>SJYQ01005080.1:677177-696343 GCA_006410935.1 Redunca redunca
TGATTTTTAGAGCATCAGAGTGAAATCTTCATACATATATTATAACATACTTAAAGCTAGAGAGAAGAATTTTAAAACATTTTTGTACATTTTATTTTTAGAAACTTGCCACATCAGTTTGTAACACAAAAATGAATCCTAGTTTTCAAAATGTATGTGCTCTGAATGCCTGATTTTGAAGCAAGCTACAGTTGCAAAATTATTTCAGAGCATGCACAAATTTTTCCTTCAGCTACAGTGAAAACAAATAATTTTGCCTTAAACTCATCAATCTTTTCTAAATGTGCAAAAACTTGAGGAAGTCTTTTCACAATAATTATCAACTCTGAAAACAAGAATCATTTTCTCATAAAATCAAGATAAATTAACTTTTTAAACTGCTTTTATTGAATATGCCTCCCAGATAATTACTACAATAGTTTCTTTTCAACTAGTTCTCTTTGAATTATCATATTAAATTATGTTCACTTGATAAATATGACCTAACTTTTAAGTGTATTCACTGGACCAAAATTGAAAAGCCTCTTTAATTAGCTTGGAATTGCTATTTTTCTGTGGATGAGCAGCTAACTTGCAGCACTCCACTCCTTATAGTTTAGTAATGAATTAAAGTGATTAATATAAATAGCTCTCTTACTTTTTTAAAAAGGAGAATTTCATACTTTTGCTTCTATACAGTTCACTTACCTTATGGATGACTCTTGTTCCTTAAATTCCACCAAAAATTTATTAAACTAAAAAGAGAAAAATATCATTATTCTAGACCCATGTTTCATGCTATCTTTAAAGTACAAAAGTTTGATTCCTTTGTCATATTGATCATGATAGTGAAAGAAGCAGAATCAGGTCACCAGGGCTGCTCAGATGGGGAAGGACTGCCATGTCCTGCCAGTTTCATTCTCACAGACTACCACTAGTTAAAATATACTTGAGACAGATCATTTCTTTTTATTACCTGAACTTTATCAAGAACTCACTGTACTAAAATAAAGAGAAAAGTATCTTGATGGGAATAATTCATTTTTATATGTAAATTCAGTATAGGTGGTTTACAATGTTGTCTTAATTTCTGCTGTATAGTAAAGTAATTGTTATTCATATTCTTTTCCAATATGATTTATCACCAGATAGAGAAATAGTTCCCTCTGCTATATAGTAGGACCTTGTTGTTTATGTGTTCTCCATATAATAGTTTGCATCTGATTCATTTTTTGAAATAGAAATAAGACAACTCCTCCAGACTTACTTAAGGAACCAATATGCATATTAACAATAATTAAAGATTTTCAAACATGTCACGTGATTAAAATAATTGGAATGTCCTTCCAATCTGATATGGCTGATATGTACAAATATAGGCTAGCCCCTCACAGTGGACCAACCACATCATCATCCTGCAATTCCTCTTTAACAATGGTGCTTCTGGCCTCTTAAGTGACACAGAACAGAAAGAACTTGAGTATAAACACTGTACATATTAGCATATATTTTATGACTCATTTGGAGATTTATATTGTCAGAGTACTAACACACTTCATTTAATGTTATGTTTTAATGAGATAACTGCATTTTTAACTATGACTGTTTCTCAAAAATACTTTTTTAATGAATGTCACAAAAAATTAAAGAAAATGAATTTACAATGATTTAAATCTCAGAATTCTATCTATAGAAACTATTTCAACAATGAAGTGTATCCAGTATGTTAAGTATGTGTGACATGGATGTGATCAAAATGCATCAATAATTCTCTCTCTGTGCATCTCTCTAAACTTTTCTCACTGGAAAACTTACTCTTTGTAAGTCCCTGTAAGAAAATTTTTGAAGATCTGTGAATCTTCTACTCACTCTCAGGTAACAGACAATTCTAGAGTTACCATAGATTGCAAATAGCCTCAAATCAAAATTTAGGTTTTTCATTCCCCTACAATAAAAAAAAAAAAAAATCTAATCTCAGTTTAAACCTTCTCTTCTGAGATCTGAAACCTGAATGAAAAGAATGCCTGGTTTTCTTCTTCTCTCATCTTCCTGCTCACTATCTACCCCCACCTCTAACTGCACTTGCATGCTACCTAGGATGAAAGTGAAAGTCGCTCAGTTGTGTCCAACTCTTTATGACCCCATGGACTATACAGTCCATGGAATTCTCCAGGCCAGAATACTGGAGTGGGTAGCCTTTCACTTCTCCAAGGGATCTTCCCAACCCAGGGATCAAATCCAGGTCTCCCACATTGCAGGCAGATTCTTTTTTTTTAATATTTTAAAAATTTATTTATTTATTTGAATTGGAGGCTAATTATTTTATAATATTGTAGTGGGTTTTGCCATACATTGACATGAATCAGCCATGGGTGTACATGTGTCCCCCATCCGGAACCCCCCTCCCTCTTCCCTCCCCATCCCATCCCTCAGGGTCATCCCAGTACACCAGCCCTGCTCAGGGCATCAGCCCTGTCTCATGCATTGAACCTGGACTGGCGATCTATTTCAAATATGGTAATATACATGTTTCAATGCTGTTCTTTCAAATCATCCCACCTTTGTGCAGGCAGATTCTTTACCAGCTGAGCCACAAGGGAAGCCCAAGAATTCTGGAGTGGGTAGCCTATCCCTTCAACATATATTCCCAACCCAGGAATCGAATCAGGGTTTCCTGCATTGCAGGCAGGTTCTTTACCAACTGAGCTATGAGGGAAGAATGCTAGGACAGTTTAGAGGGATAAGTCTAGAACAGATCGGGGCTTGGTAAGTTCTTCCTTTCTGGTTCTGAAGATGTTACATCTGAGTGCGTTTAATGGGGTGCTCTTGAGGCTCCTTGGAGTTTCCTCCCTGCATTTCCTTGAACTAAGATAGATACTTTTTCAGTTCCTGGGTATTTGGTAAATCCAGCCTCTTTATACTGAGACTTCCCTGCAGTTTGCAGACTTCACAGGAGAGAATTGAAGTTGATCCCTTTCTGATTGTCTTTGTAGTATGGGCCACAACTGCCTGGGAAATACTCATGCATCCTTTGACTCAATAAACTCTTGGACTGTTCTCAACACTATACCATTGACTGTCCTGGTTCTTAAAACAAAGCAGCCAAGTCAAACTTTCCCTTGTTTGGAGGTTTCTCAAGAAGATAGCATCCTCTCTGCCTCCCAGTGTTCCCCAGAGGCCTCTGAAAGCCCTTCTCACTGCAGTGGGAGTTGGTGTAACTGCACCCTATCCTTTTTCCCTAGCATGGTTCAAGAGCTTCATAAAAGCACGCTACACTGGCCAAGATTCTTCCTTTTTACAGAATCCTCTGGCCCTCTTTTAAAAGCTTTCTGACCTTGTAAAGCATCTAAGAGTTATAGGACAGAATCCCTCTCCATTTCCATTGCAAACCCTTCATATTTGGGCCAGCAGGGGGTGAGGGGTAAGTCTTGTCTCATAATGTTTTGGTACCCATCACACCTCAAATGAAACTAAAGCTAGTCTGTATTGTGAGTAACGGTATAGCTCAGTGACTCCATGTATTCAGTTCAGTTCAGTTCAATTGCACAGTCGTGTCTGACTCTTTGCAACCCCATGGACTGCAGCACTCCAGGCTTCCCTGTCCATCACCAACTCCCAGAGCTTGCTCAAACTCATATCCATCAAGTTGGTGATGCCATCCATCTTACTTTCTGTCATTCCCTTCTCCTCCTGACTTCAATCTTGCCCACCATGAGGGTCTCTTCCAGAGAGTCAGTTCTTCGCATCAGGTGGCCAAAGTATTGGAGCTTCAGCTTCAGCATCAGTCCTTCCAATGAATATTCCAGACTGATTTCCTTTAGGATTGACTGGTTGGATCTCCATGCAGTCCAAGGGACTCTCAAGAGTATTCTCCAACACCACAGTTCAAAAGTATCAATTCTTCAGCGCTCAGCTTTCTTTCTAACTGAGTTATCAGGGAAGCCTGACTCCATGTAAGGCAAATGGAAAAAGATAGTAAGAAAATAATGAACTTTGATATCTCTATATAATTGCTTTCACTCTTGAGCTTTTGTGCTACCTTAGCTCTTCAACATGAAGTCTCCATTGTATTAACATTTCTGTACAGTCCATATAACATTGAATCAATTTTTTAGCTCTTTCCTTCTTGATTTGCATCAGAAGAAAAAGGATATTAACATCTTTCTGACATCTAAGCTTTGGGGCTGCCACTGAGGTTATCTAGTTTCAATTATGTATCAAGTGATGAAACAATGCTGTGTTGTGAATTAAATAGCTTTGATTCTCCATTATTATGAATTCAACCTGAAATATAGACATAACCAGGCATGACAGAGGTGAAATCCAACAGAGGTCCTGCAAAGAACATGATTTAGTTTAAATAGCTATGTTTTAAATTCTCCTTTCATTCTATTCAGCAAGCAGTCATCATTATAATCAAGAATCAAAATGTACTAATACCAGGGACTATAAGAAAATAAATGGAGATGTCACCAACAATATTTATTACAGTCTATATTTCATTTGATTAATGGTTTATTTCCTACCTAGATCATCAAAATGTATATGCAAAGAGGGCAGACACTCTGTCCTTCTTATTCATCATGTATTTCCAAGTAGGTAGAAGGATAATGTCTAGCATAGTGCAAGCATTTGGTAAATATTTGATTGAAATGGGTTGAAGAATGAATGAATTAATAAAAAATAATTTTTGAGTGAATACTGAGGTTAATTTTAGAATGAAGATTTAATTATTTATGTTTTCCAGTTAATGATCAGCTCTAAATCTAGACACTGATTTTTTTTTTACTATAACCATAGAACTTTAATTTTTAATTCATTACTAGAGCTCAAAAAGTATATTTTACTGTGAATAAAAGAAGAAAGAGAAATTAAAGGTGATTAAAGCAAATACTTCTTTCACATTAGCTGGAAAACAACATCTGGTGAACAATGTCAGAGGTCAGGCATGGGGTAACTGTATTAGCTTCCTGTGTGCATGCTAAGTTGCTTCAGTTATATCCAATTCTTTGTGATGCTATGGACTGTAGCCCACCAAGCTCCTCTCTCCAGGGGATTATCCAGGCAAGAATACTGGAGTGGGTTGTCCTTTCCTCTTCCAGGGGATCTTCCCAACGCAGGGATGGAACCTACCTCTTTTTTGTAGTTCCTGTATTAGCAGGCAGATTCTTTGCTACTAACGCCACCTGGGAAGCCCTTATTAGCTTCCTAGGGCCACACTACAAACCATGTGGCTTAAAACAACAGATATTTAGTCTCTCCCACTTCTAGAGACTAGAAATCCAAAATCAAGATGTTGGCAGGGTTAGTTCCCCGCTGCAGGCTCTGAATCTGTTCCACACCCTCTCCTAGGCTCTAGTGTGGAAGTAGCTCTTGGTATTACTTGACTTGAAAGTTTCTGTTATTCATTCAGTCATGTCTGACTCTGTGATCCAATGGACTGTAGCCCACCAGGCTTCTCTGTCCCAAGGATTCTCCAGGCAAGAATACTGGTGTGTGTTGCCATTCCCTTCTCCAGGGTATCTTCCCAAACTAGAGATTGAACCTGGGTTTCCTGCATTGTAGACAGATTCTTTATTATCTGAGCCACCAGGAAGCCTCCATCTTCACATGTCTTTCTTTTCTCTGTGTCTCAGACTTCCTTTCCCTTCTCTCAAAAGAGTATCAGTCATTGGATTTAGATCCCACCCTAAATCCAGGATCATCTGTCTTGAGATCCTTAATTTAATCATACCTGCTAAAACCTTATTTCCAAATAAGGTCATGATCCCAGGTTACTGGGATTTAAGAAGAACATCTATCTCAAGGAGACACAATTCAGTCTCTACAGTAACTTTCAGATATTGGCCAACAGAAGCCAATACTAACCCTCCTCAGAACTATAAATCCAGTTGTGCCCTGTGCTATGCTCAGCTGTGTCTAACTCTTTGTGACCCTACAGACTGTAGCCCGCAAGGCTCTTCTGTCCTTGGGATTTCCCAAGCAAGAATACCGGAGTGGGTTGCCATTTCCTTCTCCAGGGTATCTTTCCATCCCAGGAATGGAATCCAGGTCTCCTGCATCTCCTGCATTCGCAGGAGGGATTTTTTTTTTTTTTTTTACCACTGCACCACCTGAGGTGCTACATTAAAACAACTTCCATAACTCCAGTTAATTTCACCTTATGTCCCAGTCTTGGTCTTTGAACCAAGTGCTCTGATTTCAGGTGTATTCCCAACTCCAGACTGATCTAGGAAAGATCTGGTCCTTCCTGTGAATTTCTGCCACATTGGGACGATGACCACCTGCCTTTCCAGCCCCCAAGTATCGATTCCTGCTCTCTGGGCACTGTGCCACATCCTGTCTACATCACGGCAAAGGCATGAACACTGAGCTTTGTAGTTTTCTTCCTACTCACCACTCCAGTCTGGTTCAACAGAGAGGACACATTTCCTATGAGCAGGCAAAACCCACCTGCCCTGTGTTGTCAGGAAAAATCATGGTATCTTGTGTATTCAAATGCCCTTAAAGCAACATACTGCCCTGATGTTTCTTCCTCATTGAGCTGAGAAGTTGCCTGAAATTCAACATTAAGGTGTTTGAACCTCAAATGTCTTCTTAGAGAATATGCCTGCCAATAAAGAAGAACCAGATTTATAGTTCTAAGGAACCAACAGAGGAATCAGAGACAAACCAAACCTGGGAACTAACTAGTGGGCTTCAGAGGAGGATCTGTATTTCCCAAATGTTTTCCTATAGCTGGTGTGCCTTCAGTCCAGCCATTCTCACTAGCAATTTTTAATGCCTTTCTCCCAGTCATCAGATATCTCATATCTGGAAGCATGGAAGAGGGACAATGTCAGTTTCCCCAAAGTGTAATTAGTATAATTTTACTTCATGTATAACACTGCAAGCCCTAGAGAAATTTTAGAATGATAAATTTATCTAACACACGTTCTTTGAGGTTTGTGAAGAATAGCCTAACAGATGTGAAATTCAACTGGATGTGGATAGACACCATGTTCTGGTTAATGCACCAACCTGGGCGAGGAGTTTGGCCATTCTGTCCCAAGTAAGCTACTATTCCGTTTTGTGAATTCATATTATTGGAAACTCAGCCTCCTCCATCAATATAAACCAGCAAAGAGATGATATTACTCTGAACTCTAAAAGGCATAGTTATAATTGTTAGAAAGGATTCAGCACAAAAGAAAGATTCACTACAAAAAGAAAAGAGAATGAAGTAGGAATTTGCTGCCTCTATACAGCAGCAATAATTAACTACACTTCTCTCTATGCTGACACCTGCTGCTGGAATGCACATTCTGTCACCAAATTGAAACTAAGACCTTGAATTTATTAAAGTGAAACCTGATATCCCAAATGCTGGTAGCCTCTCAGATCTTAAAAATTAATAATTCCAAACCAAACTCCAGCTGTTCTTGAAAAATCAGGACTCCCCAGTACTGAGTGTGCATTTTCACAAGGCATGAAACAACTAGAGGTGAGCAGAGCTGCCCACATTAGACAGGGCACGTGATTTCTAGTTTGCCACAGTCCTCACCACTCTCTCTTACCTCCTTGAGGCTGTGGCTGAAAATATGTTGCTATGCCTATGCTATTTTCCCCCACACTAGGCCCGTTTCAGGCATTTACAATATAAACTTATCCCACAGAAATTTGCAACTGTGGTGTAACATGCCCAGAGCTGCTCTGAGTAATGGTGTGTCTTTATTGGTTGTCAAGTATTTTCTGTGGAAGGATGGATCCTTTAGAACCTAGACTTCTAGAGGGAAGATGGACCTTGGTTGTGAGCCTCTGCTCACAGCCCTAGATACTGAAAGTGAACTTTCATTCAGCAAACACTTGTCCCACATTTGGAGCAATTCCTAGGTGCCAGGAACTATGTGACTCCAGAATTTGTGTGTCAACAAAATTCCCTCCATGAAGACTTTGACAATGCTCTGGAAATAACAGTGTGGGCCTGTGTAACAGTATGGACTTAGGCTTACTTCCTCATACATCTTCCTCTTTAACCTGAGCCTCTACACATCTTATCCTCAAGACTGCCTTAAGAGTAGAAAGGCACTTTGGAAGTACACTTTGAAGCATGTATTTACCTTTGTCTTGATTTGAGGTCAGATCTCTTCTGTGCCATGGATGACCAAGTCCATGTCCCTTGGGTGAACTGTGTAACAGGCCACTCAGGCTTCTGCAGACTTTGAAAATCAGCAGGATGGATCAGTTTACAGCGCAATACTTCAGGCTGACCAGGGATAAAGTTTTCCCTCTGAAACACAAATCAAATCAATTTTTAGATGTTCTCAGCTAAATCTTGCTATAGCAGGCTTTTCGTATTCTTTCAGCTCCTTTAGCTGCTTTTGATATTTTTGCATGCCCATGCAGAAGAAAAACTCCATAATCATGACTCAAAATGAAGCCCTGTTCTGCCTCCACAGGAGGGGAGGGGTAATAACTAATACACAAGATGTTGGGATACTGGATACCATATAATCAGTTTTTCAAGAATTTACCAAGCTGTTATCCAAGGAATGATGCCCCCCTTCCCTTGTGTGATTATTAATATTAACAGGCAGTTAAAATGGTGTATATACTGTGTAGTTCTCAAAAAATGACATTTTTGAGATGGGAGCAATAGTTAGAACCATAAGAATTTACACAGACCAATTGTATGATGAAGCAAGACAGTTGTCTAAATGTACTATCTTAATGATTTTATAGCTTGTTCAACCAATGGAGAGAATATTAGCTTCATAACCTGATGGAAGCACTGGTCAAAAAACTGAGTTTTCAAACAACAGAAATGGTCTCTGACCTCATCAATATTCCTTTGACCTTTGCTGGGAAATCTACATGATTCATCACAATCTAAAGAGCTTCCATTAGAACCAGCCTTTACCTTGAGACCTCAGACTCCTGGAATGTATCTGACTTTCTCTCCTATTTATTCCAATTAAACTTTGCTGATAAGTGAGATTATAAAGAGGATCTCTATTTGTTATCATAAGCAAAATTTCATCTTAGTCTACAAATTTCTAACTCAAATATCAACTATTCACAACAGTCTTTTATTGGTCAAGCTATCACTGTGTTAATCTTAATTATTCCATGTGTCAAACTCCAAATACAAAATATATATTTAGCTTAGGACTTATTAAAAAAAAAAACAAGCAGTAAACAAATGTCAAACTCTAATCAATGGTGCATGTGCAGAAGTACTTAAGGGTAAAGTCTGAAACCTACTTTTAAGAACATAAAAAAAATAAGATGGATTGATGGATGCCTAGAGGAATGATGGATATATGTATAATAAAGCAAATATAGCAAAATATGAATTGCAGAATCTAGGTAATAAGGATATGCAATGTACAGTTCTTTCAATGTTAAAAAATTATCAGCAAAGTAAAAAAGGAAAGATTCACTTGAGGGTGATAATAAAATATTTAATAACTGGAGTACTGTGGGCCCTGACCAACCAGAACAAATGCCGACAGTTTAAACTGGAAAGGATAGGCCAGTTATCTGCATTGAAAATCCCGAATATTTGTTCTGAAATCTAGGAACTCTGAGGAATGCAAGAGGTATATTTATAAGACACTAGATCCTGATCTCCAAAAACTGACACTTTTATAGAGGATAAACATTTATACCATAGCATGGTCAAAATAAAATTTACATGACATGAGTTTATTAGTCAAGGTTCTGGAGAGAAAGAGAACCAATAGGATATATACAGATATATTCATAAGAGGAGTTTTGTTTTTTTTTACAGGAATTGGTTCACATGATTATGGAGGCTGTGAAATCCCATATTCTGTTGTCTGCAACTAGAGAACCAGGAAAGATATTCAGTTCAGTTCAGTTCAGTCGCTCAGTCGTGTCCAACTCTTTGCGACCCCATGAGTTGCAGCACGCCAGGCTTCCCTGTCCATCACCAACTCCCGGAGTTCACTCAGACTCACGTCCATCGAGTCAGTGATGCCATCCAGCCATCTCATCCTCGGTTGTTCCCTTCTCCTCCTGCCCCCAATCCCTCCCAGCATCAGAGTCTTTTCCAATGAGTCAACTCTTCACATGAGGTGGCCAAAGTACTGGAGCTTCAGCTTTAGCATCATTCCTTCCAAAGAAATCCCAGGGCTGATCTCCTTCAGAATGGACTGGTTGGATCTCCTTGCAGTCCAAGGGACTCTCAAGAGTCTTCTCCAACACCACAGTTCAAGAGCATCAATTCTTCGGCGCTCAGCCTTCTTCACAGTTCAACTCTCACATCCATACATGACCACAGGAAAAACCACAGCCTTGACTAGACAGACCTTAGTCAGCAAACAAAGGCCTCTGCTTTTGAATATGCTATCTAGGTTGGTCTTAACTTTTCTTCCAAGGAGTGAGGGTCTTTTAATTTCATGGCTGCAGTCACCATCTGCAGTGATTTTGGAGCCCAAAAAAATAAAGTCTGACACTGTTTCCACTGTTTCCCCATCTATTTCCCATGAAATGATGGGACCGGATACCATGATATTCATTTTCTGAATGTTGAGCTTTAAGCCAGCTTTTTCATTCTCCTCTTTTACTTTCATCAAGAGGCTTTTTAGTTCTTCTTCACTTTCTGCCATAAGGGTGGTGTCATCTGCATATCTGAAGTTATTGATATTTCTCCTGGCAATCTTGATTCCAGTTTGCTATTAGGTTGGTGCAAATGTAATTACAGTTTCGGACCATGAATTTTAAATCATTATAACTAGACTCAAACACATCTTTATTAATCAGAATAGGAACCATTACAATCAACACACTTTTGCCAGTGAGAAATTAAGTTTGCTTACTCCTGTAGCATAAAAATATCTGTGCTTTGAATCTTGAGAAAGAAGAATGGAACTGGAGGAATCAACCTGCCTGACTTCAGTCTCTACTACAAAGCCACAGTCATCAAGACAGTATGATAATGGCACAAAAACAGAAATATAGATCAATGGAACAAANTCTACTACAAAGCCACAGTCATCAAGACAGTATGGTAATGGCACAAAAACAGAAATATAGATCAATGGAACAAAATAGAAAGCCCAGAGATAAACTCATGCACCTATGGACACCTTATATTTGACAAAGGAGGCAAGAATATACAATGGAGAAAGGACAATCTCTTTAATAAGTGGTGCTGGGAAAACTGGTCAACCGCTTGTAAAAGAATGAAACTAGATCACTTTCTAGCACCATACATAAAAATAAACACAAAATGGATTAAAGATCTAAACATAAGACCAGAAGCTATAAAACTCCTAGAGGAGAACATAGGCAAAACACTCTCTGACATAAACCACAGCAGGATCCCCTATGACCCACCTCCCAGAATATTGGAAATAAAAGCAAATATAAACAAACAGGACCTAATTAAAATTAAAAGCTTCTGCACAATAAAAGAAACTATAAGCAAGGTGAAAAGACAGCCTTCAGAATGGGAGAAAATAACAGCAAACGAAGCAACAGACAAAGAATTAATCTCAAAAATATACAAGCAACTCCTGCAGCTCAATTCCAGAAAAATAAACGACCCAATCAAAAAGTGGGCCAAAGAACTAAACAGACATTTCTCCCAAGAAGACATAAAGATGGCTAACAAACACATGAAAAGATGCTCAACATCACTCATTATTAGAGAAATGCAAATCAAAACCACAATAAGGTACCATTTCACACCAGTCAGAATGGCTGTGATCCAAAAGTCTACAAGCAATAAATGCCAGAGAGGGTGTGGAGAAAAGGGAACCCCCTTACACTGTTGGTGGGAATGCAAACTAGTACAGCCACTATGGAGAACAGTGTGGAGATTCCTTGAAAAACTGGAAATAGAACTGCCTTATGACCCAGCTGGGCATACATACTGAGGAAACCAGAATTGAAAGAGACACATGTACCCCAGTGTTCATCACAGCACTGTTTACAATAGCCAGGACATGAAAGCAACTTAGATGTCCATCAGCAGATGAATGGAGAAGAAAGCTGTGGTACATATACACAATGGAGTATTGCTCAGCCATTAAAAAGAATACATTTGAATCAGTTCTAATGAGATGGATGAAACTGGAGCCTATTATACAGAGTGAAGAAAGCCAGAAAGAAAAACACCAATACAGTATACTAATGCATATATATGGAATTTAGAAAGATGGTAACGATAACCCTGTATGCGAGACAGCAAAAGAGACACAGATATATAGAACAGTCTGTGGGAGAGGGCAAGGGCGGGATGATATGGGAGAATGGCACTGAAACGTGTAAATTATCACATGCTAAACAAATCGCCAGTCCAGGTTCTATGCATGATACAGGATGCTTGGGGCTGGTGCACTGGGATGTCCCAGAGGGATGGGATGGGGATGGAGGTGGGAGGGGGGTTCAGGATGGGGAACACATGTACACCTGTGGTGGATTCATGTCAATGTATGGCAAAAACCAATACAATATTGTAAAGTAAAAAAATTAATTAATTATTTTTTTTAAAAAAAAATCTGTGCTTTGGTTTCGACAAACTCTTGGAAAGCATTGCCTGCTCCTCCTGGTTGTGGAAGCATTTTCCCTGCAAAAAGTTGTTCAGATGCTTGAAGAAGGGGTAGTTGGTCGGCGAGAGGTCAGGTGAATATGGCGATGAGTCAGAACTTCATGGCACTATTAGTTCAACTTTTGAATTGTTGGTTCTGCAACATTCAGTTGAGTCTTGTTGTGGAGAAGAACTGGGCCTTTCTGTTGACCAATCCCAGCGGTAGGTGTTGCAGTTTTCAGTGCATCTCATCAATTTGCTGAGGATGCTTCTCAGATGTAATGGTTTTCCTGGGATTCAGAAAGCTGGATAGTAGATCAGATGGGCAGCAGGCCACCAAACAGTGACCATGACCGTTTTTTTGTCTTTGGGAAGGGCTTTGAAGTTTCGTACAGGTCCAAGCACTGAGGTGGTCCCCGCTGGTTGTCCTATAGAATCCACCTGTCATTGCACATCCCAGCCCAATTGAGAAATGGTTTGTTGTTGTGTAGAGTAAGAGAAGATGATGCTTCAAAACAATGATTTGTTTTTCCAGCCAGCACATGAGGCACCCACTTATCGAGCTTTTCTACCTTTCCAATTTGCTTCAGAGGCTGAACTACTGTAGGATGGTTGACGTGACTTCCTCAGGAACTTCTCGTGTAATTGTAAGAGGATCAGCTTCGATGACCCTCTCAGCTGACTGCTGTCAACTTCCGATGGCCAGCCCCTGCACTCCTTATCTTCAAGGCTCTTGTCTCCTTTGCAAAACTTCTTTAACCACCACTGCTCTGGGTGTTACTTAGCAGTTACTGGGCCAAGTGTCTTGTTGATGTTGCGAGATGTCTTTGCTGCTTTACGAACCATTTTGAACTCAATTAAGAAAATATTTGAAACATCAAACTTCAACAACCTCATATATGAAGATGATATCACTCTAACGGCAGAAAGTGAAGAGAGACTAAAGAGCCTCTTGACGAGGGTGAAAGAGGAGTGAAAAAGCTGGCTCAAAACTCAACATTCAAAAGACTAAGATCATGGTATCTGGTCCCATCAATTCATGGCAAATAGATGGGAAAAAGTAGAAACAGTGACAGACTTTATTTTCTTGGGCCCCAAAATCACTGCAGACAGTGACTGTAGCTATGAAATCAAGACACTTGCTAGCTCCTTGGAAGGAAAGCTATGACAAACCAAGACACTTTATTAAAAAGCAGAGACATCACATTGTCAACAGGGTCCATATAGTCAAAGCTTTGGTTTTTCTAGCAGTCATGGAAATTTTTTCCAGAGTTGATGCTTTTGAGTCATTGTTCTTGAGAAGACTCTTGAGAGTCCCTCAAACAGCAAGGAGATCAAACCAGTCAATCCTAAAGATCAACCCTGAATATTCACCTGAAGGACTAATACTAAAGCTGAAGCTACAATACTTTGGCCACCTGATGTGAATAGCCGACTAGTTGGAAAAGACCCTGATTCTGGGAACACTGAAGGTAGAGGAGAAAGAGATGACAGAGGGTGAGATGTTGGATGGCATCACTGAATAAATCAATGGACATGAGTTTGAGCAAACTCAGGGAGATAGTAAACGACAGGGAAGCCTGGCATGCTATAGTCTATGGGATCACAAGGAATCAGATGTGACTTAGTGACTGAAAAACAACAAGAAAATCACTTCTATTGCTTTTTGTCTAACATCATTTCTGTAGTCTAAAATAAATATAAAATAAACAGCAAGTAATGCATTTCTGCTTTATTGACTATGCCAAAGCCTTTGACTGGGTGGATCACAATAAACTGTGGAAAATTCTGAAAGAGATGGGAATACCAGACCACCTGACCTGCCTCTTGAGAAATCTTTATGCAGGTCAGGTAGCAACAGTTAGAACTGGACATGGAACAACAGACTGGTTCCAAATAGGAAAAGGAGTACATCAAGGCTGTATAAACTTATATGCAGAGTACATCATGAGAAACGCTGGACTGGAAGAAACACAAGCTGGAATCAAGATTGCCAGGAGAAATATCAATAACCTCAGATATGCAGATGACACCACCCTTATGGTAGAAAGTGAAGAGGAACTCAAAAGCCTCTTGATAAAAGTGAAAGAGGAGAGTGAAAAAGTTGGCTTAAAGCTCAACATTCAGAAAACGAAGATCATGGCATCCGGTCCCATCACTTCATGGGAAATAGATGGGGAAACAGTGGAAACAGTGTCAGACTTTATTTTTTTGGGCTCCAAAATCACTGTAGATGGTGATTGCAGCCATGAAATTAAAAGATGCTTACTCCTTGGAAGGAAAGCTATGATCAACCTAGATAGCATATTCAAAAGCAGAGACATTACTTTGCCGACTAAGGTCCATCTAGTCAAGGCTGTGGTTTTTCCAGTAGTCATGTATGGATGTGAGAGTTGGACTGTGAAGAAGGCTGAGCGCCGAAGAATTGATGCTTTTGAACTGTGGTGTTGGAGAAGACTCTTGAGAGTCCCTTGGACTGCAAGGAGATCCAACCAGTCCATTCTGAAGGAGATCAGCCCTGGGATTTCTTTGGAAGGAATGATGCTGAAGCTGAAACTCCAGTACTCTGGCCACCTCATGCGAAGAGTTGACTCATTGGAAAAGACTCTGATGCTGGGAGGGATTGGGGGCAGGAGGAGAAGGGGACGACAGAGGATGAGATGGCTGGATGGCATCACTGACTCGATGGACGTGAGTCTGAGTGAACTCCAGGAGTTGGTGATGGACAGGGAGGCCTGGCGTGCTGTGATTCATGGGGTCGCAAAGAGTCGGACACGACTGAGCAACTGAACTGAACTGAATGCATCATTACCAAAACACATAAAGTGAGAAATGTACATTAAAATGAAGCATTGCAGGCAGATTCTTTCCCATGTGAGCCACCAGGGAAGCCTGATGTATACATAAACACATTTATTTAAGAATGCATTCCAATAGTAAATGCCAAAGCTAAACAATCCAAAACCACAATTACTTTTGCACTGATCTAACAGTAGAATAATTCATTCCAAGTCTAAAAGCCTGAGAACCGAGAAGCTGACAGTGTTAAGTCTGATTTGAGTCCAAAAGCCAAGAACTAGGAGGACTTATGTCCAAGAACAGGAAAAGATGAATATTCCAGTTCAGGTCAAGACAGCAAATTCATCCTTCCTCCACCTTTCTGTTCTATTCAGACCCTCAACTGATTAGATGATGCCCACCTGTACTGGTAAGGGTACATCTTCATTACTCAGTCCATGGATTCCATTGCTAATCTCTTCCACAGACATCCTCATGGCCACACCCAGAAATATTTTACCCACTATATGGGCAACTCTTAAACCAGCCAGGTTGACATATATAATTAACCATCATCATGGGAAAATAAAATGTTTTTTAAAAAATGTTAATTTGTCTTTCTTCCTGATCCCCTAGTTATTGGTAGAGAATAAAACAACTTTCACCCAATTAGTTTAACAGTTCCTTCAGGATGGTAAAGCTCTTTCTTAGAAAAATAATGTTTCATCCCAGACTTCTTGGTCTTCTCCCCATCTCTCTGGCTCCTCTTCAAAATTACATTTGAATGTGTATGCCAGGAGGAGGGAGGTGTGTGTTTCCCAGCACCTCACAGTGAAGAGAATAAGCCAGTCTCTCCCTGGGCACTGCCCTCTGGCCCTGTGGTCTCCAAAACAATGTTGTCGTGTTATTGTTGCCTGCTTTATTAGCATTTACAACTGAATTCAACTATTAACAACTCAGAGTCTCTACTCTGTTTGAGGCTCCAAAGAGTTCCCTGTGCCAGTGAGCCCCTTCAGCTGCTCCTCACACCTTGCAATGGAGCCTGCAGTGACTACCTGGTTTCACCTATGCATGAAGGAAAGTTCAACTTCAAGGCTCCCTCTCACTTAAGCAAATGACACTGGCAAGTTGCCTTTACAAAGAGATAACGTAATGGTACCCAGGTAGGAAGAACATCCTGTGAGGAGATCTCCTTTCAGAAGCCCACCCTTTCCCAGAATGTGTCCCCTTCTGCAGAGTCAGTCTCTGAGGAGCAGGAAGAGTGGGGAGGCCGAGTATGGGAGCCATATGCTTGATTACCTGCTCCAGTCTTTTTTTTTTTTCTTTTCCCAGCGATGAGGGTGTATTAGTTTCCTATCACTTCCATAACAAATTACCACAAACACAGTGGCTTTAAACAACATCCATTAATTATTTCATAGTTCTATAGATGAGAAGTCTAGGCATAGTGTGGCTCAGTGCAGGCTTCTGCTTAGAGTCTCACAAGGACTAAATACAGGTATCACCATACTGTGTTCTGTTCTAGAGTCTTAGGGAAAAACCACCTTCCAAGCTCTTTCAGATCACTGGGGAAATGCAGTTCCTTGTGGTTGTAGGACTGAGGTCCTCATTGGCTGTCAGCAGGTTCTTTGCTTCCACCTGCAGCCTCTGGCTGCATTCCTTCTCTTGGATTTCAGTAGCAGCGGAGGGGGGGGGAGGGGGAGGAGTTGCTCTTGCATTTCAAATCTCTTCCTCTTCTACTGCATCTCTCTGTCCTCCTCTTTTGCTTCTAGCCAGGGAAAGTTCTCTGCTTTTATGGGTTCATGTGATAAAACTGAACCCACCTGGACAATCCTGGATAATCTTGTGATTTAAGGTCTATAACATATTCACATTTCCAGGGATTAGTGCTTGAACATCTTTGGCAGGGGAGAGCATTATGCCTAGTGTTCTGGGGGATTATTAGTGATTTCCTCTTCCTGGATGAACCTCTGTTAGGTAAAACACATTTATCTAATTACCCAGCCTATTCTTCATATATTACATGAAAGCCAAAAAAAAAAGTCTCAACAGCTTTGACCTATTGTGCATATAAGAAAAATAAGGCTCAGAATTTAACTGTCTTGTTCTCATACTCTTGAATATTCAGTGTCAGGGATGAATCATACAAACAATATACAGACTATTTTTTTTTTCACGTTCTCCTTCTTTTGGTGTGTAGAGTCATTTTTTGCAGTTCTGATGCATCCTGGAGTCAGCCTCTAGGAACTAATGATGTCTATTTTTAACACTGTGGTACAAGATTATCAATCCAGTTAAGCAACACAGGCCTCTGGCAGTCACTGGCCTCTTAAGTTCCCACTTTACCTGTGCTGCTGAGGTATTTGGGAACTGGACGATCTCTATGATGAACATAAACATCAAAAAATAAAGAGAAGTAAAAGAAGTCATTTTAACCAAGGCAGGAAAGGTTGTCACAAACGCAACTACTTTCTTCCTGAGTTTCCTCTTACTTTAATAGAGAGGCATGCTCTCCACAAGAGGCTGAAATTTGGAGTATGAGTCCTGGTTTATATAATTTATTTCCTAACCTATTTTATAATATTAGAGGAGTCGGGAAATATACAGAAAAATGTGACCAATTTAGACAATACAGCAAAACACACCATTTGGTCTCATTTATCATAATAGGAATTTAAAAGGATACTCATGAGCCACTTAGAACCTATGAGTTCATTGAGCAGAACAAGTGGTTTTGCATAAGATTCGCCCTTAAATAATTCAGGGCCTGTGGCATCATGAAAAACAAACACAGGGGGAAAAAAACTCCAAGAGTTATAACAATTAACATCTCAGGAAAACAATTTCACCCCTGCTTAAAGGGCTGAGTCAAGAGGACCACCTTTATCCTAAGTTCCAATCCCTCTGCAATCCCTACGTGCATTTCTCCCCTGGCTCTGTGATGGGGAATGGAACCCCTTTGGCCACCTTCATCGTTCTGTGTAACAGTCTCCAGCTACAGTGCGTTAACCAGCTCTTGGCACTCTGTCCAGCAGAAGAGAGAAGCTGCCCACAGCCGATTCTGAACACTGAACAAGAACACTGAACCCAGAAAAAGAGTAAAAGGAGAGGAGTGGGTTTGTGCAGTGGGCAGGTCTGTACATTTAGACGCATTCAAGCCAGCTCTAGCCTCCTCTTCACAGGCATCGAGCCCATTCCATGGAAGAAATCAGTAGAAAAGGAGTCATGCCGACCCCTCACTTGCCCCTCACCGTAGACATCAGAATTACAGACTGGGGTCTCTTAATGGTTTATAAACCATTGCTCTCCTGTGAACACAAGTATTACTGTTCTCTTTGTTAGCCAACTGAGAAATGAATTTTTGGGAAAAAATTTCCAATATAGAGGCACACACAGGAAAAGAACACATCCTCTACATTTTCTATGTTTTCCTCTCAGAGGTAGTAACTATAAACAACTGACTGCCAATCTTGCTTTGCATTTTTATACAGATTTTCTCCCAAATAAATAAGATTACATGATCTGTTGCACTGAAACTAATTAAGTCCCATAACAAAGTAAGGAAGAGGATGGAAGTGTAACACTGTGGCTCAGCAAAGGCTGCTTACAGATAGATGGGGCTCATACTCCCACCCTCCACTCCCACCTGTTCTGAAGGATTCTTCATTTCTCATAGACTTCAGGACCTTCAAACTTCATGTAAATCTCTGTTAGGAAATTAGGAACAGATTTGTTTGCTAATAAGCTCAAAATCGGTACATCTTCACACTGCTCAGTTGTTGAGCAGTGAAAGTGATGGTAATTTTAACTGAGTGAGTCCACACTTTCAGATTTCAGACCAAGCCTTAAAGACAGGTCTTGCTTAGGATTA
>SJYQ01005080.1:697830-723737 GCA_006410935.1 Redunca redunca
TGATGCTGAAGCTGAAACTCCAGTACTGTGGCCACCTCATGCAAAGAGCTGACTCATTGGAAAAGACTCTGATGCTGGGAGGGATTGGGGGCAGGAGGAGAAGGGGACGACCGAGGATGAGATGGCTGGATGGCATCATGGACTCGATGGACGCGAGTCTGAGTGAACTCCGGGAGTTGGTGATGGACAGGGAAGCCTGGCGTGCTGCAACTCATGGGGTCGCAAAGAGTCGGACACGACTGAGCGACTGAACTGAACTGAACTGTATCTTGGCCTTACCAGCCTCTAGAACTGTGAGAAATAAATTTCTGTTGCTTAAGTCACCCAGTCAATGACACATCTGAAAAATACAGTCGCTGATACTATCTTAAAATATTTACTGATTTTGAATCATTTTTCCAAGCATGTATTTTTTATTGTGTACACTGCTTTGCATTATACTTATTCTATCATTATCTCAATCTATTTATTAAAAGCATGATTTTTAATGGTTGCCTACTGCANCATCACATGTATGTAATAAAATTCATTTACCTTTTCTTCTATTTGGCCATTTAACAGTTTCCAACTTTCAGTTATAAACAGTAGTCAAATGAATATTATAGTTAAATCAACCTATACTTTATAGATAGAGACTATGAACCACAGGAAGGCTAAGAAGTTTGCTAAACAGAACAAGTATTAATATATGGAATAGAAAAAAAGAAGAAAGAATGATAACTGTTGTTTCACATTATTAACCCTCTCTGCCTCAATTACTTTACTACCTCAAAACAGGATTATTAGGATCAAATAAAAAAATGTCGAAAGTGCTTTGAAAAAGAATACTGTCATGGAATACCTATAATGTCCAGATGTAACAAGGAATAACAAATCTGACTTCATATTAGATCTGCTTCTTTTTAACTTTTAACATCTACTGCTTTTTCTACAAGTTAATCACTAAAGGAGTTTGCCTACAGCTTAAAGTGCATACGATGACTGGTCTCCAACCCCTGTGCCTGTGGGTAAAATTAATATACTTTTGTTCAGCTAAGAGGAAACATCCTGACCCAATCTACCTGTGAATGGCTGCAAGAAAGGGAAATTAACAGTCCCCTCCCCGGAAACTGGCTGAAACCAGGAGATAGTTCCAGCAACAAGAGCCTTTTTACTTTACCTCCTTGTCTTCCCTCTTCTTTGTTCTATTAAAAAAAAAAAAAAAAAAAACCTAGCATTCATACCCCAGGAAGGTGATTTCCTAGGAATTAGTCTGGCATCTTGTTGGACTCCTGGCTTTTTGAATGTCATTATTCCTTGCCCCAACACTTCATCCCCCAATTTATTGGCCTACCAAGTGGCAAGCAGGATGAGCTTGGATTCAGTGATACAGATATTAAATTACAAATGAAGATAAAAAACAGTCAAATATAATATGAAAGTGAAAGTAAAGTCATTGAGTCGTGTCCGACTCTTTGAGACCCCATGGACTGTAGCCCACCAGGCTCCTCCATCCATGGGATTCTCCAGGTAAGAGTACTGGAGTGGGGTGCCATCTTCTTCTCCAGGGGATCTTCCCGACCCACGGATCGAACCCGGGTCTCCCGCATTGTAGGCAGACGCTTTACCCTCTGAGCCACAAGGGAAATCCCAAATATAATATAACTTATTACTTAACCACTTGGGAGTTTGCCTGAAGTGACAAAAATGTGTTACTGTATAAAAATAAACACACTTGCATTGGATAATTAGAAACTTAACTGTCCTCTTATAATATATAATTTTATTTGTATTTTTCTGTATCATTTGAATTATATTTATGTATTTATTATTGGCTGTGCTGGGTCTTCACTGCTGTACACAGGCTTTCTCTAGTCACGCCAAGCAGGGCTACTCTTCATTGCGGGGCGCAGGCTTCTCATTGCAGTGACTTCTCTTGTTATGGATGACAGGCTCTAGGTGCCCAGGCTTCCGTTACTGCAGCACACAGGCTCAAGAGTCAGGGCTCACAGGCCCCCGAGTATGTGGGCTTCAGTAGTTGAGGCATGCGGGCTTACTTTCTCCGAGGCATGTGGAATCCTCCAGGAGCAGGGATCAAACCTGTGTTCCTGTGCTGCCAGGCAAACTCATCCACTGCATCACCAAGGAAGCCCAAAATTGACTGTTCTTACTCTTATTTATAAAAGTGCAAATAGTAACAAATTTCCTCTCTTGGGCTCCAAAATCACTGTGGATGGTGACTGCAGCCATGAAATCAGAAGATGATTGCTTCTTGGCAGGAAAACAATGACAAACCTAGACTGTGTTGAAAAGCAGAGACATTACCCTGCCGACTAAGGTCCGTATAGTCAAAGTTATGGTCTTCCCAGTGGTCACGTATGGTTCTGAGAGTTGAACCATAAAGAAAGAAGTTGTGGCACATATACACAATGGAATATTACTCAACCATAAAAAGAATGCATTTGAGTCAGTTCTGATGAGGTGGATGAACCTAGAACCTATTATACAGAGTGAAGTGAGTCAGAAAGAGAAAGATAAATATTGTATTCTAACACACATATATGGAATCTAGAAAAATGGTTCTGGATAATTTATTTACAGGGCAGCAATGGAGAAACAGACATAAAGAATAGACTTATGACGTGGGAAGAGGGGAAGAGAGGGTGAGTTGTATGGGAAGAGTAACACGGAAATTTATATTACCACACGTAAAATAGTTTTACTTTTCAGAGTGGAATTCATATTTTTGTAATTGTGAATTACAGAAATAATTGAATAATTAGAAAGTTAACTGTCCTCTTATAATATGTAATTTTATTTGTATTTTTCTGTATCATTTGAATTATATTTATTTATTTATTATTGGCTGTGCTGGTTCTTCATTGTTTTTAAATCTTTTTGAATCATTCATGAAAGGTAAGTCGAAAGATGCATATGATTTTGGTGGCTTGTATTCTCCTATTTCGCCACAGGAATTTGCTGTATGGCTTAGGAAACTCAAAAAGGGGCTCTGTATCAACCTAGAGAGGTGGGATGGGGAGGGAGATGGGAGGGAGGTTCAAAAGGGAGGGAATATACATATACCTATGGCTGATTCACATTGAGGTTTGACAGAAAACAACAAAATTCTATAAAACAATCATCCTTCAATAAAAAAAATTTTAATAAATAAATAAATTTTAAAGAAATAAGGCAGAATGCCAAAGAATTGATGCCTTCAAACAGTGGTGCTGGACAAGACTCCTGAGAGTACCTTGGACATCAAGGAGATCAAACCAGTCAATCTTAAGGGAGATAAACCCCCAATATTCACTGGAAGGACTGATGCTAGAGCTGAAGCTCCAGTATTTTGGTCATCTGATGCAAAAAAATGACTCATTGGAAAAGTCCCTGATGCTGGGAAAGACTGAGGACAGGAGGAGAAGAGGGTGACAGAGGACAGGATGGTTGGAGGACATCACCAACTCAATGACATGACTTTGAGAAAGCTCTGGGAGATGGTGAGAGACAGGGAAGTCAGGCATGCTGCAGTCCAAAGGGTTGCAAACAGTCAGACATGACTGGGTGACTGAACAACAACAACAGCTCGTTAGCAATCCCTTTTTATTAATACATTTGACTTGATTCCCTAGACAAAAATGTACACTAGAGCTCTTATCTGAGTTATTAGCAGTTTAGTTTTTAGAGTGGAATTCATATTTGTGTAGTTGTAAATGACCTCTATGGTTTTTAAATCATTTTGAATCATTCATGAAAGGTAAGTCAAAGGATGCATATGATTTTGGTGGCTTGTGTTCTCCTATTTAGGTTCAATAAGTTGCTGAACCTCATGAAAACATGTTTCTTGTAAACAAAAAAAAAATTGACAGAATTAATATAGAGTAATATTTCTTAATTACTAATACTAGTTAGTAATACTAGGTAATACTCATGGACTGCTGCTCTTGGGCCCTATTGTTTGGTAAATTAAACAGAACAGAAGGGAAGAAAAAAATGTAAGATAAATAGAAAAATGAGAATGAACCACGAAGAAGACTAAAGAGGTAGACATGGATGAATCTTAGACATGAAACTACTTCTGGCTCTTATGTACTATCATGATATCATTCATTATACCTTAACCCTTCACTGTCTTCCTTCTTCTAAAACATATATAGCAGGTATTGTAAGATTATTGTTGCTGTTATTGCCTGACATCTAATCACTCTCTTGTGTAAGAATAACTCAGTTTTGGTTTGGAATACCAACTATTTCCTAATACCAAAAAATTATAGCAAGTAACATTTATTGTAGGAAGGATTATATGTTACCAATGTTTTTCAGTAAGGATATCAAGAAAAATGAAATCACATCTCTTCAACTAGCAAGTCATGATTCATAGAAGATCTCACAGATAAACAATTAATATCTCAGTCCCATCTACCATGCCACGAAAGATATCTTTACTCAATTCTAAGGAAATTTAGCAAGAAAATGATTCTGTTTACAAGTGGTAAATCCTACACATTCTTCAAAATGGTGTGTGAGTCAGTTCTCCTTCTGAGGTTGAACACTCCACCAACCATAACTTGATTCAAACTCAATTTCTCCCCCATCCCAACTACATTCTTCTAATCAAAAAAAAAAAAAATCATAATAAATAAAAATATTGCTGATTCCTTTGGAAATCCTGACTTATCAAATGGATTTTCCAAGGTATGGAAATCCCCCCTCAAATTAGCTTAAAACTGGAAAATGAAATTATTCTTCCAAATTAAAGATCTTCTTACACAAGAGGGTGATTAGATATCAGGCAATAGCAACAACAATAATCCTACAATAGCTGCTACAATAGCCAGTGAAGGGTTGATGTATGATGATATCATGATTGCACATAAGATCCAGAAGTTGTTCTAAGTTTATAATCTAGAACAGATCAAGAGTAATAGTACATCATATACTGACAAATACAATCTTACCACTTTCACTCATCTGGGTTTCATGTTGCTCCGTCACTGAGTCATGTCTGACTCTTTGTGGCCCCATGGACTGCAGCCCACCAGGCTCCTTTGTCCATAGGATTTTCCAGGCAAGAATACTGGAAGTGAAATGAAGTCGCTCAGTCATGTCCCACTCTTCGCGACCCCGTGGACTGTAGCCTGCCAGGCTCCTCTGTCCATGGGCTTCTCCAGGCAAGAATACTGGAGTGAGTCACCATTTCCTTCTCCAGGGGATCTTCCCGAGCCAGGGATCAAACCCGGGTCTCCCACATTAGAGGCAGATGCTTTAACCTCTGAACCATGGGATTCTCCAGGCAAGAAGACTGGAGTGGGTTGCTATTTCCTCCTCCAGGGGAATCTTCCCAACCCAGAATCAAACCCAAGTCTCTTTCATCTCCTGCATTGGCAGGCAAATTCTTTTACCACTGTGCTACCTGGAAAACCCAATCTGGGTTGCACATAAGTTCAGTTCAGTCTCTCAGTATTATCCAACTCTTTGAGACCCCATAGACTGCAGCATACCAGGCTTCCCTGTCTGTCATCAACTCCTGGAGCCTACTCAAACTCATGTCCATCAAGTTGGTGATGCCATCCAACCATCTCATCCTCTGCCATCCCCTTCTCCTCCTGCCTTCAATCTTTCCCAGCATTAGGGTCTTTTCTAACCAATCAGTTCTTCCGATCAGGTGGCCACAGTACTGGAGCTTTAGTTTCAGCATCAGTCCTTCCAATGAATATTCAGGATTGATTTCCTTTAGGACTGACTGGTTTGATCTCCTTGTTGTCCAAGTAACCCTCAAGAATCTTCTCCAACACGACTATTCAAAAGCATTAATTCTTTGGCACTCAGCTTTCTTTATGGTCCAAATCTCACATTCATACATGACTACTGGAAAAACCAGAGCTTTGACTAGATGGTCATTTGTTGTCAAAGTAATGTCTCTGCTTTTTAATATGCTGTCTAGGTTGGGCACAGCTTTTCTTCCAAGGAGCAAGTGTCTTTTAATTTCATAGCTGCAGTCACCATCTGCAGTGATTTTGGAGCCCAAAAAAATAAAGTCTGTCACTGTTTCCATTGTTTCCCCATCTATTTGCCATAAAGTGATAGGACTGGATGCCATAATCTTCATTTTCTGAATGCTGAGTTTTAAGCCAGCTTTTTCACTCTCATCTTTCATTTTCATCAACAGGCTCTATAGTTCCTCTTCATTTTCTGCCATAAGGGTGGTGTCGTCTGCATATCTGAGGTTATTGCTATTTCTCCTGACAATCTTGATTCCAGCTTGTGCTTCTTCCAGCCCAGCATTTCACAAGATGTACTCTGCACATAAGTTAAATAAACTGGGTAATAATATATAGGCTTGACATACTCCTTTCCCAATTTTGAACCTGTTAGATCTGATAGACAGAGTGCCTGAAGAACTATGGAGGAGGTTTGTAACATTGTATAGGAGGTGGTGATCAAAACCATCCCCAAGAAAAAGAAATCCAAAAAGGGAAAATGGTTGTTTGAGGAAGCCTTACAAATAGCTGAGAAAAGAGGAGCAGTGAAAGGCAAAGGAGAAAAGGAAAGATATTCATCTGAACACAGAGTTTCAAAAAAATAGCAAGGAGAGATAATAAAGCCTTCCTAAGTGATCACCACAAAGAAATAGAGGAAAACAATAGAATGCGAAAGACTAGAGATCTCTTCAAGTAAATTAGAAATACCAAGGGAACATTTCACTCAAAGACAGGCACAATTATAGACAGAAATGGTATGGACCTAACAGAAGGAGAAGATATTACGAAGAGGTGGCAAGAATACATAGAAGAACTATACAAAATAGATCTTAATGACCCAGATAATCACAATGATGTGATCACTCACCTAGAGCCAGACATCCTGGAGTGTGAAGTCAAGTGAGTCTTGGGAAGTATCACTATGAACAAAGCTAGCAGAGGTGATGGAATTCCAGGTAAGCTATTTCAAATCTTATAAGATGATGCTGTGAAAGTGCTGCACTCAATATGCCAGCAAATTTGGAAAACTCAGCCGTGACCACAAGACTGGAAAAGGTCAGTTTTCATTCCAATACCAAAGAAAGGCAATGCCAAAAAACGTTCAAACTATGGCACAATTTCACTCATCTCACACTCTAGCAACGTAATGCTCAAAATTTTCCAAGCCATGCTTCAACAATATGTGAACCGAGAATTTCCAGATGTTCAAGCTGAATTTAGAAAACGCAGATGAACCAGAAATCAAATTTCCAACATTCATTGGATCATAAAAAAAGCAAAAAGAAATCCAGAAAAACATCTACTTCTGCTTCACTAACTACGCAAAAGTCAGTGGATCACAGTCAGTTTGACTGTGTGGATCACAACATACTGTGGGAAATTCTTAAAGGGATGGGAATAGCAGACCACCTTACTTTCTTCTGAGCAATCTATATTCAGATCAAGAAGCAACAGTTAGAACCGGACATGGAAAAATGGACTGGTTCAAAACTGGATTGCATCAGTTCAGTTCAGTTCAGTCACCCAATTGTGTCCGACTCTTTGCGACCCCATGAATTGCAGCATGCCAGGCCTCCCTGTCCATCACCAACTCCTAGAGTTCACTCAAACTCATGTCCATCGAGTCAGTGATGCCATCCAGCCATCTCATCCTCTGTCATCCTCTTCTCCTCCTGCCCCCAGTCCCTCCCAGCATCAGAGTCTTTTCCAATGACTCAACTCTTCGCATGAGGTGGCCGAAGTATTGGAGTTTCAGCTTCAACATCAGTCCTTCCAAAGAATACCCAGGACTGATCTCCTTTACAATGGACTGGTTGGATCTCCTTGCTGTCCAAGGGGCTCTCAAGAGTCTTCTCCAACATCACAGTTCAAAAGCATCAATTCTTCGGCGCTCAGCTTTCTTCACAGTCCAACTCTCACATCCATACATGACCACTGGAAAAACCATAGCCTTGACTAGACGGACCTTAGTTGGCAAAATAATGTCTCTGCTTTTGAATATGCTATCTTACACCCATAAAATATGTGTAATGCCATTTTCTTCATCATTACTGAAGTTAATCAGTTTTGAAAGAACACTTATTAAAAGTTATGAAAATTGGAACAAAGATATGCTCTTCAGAAAACATGTCAAATATACATTAATAACAAACATCCTAAAACCAGATAATGATCTAATGGAGACATTCCTAGTCCTTTGAAACATGAGAGGAAAAAGCTCAGACCCGCTCTACATGAAAGATGAACTTATTTTAGGAAGCAGAGTTTACTGCTGCTGTGAGAGAGCTTTTCTTGACTATTATGTCAGCTTTCCCACCTCAACAACAATCTTTGTCACTGCACAAACACTCAAAATATGAAAAATCAGAGACTTCAAAATGTTTAGAAATATGTAGTTTATTGGCAGTGCATTAGAAGAAAACATATTTAATAAGATCAGAAGATCCAACAAAAGTAGTATTTCTCTGAGTCAGAAAGTAGCAACGTTTTCTCTGCAGGAAGTGAGAGAAAAGTTGTCATCACACCAAACAACCCTAAGATTCAGATATCTCCAGGAACTGAGTTACAACAATTCCAATCTATTACACTGCTCAGTGTCCTTCCTACCTGAGAAACTGGCCATCTACCCCCAGGGCCTGAAGGGTTCATACTACAAGTGTACAGCACTTACTTAGGCTGCTGCCTCAGGGCACATTCTCTCAAGAAATTATGGAGTAAAAAGTATGTGATATAGACTGCAAAAGACATTTCAACTCATTTAACTGTTTAATAGACAATTACTGAGTATATTTTTGTGCCAAGTATTATGATTTGCAATAGAAATATAAACCATGAGCAATAAAGTTTGGTGAAGGGTAGTGACAAGACTACTGTATGATATACAGTTTAGGTTTGTCATTGGGAATTGAGACAAGAGCTAGGTTTATCAAAGAGCTAGAGAAGTCAGTCTAGAGTAGCCAGGTCTAGTGGCTCGGATGGTAAAGAATCTACCTGCAATGCAGGAGACCCAGGTTCGATCCCTGGGTTGGGAATATCCCCTGGAGGAGAGAATGGCTATCCACTCCAGTATTCTTGCCTGGAGAGTTCCATGGACAGAGAAGCCTGGCAGGCTACAGTCCATGAGTTCCCAAGAGTTGGACATGACTGAGAGACTTTCACTTTCTTTCAGGATCAAAGGAAAGAATGGATACAAAGAATGGGGGAGGCTGGAAAAATACATGTTGATGAGCATGAACTTAAGCTGAGTACTTAAAGCAAGTGTGTGCAAGAGTCTTTCTGGTGAGGGGAAGGGGGAGGGATAAATTAGGAGCTTGAGATTAACATATACACACTACTATAAATAAAACAGATAATCAACAAGGACCAATTATATAGCACAGGGAACCTACTCAATATTCTATAATAACCTATATGGGAAAAGAATCAGAAAAAGAATGGATATATGTATAACTCATTCACTTTGCTGTACATCAGAAACTGACACAACATTGTAAACCAACTATACTCCAAAGTAAAATTAAATTTAAAAATTTTTTGTAACTAAAAAATTAAACCAAAAATTTTTTGTAACTAACAAAATTAGGTATTTCCTAGAAGTCCACTTCCAAACTTTTATGCAAATGATCGGAAACTATTAAGAACTATGGGCTTCCCAGGTGGGCTAGTGGTAAAGACCCCCCCTGCCAACGCAGGAACATAAGAGACTCTGGTTTGATCCCTGGGTCAGGATGAGCCCCTGGAGGAAGTCATGGCAACTGACTCTAGAACTCCTGCCTGGTGAATCCCATGGACAGAGGAGCCTGGTGGGCTACAATCCACAGAGTCACAGAGTCGGACACAACTGAAGTGACTTAACATGCACGCACACACACATGAAGTACTATATTGAGGTCAGTCATTTGTCCCAGTTTGCCTGAGACAGCACTGATACATACCTGCTATTATAATAATATTTACTAATGGTATCCTCTTTCATCTTCAAAAGCATTGTGGTTTGGGTGATAACCTTATTTTAACAACCTATCAGTTAGACTTGTGTCACTCCAAGATTTAAGTAAATTTGCCTAGAAGTCTCTTCCTTCTCTCATATTGTCCTGGTCTTTAGAAGCCCAATCACTCCCTGAGATTTTGACAGATTCCCAGGGTCTTACATTAGCCCAGACTTCTGGGCTCCCATGACCCTGCACTCTCCCTCTGGGCTGCCCTCATGGCCCCAGGCAGAAAGCTCATCTCTTCACATTCCACAAAAAATAGACTCCCACAATTAGTGCTGAAATTCTTTTTTAGTGACGACAAGTGGAAAACAGAGCAGAGGTGTGCAACGCTCATCACCCAGAAAACTAATTTTATCTGTAAAGTGCATATCTGTCTTCTAATGGCAGTGGTCCAGCAGTTTCCTTCTTATCTCTTTCGCTGGGTCATGTCTAGGCTCACATTTTTCCTAATCCTCTCTCTCTGAATTTTCCTTTCTCCCCCTTTCTCTCCCTTTCCTTACCTTTTCCCTATTTCCAAAAGTCAAGGTAACCATTTTTCCTTTTATCTGCTATCCATTCAACATGATGTCTTAGGATCTTCTAACATCTGTTCTAACGGCCCACGAGGGGACAGAGGCAGTTCTCTCTCTAAATATAATTCTAGTGCCAGGCAAAGCAAAGCTGGGAGTATGGGGAAAAGGAATGGAGAATTAGAAGTAACATGTCTTGGCAAAGACTGGGACAAGAAAGAACACGGAAATTCAGATAAACACACAGGTGTCTACTCTTATAGGCACTTAAAAAAATTATCTGAAATATCCACCTAAAATTCTCTTGCTTTTGATTTTCCTTTTATGAAAATTTGTTATTCTTGGGGAAAATTCCAAATCAAATTACAAACAATAAGATAAACTACATAGAAGGAAGATATAGAGGAAGGATAAAATGTTTAGTTAGTACTTTTTTTCTTTTAATGCATTTCACATGTGCTAGGGACAAGCTGCAAAATTTGACTCAGTGCTTCCTAGAAATAAAAGCAAAGATGGAAAGAAAACCAGTGAAAAGATTTTTTGTATCTATAAGAACTTTTTAAAAAAAAGCCCTTAAATGATGTATTTTTATTAATAAGACTTAAGAAGAACTTCTTCCATGAGTTTTCATTAAAAGTATAATGAACCCCTTTCTCAACAGTGTCTCTTAAGAACTTTAAATACGTTTCCTTTGCATGCATGCTTCTTCTGGTGAGTTAACAGCTTATGCCCAATGTAATTGATTAGAAACATTTTTAGAAGCTAAAATTTTACCACATGGTAAAATTTTTCACCATTCTGATGGCTTAAAACACTTTTTTTTTTTTAACCATCTATAGCATTTGAGGGTTTGCCTAGCTTTCAGTCAATCCTCCTTGATTATAATTTCTCAAAACCAAGTTTCTTGATAGGATTTGAACAAAGTTTTCTAAATGGTACTCTTTAGCTAGAACTTATAGAGTCAGTACTGCGTGCTGCTGATTCAGGGCAAGTTCGTATTCTTTGGCAATCACCTGATCAGGTTTTCTATAGCAATTAAATCATCTAAGTAAGACGTGTTGCCGAATAGATGGCTATCCCATCTACACACAGGGTAGGTCAAGAAATCTCTCTTGGCAGAGGAAAGAATTCCTCAGGCCATAGTTCTGGGTCTGCCACAACACTTTGACAAATACGCCATCAACACTCAAAAGACTTCTACGCCATAGAGCATGGGCCTGATACAGCATTAAGAGAAGTTTTACTTTGAGCAATATAACTTTCTATTGCACTCCAGTTCTAGTTTGCAAAATGCACTATATGATATTTGATCTGCTAAACATAATTTGATGGTCTCAAGCTATTGAATATTGGGTGGCATTTCCTGAAAATAGCAATTTGGCTTTGGAATTAGATTATCTTGAACCATTCTCTGTAACAATCATTAGCTAACAGAACTTGCTTGAAGCCAGTCATTACTTAGGACAGAAGAATAAGTTCTAAATTTCTCATAATGCCATGAAAGAAAACAAGATGTTTTTCTATAAGCTGAACAATCCCTTGAAAAAAATGGGAGAGCCATGCTTGAAACACAGAGAAGTAGAAGCCTAATTCCTCTGGAGACAGTGCCAGGTGTGGTTGGGGAAGCACAGAACCATACCTGGAGCCCAGGACTTGGTTCTAGTTGGAGTTATCACTTACATGGCATGGCCCAAGTCCATCACTTAACTTCTTTGGATCTTTTTCTTTTTTTCATAATGAGGAAAAGGGAAGGCCCAGAACAGATTAGTGGTTCTTATGTATTTTAAGATATAAATTTCTTCAAATAATGTGTGTTACTACATTGTGTACTATAAGTGACTGCATTGTTGACCTAAAACAAATAGCCAGATATTTCTCCAGCAAAGATGGGTTTATTTGGAAACGGAAGAGAATTGTAATTTGAAATCTGAAATCATGGCAAGCCACCAGCAAGTTCCTGCATAGCAAAGGAAGAAGAATGCTTTTATGGAGGGAAAAAGGAGATTGGGAGGGCCAGAGTAAGCAGAGTTCATGGCATTCCATTGGCTGAGATCTTGACAGCAAAGGAGAGGAGTCTTTCTTCTTCCTTTTGGGCTTTGATACCATTGAACGGCCTAAAAGTGTCTCCTTCTGGACCGCCTACCCTATTTAACTGAGGTGTCTGCTTATCAGATGTTATTACAACATCAATATGCCTTCATCAGAGTGTTAAAGCAATTTCTCTTCTCCAAAATTAATCCATTTTTCCAATTTAGAATGACTCATATGTATAATAAACCTTCATCTAAAGAGAGCAATGTCAGTCAGTTCAGTCACTCAGTCATGTCTGACTCTTTGTGACCCCACGAACCGCAGCACACCAGGCCTCCCTGTCCATCACCAACTCCTGAAGTCTACTCAAACCCATGTCCATCAAGTCGGTGATGCCATCCAACCATCTCATCCTCTGTCGCCCCTTTCTCCTCCTGCCCTCAACCTTTCCCAGCATCAGAGTCTTTTCCAATGAGTCAGCTCTTTGCATCAGGTGGCCAAAGTATTGGAGTTTCAGCTTCAACATCAGTCCTTCCAATGAACACCCAGGACTGATCTCCTTTAGGATGGACTGGTTGGATCTCCTTGCAGTCCAAGGGACTCTCAAGAGTCTTCTCCAATGCCACAGTTCAAAAGCATCAATTCTCTGGCACTCAGCTTTCTGTATAGTCCAACTCTCACATCCATACATGACTAATGGAAAAACCATAGAAGGATCTTTGTTGGCAAAGTAATGTCTCTGCTTTTTAATATGCTGTCTAGGTTGGTCATAACTTTCCAAATTTCCAAGAGAGCAATGAGGAAATATCAATAAAAATATAATATTCTCACCTTTATATACAACATTCCAACAAAAAGATATTGTTTTCTTCTCTACAGACTCTATGGAATTTTATGGATTTGAGGAAAGCTATCAAAATGGAGTTTATCAGTTCTCAATTGGGGAAAATGCCAACCCAGATTTCCTTCATTGGTATATTCCTATCTTAATGAAGACCGTTTTCTTTCATTTTGTCTATGAATAAACTTAATTGTAAAACATTTGTATTGTTTTAGTTTCATAGAGATCAATTTATATAAATAGCATCACAGAAAACAGAAGTTGAGCTCATCTTTCACCAAAGTGGACTTCTGCTAAAGGAAATCAATCCTGAATATTCACTGGAAGGATTGATGCTGAAGTTAAAGCTTCAAAAGACCTTGATGCTAGGAAAGACTGAGGGCAGGAGGAGAAGGGGGTGACAGAGGATGAGATGGTTGGATGGCATCATTGACTCAATGGACATGAGTTTGAGCAAGCTCTGGGAGATGAAGGACAGGGAAGCCAGGCATGCTGCAGTTCATAGGGTCACAAAAAGCTGGACACAACAGAGCCACTGAACAACAAAATGCTACTCATGCATGTGGCTTTTACATATTTCATTGGCAAATGATTCCCTCTGAACCAAAGTGGATCCTTCAAATGCAGAGGAATCCACCATAGATGAGGAGTCTATTTAAATAATACAGCAATGAATATGGGAGTTCCAATTCTTCTTAGTGAGACCAGACACTCCTGTGTAATCCTCCTTAAACAAAGTATTCATATGTCCAATATTCCAATATACACAGTGACAGGAAAACACAATTTCCCCCATTCGATGATCATTTATAGATTCTAAATAGCTTTAGTTTTTTAAGTAGAGTTCCTCTTTCACAATGCTTTGATTCTATTTTCCACCTAGTTAGCTTTCAATTCATTAGAAAAAGATAATTATTTAAAAAGCCAACCAAGTCTTAGATTTGATCATATACAATTCAAACTTGGCTGGCCCAGTCTTTTGCCAGCCAAATTTTAAACTATAATTTGTCACTTTTATCCTCACAGATAAATATGGAGACTGAAGCAGCTAAGGCAAAACACCCAATTCCTTCAGCAATGTAATTAGAAAAGAAAAAGAAAAAACTATAAAGGTAAATACTCCCATCTTGTGGCTGCTGTTGAAATAACATGTTTTAAATGAGGATTGATTGGTGCAAAAAATTCAATTCAAGAAATCATCACAAACTTCACTGCTATTTGTTGACCCTTCCTAAGTGCCAGGCACCATAGCAAATATTCTATGTATACCATCGTATTTAATGCTTACAGCAACACATGTAAATGTAAATGGCGGATTTACATTTTGCAGTAGGCCATGTCATTTTATAATATGAAAATCACTCTGTGCTGCTATAATTTCACAATTTTACTTAATTGATGAGAACAAATGAAATCCTAGCTGGACTAATAGTCACTGATTAGTCATTTATTCTAACAGAGCTTGGACTTCTTGGTTCCCAGTCTGATGCCAAAATATCCCAATTCCCTCTTACAGTATATTATTCTCAGTCATATGCTAATGACTCATATTCCAGTCATACAGACCTCAAATTTAAAACTACAGTCATTATAACTGTCAAGTGTTTTTAAATCAAAATAAAGAGTATTAAGTTCTCTCTTTTTTTTGGCAATTGAATATACCGTTACAATTGATCTCTTACAGGAAAGGGGATTTTACTTCTAATGACCTAACACTGGCTCAGGTCAGAATACTAATTTGGATTGGTCAAAGGCCACTGAAAAACTTCCAGGAGAAAGAATAAGTACAATTAGTCTTCAGATGACAGAAGTTCACAAGAGAATGTAACATGAAATTTCATGGCTAGAAATATATATATTAACAAACTAATTTTTATTTAAAAAAAAAAAAGAATTCTCAACTCTCCATGCCATGGAGCCCATTTTACTGTATCATTTAATTCCAGCAAAACCAAAAAGAGACAAAGACAGAGAGAAACAGAGACCAAGTTTTAGAGATAGAGACAGAAAGAGATACTTATTACAGTCACATCTCTTTTGAAAAGAAAGTTACGTTTTCTGGAACAGCTCTTTAGTGAATATTTGTTAGGTTTACTCTAAAGATTTCCTGGAAGATGCAGGAGACAGAAAGCACATCATTACTGTAAGAAGTTGTCCATTTCAGAGACCCTAGTTGTTGGTTACTGATTTGGAAGCCTCTGCAATTAGATCATGGCAGTGAGCTAAGCCTAAATAAAGATTTCCATTTTTAAAAGTTTGCTTAAGCTTGGAAAAGATAAGATTGGCCAGACAAAAGCTCTCTATCTTAATCATTGTTAGTTTTTTTCCCAGCCTGTTGACAATGTGCAAATTCTATCTTACGCCAGGAGTGTGAAACAATTGTTAACTTACCCCCAGGTCCCCCCCTTCACTCTTTCAGGATACATTATCAGATCTACACAAACTGAAGAGAATTTCCTTAAGCTTTTATAGGCAAAAAGGATGAAGTCTTCTGGTTATATTAGTTTTGAGAATACATATTTTTCCTTGTTTTAACTAATTTGAATAAGGTAAAATAAACATTTAAGTTAGTTAAGACTAGTAGGACTACATGTTTTACTAAAAAGAGAGCAAGATTATACTAATGACACACGTTAAGTCTTAGGTGGTAAGACTTGGTTTTTGAGTAAGATTAGCATTAAAAAGTATACCTGAGAAAAAAATTTTTAATTATTTTAAAAAACTAATCTGAACCAACATTATGGCATCTGGTCCCATCATTTCATGGCAAATAGATGGGGAAACAGTAGAAACAGTGACAGACTTTATTTTGGGGAGGCTCCAAAATCACAGCAGATGGTGACTGCAGCCATGAAATTAAAAGACACGTGCTCCTTGGAAGAAAAGTTATGACCAACCTAGACAGCATACTAAAAAGCAGAAACATTACCTTGTCAACAAAGGTCCATCTAGTGAAAGCTATGGTATTTCCAGTAGTCACGTATGGATGTGGCAGCTGGACTATAAAGACAGCTGAGAGCCAAAGAATTGATGCTTTTGAACTGTGGTGTTGGAGAAGACTCTTGAGAGTCCCTTGGACTGCAAGGAGATCCAACCAGTCCATCCTAAAGGAGATCAGTCTTGAATATTCATTGGAAGGACTAATGCTGAAGCTGAAACTCCAATACTTTGCTCATTGGAAAAGACTCTGATGCTGGGAAAGATTGAAGGCGGGAGGAGAAGAGGACGACAGAGGATGAGGTGGCTGGATGGCATCACCAACTCAATGGACATGAGTTTGAGTAAACTCTGGGAGTTGTCAATGGACAAAGAGGCCTGGCGTGCTGCAGTCCATGAGGTCACAGTCGGATATGACTGACTGACTGAACTGACTGACTGAAACATAGTTTAATCTTTTTATATTAAAAACACTTTATTTTTTTTCATTTTTTGGCCTTACCTCATGGCTTGCAGGATCTTAGTTTCCTAACCAGGGATTGAACCTGGCCCCCAGCAGTGAAAAGAGTCCTAACCACTGGACTGCCAGAGAATTCCCTAAAAACATTTAAGATATCACAGCAGAGTTTCTAGCTCAGCAAAACATGATTCCCTTCTCCAGATATATGCAACACTACATACCATACCAAAATAAATAATTGTCTTCATAACTTTAAAATAAGCCCAATTTGTAAAGTGAGGTTTCACTCTTGCATATTCCAAATGTGTGACTGAATCTCCAATTATTCATACAATATGTAAGTCGTTTTACCCCCATGTCATACCCATGTTATAACTCCCCAAATTGCCATTTTATGACTTCTGAAATAAGTTATATCCAGAGGCTAGTACTGCAAGTTGAAAGCTTCCCTTAGAAATTTTGTGTATGCTGCCCCTCTTGGCTAATAAGCAGAAGATCACGAGTGCTATATGTATAAATCAGCTGCCTACTGGAGGGAGGAGCGTATCTATAAGAAAGTAAAGAAGGTATAATAGCCTTCACAGGCTGAAGAAGCCCCTGAGGTCCTATCTTCAACATCTGTATGCATGACTTAGCGCTTGAGCTACTGTTAAAATTGAGATACCAAGCTGGGATCTGTACAATACCAAATTAGTGCACCACTGCTTTTTTCTATTGTCAAATTCCATGGGGCATTCTTTCTCCTGAATTATGTCATTAACTCCTTCCACTAAGGACAGCAATGGAACAAAACGGAAACACAAGGAGAGAGTATAAAATCCGGAAGTACCCATTTAGAAAAAGTTCTCTAAAAGAATAGGTTGCCTATAGGACAGTTTGAAAACAATATGCAGAGTAGTCAGGATTAGACTTAGAAAGGGTAGATTCATTAATTAAACCTGTGGATTCTTGCTCACCTCAGGAGAGACATGGAATTCTAAATTCTCAAATGCCCTTACAGTTTAAAAGAAGAATGACAGTAGCTAAGATATAATAGCTCTCTCATGCAACCCTCTGGGCCCTTCCACTGAAAAAAAGAACCTTTCTCCCACTGGAAGTATAAACTTTACACATCCAGCCTCTATAATCCTGACAGTGCTTGAGGCAAGCTAGAGGCAAAGAGAAAAGATATCATAGCACAGATAGGACAAGAATGGTCTAGATAAAATATGTGGCCACACGAAAGATCTGATTTGAGGACACCAAAGTGTCCTCAGAAGTATCATCCTTTCTCTTTGAAGACAACAAATTGCCAGCATTCTAGATTCATTCGGTCCTTTCATTTTAAAGCCAGAACTTTTGACTTTCAGAAGCTCTTGCCGCTGCTAAGTCGCATCAGTCGTGTCCGACTCTGTGTGACCCCATGGGCTGTAACCTACCAGGCTCCTCCATCCATGGGAGTCTCCAGGCAAGAATACTGGAGTGGGTTGCTATTTCCTTCCCCAATGCATGAGAATGAAAAGTAAAAGTGAAGTCCCTCAGTCGTGTCCTTATTCAAAGGCAATTATCCTTGTGAAGGAAAAACCCCTCTGCAGTTAACACTTAAGTGAGAATTAGTGGACTCTGCCAAAAGCAGTTGAAGTTGAAAAGTTAGTTGATGGTTACCTACCAGTAGAGAGAGAACAAATGAAGTAAGCATGAGTTTTATAAAAATATAAAACTAGCATCTAGTTTTTCCCAAGACTGATACTCTGCTCAAAATATCTGCTTTTGGTAGCTCCTCTAGGAGTAAATAGCTATGATTTGTGCCTCTCAAAATAAATACAAAGGCTGTGGGAAATATTTCACATTCTTTCTGATTCACAGGCACAGGATATATTTTGCATTTAGAAAACCTATATTCTAATTTTTATCACTGAGATTTCTACTAGCCCAGTTCTCAAGAATATCACATAGCTGAGATGTTTTATTTTAAAAGGGAAGTGCATCAGCAATCAAAGGAGAAGTTACTGGTATGTCTGGATCTCCTTGTTTCTTCATACAGTTCTTGCTTCCATTTTATCAATATATTTCTTAAATATTCATCTTTTCATTCATCAGAAAACCCTTATTCTCTAAGATTAGGTCACAAGACTTTTTTTTGTCTGCATTCTGATTGTCTGTCTTCTACAAATGTAGGAAGAGATCACTTGTAGAAGGAGTATTAAATCTAGCGAAATGCAAATGAAAGGAGGAACTGAGACATCACTTGAGACTCTCATCTCCATGGCTCAAGTCTTCTAGATTTGCCCCCGTTTTCAGTGACAACATAGTGCCACTCTTCTTAAAGCCTTTCCCTCTAGGCAAAACCTGACCTGTACCAAGCAAGTTTCCAGGACATAATCCACCAGATCTAATCAGGGCCCCAGGGTGAGAATAACCATTGGTATAGCAAGTAATTTTAGTGTAAAGAAGAACTACTCTCATCTGATCAGAGTATAAATTTCTTCTGCAATTAGCAGCTTTGCACCAAATTACCTTTAATATCTTACTATTCTCTTTGGGGAGGAGGTGTCATTGAACGTGTTTCTCACTTCTCATAAAGCTCCTAAATTTGATTTTAACATATAAACTTCCTTCATCTAATCCAAGTTAGAAAAACAAAAATATGCATAGATAGATAGATTCATATATCTCAAAATTTCTGAAATTCAGTTAATATTTCTTTCTTTTCCAATTTAGGTTAAAATATTTCCACTCTGTTTCAGACTGAACCAGTTTCCTGCTGTGTTTTTTGATGACAAATAAATCCTGGATTATATCCTTCAGGTTCAGAATGAAAGCCAGAAATGAGTGTTGCTGTTGTTTGGTTGTTAAGTCATGTCCCACTCTTTTGAGACCCCATAGACTGTAGCCTGCGGGCCCTCTGCCCATGGGATTTCCCAGGCAAGAATACTGGAGGGGGTTGCTGTTTCCTTCTCCAGGAGATCTTCCCCACTCAGGGATCTAACTCGAGTCTCCTGAATTGGCAGGTGGATTCTTTACCACTGAGCCACCAGAGTAGCCCAAGTATGAGTGTACCATATTGTGTTAAACTTACAGAACTTTTTAAATAGGAGGCTGTTCAGATTAAGGGAAAACACTGGACACTTCAAAGTTTAAAGTGTTTTGTTGATTCTTCCGAAAGATAAACCAGAAAACAAGAAGCAGCTATTGAACATTACACTGAGTTGATAAACATTTCTTCAAATAATGTAAAAAGTATTTATCAAATTAATTTCAGCCTAGCTGTGAGATACTAAATGTGCGATGTTTTCAATTGTGTGTTCCTAGTTACAAAAGCACCCCCCTACCTCTGGTGCTCACTTTTGTTTACATTTGGCAAATGGTGTCTTCCTGCTTTTAGGAAAGGAAGGCTTAAAGAGGCTTATGACCACCTACACATCAAATAATTGCTACAGACATCTTCCTCCTTAAATACAAGTTAGATATGTATGTAATAATTATAAAGTTGAACTAAAATGGTCAGAACAAAGTACAGGAGACCAGTTCAATCAACTCTTAGCTATTTGAAAGCTCTCTTGAAGTGTTCATGAAATCAGAACTATAACTGAATTCCCACTTCCTTCACATAAAACCGTCTTGGCTATGAAAACTTGGCTCACCTCCAGGAGAGGATATTTAGTGGACCAACCCCAGAAACATACAGTGAACAAGCCCAGAACTTCATTCTCAAGGATCCTTGAAAGCCAAGAGCATATAAATGAGACTTTCTAAAACTTTTACCATTATTTTAATTGCTAAAAATGTATACACAGATCCATATAAACATGTAAATTATAATTATATGTATAAGTATTTACATGGGAAAAATTTCTTATAAAGCTTGATAATAATTAACTCTATGCCTAAAATACATTAAAACTTTTCATTTTGGGGACTTCTCTGGCAGTCCAATGGTTAAGACTTTGCCTTCTAATGCAGGGGATGAGGGTTCAATTCCTGGTGGGGGAGCTAAGATCTCATATTCCTCATAGCCAGAAACCAAAAAACATAAAAACAGAAGCAATTCTGTAACAAATTCAGTAAAGATTTTTTAAATGGTCTATATATATAAAAAAAAAATCTTAAAAAAAGAAAACCTTTCATCTTTATCCCTTTAATCTCTCTCTGTCCTCGGTTCAATACACTTTTTAAACATCTCAAACTTACGTGTGGTTTCTGAAGTGAAAATCTAAGACCTAACACTTATTCACTTAGGTCTACTTGACTTTTCATAGACAAGTGTCCTATAAAAAGGAAAAACAATGATACTAGACACTGTTAAGAACCAAAAAACCAACTAAGTCTAAGGAAGAAGACTGCCACCAGACTCTCACCTTTCCTCCAGACAGTAAGACTGCTATCATTCAGACCCTGCACCAAGATGCGTTTAAAACTTAAACCAGGAAATTATGTCCAAGGGAACTGTAAACATTTCCATTCATCCCAACAGAAAAGTAGAGATCTTAGAAAATCTGAATAAGTGAAAAAATCAAATGAGTTCAAGAAGCTCTGAGCATAGTGAGAGAGAAATTAATTCCATTAAGGGCAACAACAAAATCTAAAATCTCTCTACTCTCAAGCAAAGAATTTATCCTACATCAGTGTAATGATTCTCATACCTACGGTCATTTGGATTCAGCCTTAAGATGAAAAAACTATCATGCTTTCGAAAAGGTGTTTTTCTCATTAATCTCATAGCAGAACATCAAACACAGCAATCTAAAATGGACCAGTTCCAATCCATCTGGAGCAATCAGACTGGGAAAGGCTTCCAATCATAGAGTAAAATCAGAACTGAAAGCTGTATCAAAAACTACAGTGATCTCATGGGAGGAAGGAAACCTCCCGCCTCCACACCCCTCTCTTCCACCCACTACCTCACCCCGTGACTTCAAATAATCCCCAAATCTGGGAAACATTAGTCGAGTTGCTCTAGCTGATCCCCAGCACTGTCCGTGGCCAGGTGAAGGTGGTCTCTGCGGTAGCAAATGTCAAGGTTTACTGTAAAGTGTAACGTTCATTTCAGTCACAGAGATGCTCTATAGGAAATAAAGAGGCCATTGATAGAGAACAGCATAAATGCCTTACAAGTACAGAACAATATCCTGGGTGAGGAAGTGATAAATAATAAGGCATTCTGACCACACCTGCTACTCGTTAAGAGACAGAAGCCTCTTAGACACCATTAATACTTTCAGCATCTGCCAGAGGAAATAGAGGGCTTTATAAAGGACAAGATGTTTTTAAAAGGTGGTGTTAGGACTGAGCAGATGTGCGTCTATTCGCTGATTGCACTACAGTGGGATTTAGTGAATAAAGGTTTAATAATTAAAGCTGAGGCATAAACAACATAGATCAAACACAACTTATTTAAGGAAGTCAAGAGATTCAATTCAACTCAGAAAGACTTGGTTCCAGTACCGATTCTTCAGTTAACACTGTAATTAAAAGTTATTTCTTAGCTACGGAGACATCCTTCAGAATTTCTATAAAATAAGACTTTTTAGAGATAATTTCCAGGTTTGGGGATTAAGAAGGAAAGAAGAATATAAGCAGAAACCAGGAAGTCCAAAAGGGAAGGAATATATATATATATATATATATATATATATAAAGGCTTATAGGTGGCTCAGGCAGTAAATAATCCGTCTGCAACGCAGAACACCCAGGTTCAATCCCTGAGTTGGGAAGAGCCCCTGGAGAAGTAAATGGCAACCCACTCCAGTATTCTTACCTGGAAAATCCCATGGACAGAGGAACCTGATGGGCCACAGTCAATGGGGTCGCAAGAGTCGGACATGATTTAGCGACTAAACCACCACCACCACATCTGTATGGCTGATTCACTTTGCTGTACAGTAGAAACTAGCTCAACACTGTAAAGCAACTATACTCTAATAAAAATTAACTTTAGAAAAGAATATAAGCAGAAGCCAATCCTCTCTTCACAAGATGAGAAGTAAGCGCCTTAAGGACCCATCTTAGTGCCACCTTAGTGGCCTAAAGGGGCCTCTGGCCTTTGACAAGGCTCACTAGCAGAGGATGGTGGTAGCAGCACCATCGGATGGAGGTTAAAAGTAGGATGGTAGCAGGAGGATGAAGGTAGCGGCATGTAGCCAAGCCCTTATGTTTTCTCAGCCCAAACATGGGAGCAACCCCAGGAACAGACTCACAGGGCTTGGTGATGGGGGTAAGGGAACCAGCAGAACTACACCTCTGGAAACACCTAAAACTGTACTTTTGTCTCTTCCCACCTTCTCTTCCTGCCCAGAATCACTACTGGACCCAAAATAAACCAAGCTATACTGACAAATCTCCACAAAGCTGGAGTCCTTCCATTCTTTGAGGTCTGTATCTAGAGAGTCCTCCTCTAACCTGGGCTTGAGTGTGAAAAGGAAAACGAAATTTAGTAGACCTGCAGCAAATTAATTTCTCTATTAGAAAAGCATTTGGTTTGAGTCCTCAGAATCTGAGTTTCTGGGAGGTAATTAGTAGGATCTTTAATTAGTAGGCTTTCCTGGTGGCTCAGAGGTTAAAGTGCTTGCCTGGAATGCAGGAGACTTGGGTTTGATCTCTGGGTTGGGAAGATCCCCTGGAGAAGGAAATGGCAACCCACTCCAGTACTCTTGCCTGGAGAATCCCATGGAGGGAGGAGCCTGGTAGGCTACAGTCCATGGGGTCACAAAGAGTCAGACACGACTGAGTGACTTCACTTAATTCTTTAGCACCACTAAGGGATAATTGCAACCATGATGCTAAATAGCTCTCCAGCCCTGAGTCCATGTCCAGCAGCTTTGCAATGTGACACTTGCTTCCAGAGTCTGCCTAGGCACTGAGGGAAAGTGATTTGATAACTATTGAAATTTTGATTAAGATCAAGTGTTCTCTCAGGGGACTTGGCCCTTTCTCAGCAATCTGATGTTTTTTCTCTATCTCAATAGATAAACTTGAAGTCTAACTTTTGAATATAGCTTTTGCTATTTCAAGTTGCAACCACAAGATAGCAGAATAACTTAATTTGAGTTCCACTCGGTAAAGTAATGGATTCTAAAACTGATAAGAACAACTCAGGAAATTCGAGAAATATGATTATGATGTGGTACAGGATGATATAAAACAAAGTCAAATAAATGTAAATTTAAAAAGTAATTTTAAGAATTTAATGCATAAATACATTTAATAGTCAGTCATAAGGGAATATTATAGAGAAGTTTACAAGGTGCATAGCACACTGAGTGCTGACTAATATACTGATGGCCATTTATATTAAAACTCTACTTTCAAGTCATTAGAGATTAAAATGATATATATGTAAATCTGTGTGTTTCTAAATGATTTCCAGCCTTTATTATTTTGAATGTGTCTCCATAAAATTCATAGATCAATTATAGAAGGAAGATAAAAAGGAAAAGAACATTGCATTATCTTTTTTTATGAACTACTGCAGTAATAAAATGTTCTCTGAAAATATTTAAATAGACTAAAATGTCTCATCTTAATAGTCATGGATGATTCTTTGCAGACCTAAACTATAAACATGTCTCAACAATCCTCACCAGTCTCTGGAGATTTCACAAAGATTCCTTCCCATCTCTCCCCAGAGCAGAGCCTGAGAAAACAGATGGGTCTTCCTCTGTGGCCCTGAGGCCAGCAGTCCCAGCCTCTGGGAATGGTCAAGGGAAAGCGTTTCGGGGCCAATGGTCCGTCTCAAAAAAAAAAGTTCTGTTCCTTTTCCCCAGAATTCAAAGTGAGACTGTAATTCATACATCATTGGGTATGTTGTCTCTCAAAAAATTGCTAGATGTCACATCAGATTCAGTATAAAAGAAGAAAAGAGAAAGATAAACAGATATGGGAAAATAATCAAACCACTTACAGGATATATTTGTTAGCAGAAAAAGTCAAATACTTCATAAGATATAGCAGTGCTATACACTTTAATTATGGAATGAAGTAAAATAAGTATAAATCAAGAAACTTGAACAGTCTTGAATGAGAAAGTATTAAACTTTTAAGTATGCTTGTAAGAATGAATAGGGGGCACACTGGGGGCACAAATATAAAAAATACAATGGAGGGAAATGATGCAAAATATTTTCTCAGTCTAATGGTTTTTGAAAAGTATTTTTGAGGATGAGTAAATCTCAACATTAAAATTTAAAAGAACACAAGAACTCAGGAAATCACAGCTGGAAAGACTGTACCCATCTTAATTTTAAGTTTTGTCTCCAAAGACTCAATTTCCTAAAAATAAAACAAGAAGAGTTTGGGGCTACACAACAGCTACACAATAGAATTACAGTCAGGAGTAAGACGCCAAAAGATCTTATTCTGTTTTTGTTAAACATGTTCCGAAACCATCATTTTTTTTTAATACATTATTCTTCGGATATACACTGACACAGACTGTCCTCAATTTTCAACTCATAATTTAAAAGATTAGTATTTATTTTGGTTCAGCTCAGTTCAGTCGCTCAGTCGTGTCCAACTCTTTGCGACCCCATGAATCGCAGCACATCAGGCCTCCCTGTCCATCACCAACTCCCGGAGTTCACTCAGACTCGCATCCATCGAGTCAGTGATGCCATCCAGCCATCTCATCCTCGGTCGTCCCCTTCTCCTCCTGCCCCCAATCCCTCCCAGCATCAGAGTCTTTTCCAGAGTCAACTCTTTGCATGAGGTGGCCAAAGTACTGGAGTTTCAGCTTTAGCATCATTCCTTCCAAAGAAATGCCAGGGCTGATCTCCTTCAGAATGGACTGGGTGGATCTCCTTGCAGTCCAAGGGATTCTCAAGAGTCTTCTCCAACACCATAGTTCAAAAGCATCAATTCTTCAGTGCTCAATCTTCTTCAAAGCCCAACTCTCACATCTATATATGACTACTGGAAAAACCATAGCCTTGACTAGATGGTCCTTAGTCAGCAAAGTAATGTCTCTGCTTTTGAATAAACTATCTAGTTTCGTCATAACTTTTCTTCCAAGGAGTAAGCATCTTTTAATTTCATGGCTGCAGTCACCATCTGCAGTGATTTTGGAGCCCAAAAAAATAAAGTCTGACACTGTTTCCACTGTTTCCCCATCTATTTCCCATGAAGTGACGGGACCAGATGCCATGATCTTCGATTTCTGAATGTTGAGCTTTAAGCCAACTTTTTCACTCTCCTCTTTCA
>SJYQ01005080.1:724303-836653 GCA_006410935.1 Redunca redunca
CACAGCTGGGTATTGTTTTTGCTTTGGCTCCATCCCTTCATTCTTTCTGGAGTTATTTCTCCACTGACCTCCAGTAGCATGTTGGGCACCTACTGACCTGGGGAGTACCTCTTTCAGTATCCTATCATTTTGCCTTTTCATACTGTTCATGGGGTTCTCAAGGCAAGAATACTGAAGTGGTTTGCCATTCCCTTCTCCGGTGGACTAATAAATATTACAATAGCTGTCTTCCTTCAAAACTCTCCCTTCCTGAGACTTCCCTGTGATCCAAATGTTGAGAATCCCCTTTCCAATGTACCGGATGAGGGCTTGATCCTTGGTCAGGAAACTAAGATCCCACATGCCCCGGGGCAACCAGGCTCACATGGAAATACTGAGCTCTCCACTCTAAAGCCTGTGCGCCAAACTGGAGAGAGCCCTTGCAGCGCAACTAAGACCTGATACCATCAAATAAATACATAAATGCTAAAAAAAAAAAAAGACTTAGTCCTACCTTTCTTATTTAGCCTAGATCAGGAGAGATGAAATCAGTTTCTCTAAATATGAATCTTTTTCTTCACAACACAGAAAAAATATGACAAATCATTGAGAAGATGTTAGGGTTATTTGTCATTGCATCCTATCCCAAAGCAGAATTTGGAAAAATGTTTATATTCTCACCTAAAAGCTGATAACTTCAAATTACATCTCCATATCAAATGGTTCTCCTGACACCCATACTTCTTTGTTTAGCTGCCTCATGGACACTTCAGCCTGGATGGTCTAGAAACCCCATAAGTTCAGCAAGTCCAGAACTTTAAGGAATGAATGAGTTCATACCCTTGCTTGCCAAAATATTTTCTTGTTAGAATATGTTCTCTTCATTAATTCCATTACCCTCCATCCACCAATCATTTATTGGATTCTTTATCCTTATCCTCTCTGCCATGACCTTAATTTAGGGCTTTATCTCTCTTGCCTGCAATATCACAACAACTTCTTGAACCACCCTGCTGCTTCTAATACTGAATCCTTCCATTCTCCTCCCAGAGAGAAATTTCTGAAAAGCAAATCTAAAAATGTTATTTCCCCTAGCTAAAACTCTTAAGGGCTCCCCTCCAGTAGAAAGTTGAAAGTTCTCAGGATGACATACAAGATTCTTCTCGTATGCTACAAGTTAAAGCTTAAATTTCTACATCTTCCCTTTTATCTCCTCTAACTTCTTTATGTATTAATTACCTTGTGCTCTAGACACTCAGAAACACTTGCAATTTTCCAATAAATGCCATGCCATTTCATACCTCTAGGTCAGTGCTCAAACTGTTCATCCTCCTTGGGTGCTCTGCCATCTTCACACTTTTGGGTAAATTCTTCCTTTAAAGACTTTAACATCTAGATCTCTCAAGATATCTTGGTGAGCTAAAATTTCCTTAAGTCGCCCATTCAGATTTGATTACTCTTTCCTTTGTGCCAGACTGTACCTAGAACATATTAACATAAATTTAATGCTATATGCATAGCACTTTATTTTAAAATAATTTTTAGAATGCCTTTCTTACTATACTTTGAAATACTTACAACAGAGAAGTAGCTCCTTTTTCACCTTGTATTCAGCAAAGATTAAAGAGTATCTGGTATGAAAGAAGTTTAAAAAAATCAAATTTTAAAAAAGTTAAGAACTGAATTAAAATTATATAAATTCCATGATTTGGAAGTCATCATATCATTTTAGACATCGTGGGGATTACAGATGCAAATAAAACAATGTTCTACACTTAAGGAGCTAATGAAAGTTGCAAGAAGTGCATGTAAATAAAAATACAGCAAGACAGAAAGCAATATTACTATGAGATATGAAGAAAGAAGAGATGTTTTTTCTAACCAAAAAGACTAGAAAGCTTCCATGGGGAAGATGAAATAGATGTGAAAATTGAGAGAGTAATAGAGTCAAAATCCAGAATGAAAGGCATGAGATTTAATTGGACTAAATCAGAAGCCCTCAAAGTTTTACAAGCATGAAAATGAATGTTCAGAGCAAGACTTCAAAATGATTAACTTGATAGCAGCAGAGAGGATAAATTGAATCAATGAAGACTGGATGCAGAGAGGCCATTTAGAGAATTATTATAATATTCCAGGGAAATCATTCTGAGAGCCTTTATAGTTGAATCTCAGAAACGAAACTGCAGCTGGGAAAGAGGTAGGAATAAACTTGAGATGTTTGCAATACAGAATCAATGAAACTTAGCAAATGGTTTCACACAGGGTCAAATAAAAATGATACCCAAGAAAAATTAGAAGTTTTAAATCTGAAGGATTTGAATAAAATCAGGGAATATGTTACAAACAAACTTGATAAGGAAGATTACTCCTGTTTTTGTCACATACTTGGAGACAGTGATACATACAAGTAGCAATGTTCAGTACAAAACCTGAAAATTGTCTAAATTAATCTAGGAAGGATTGTGACTGAACGGAAAAATTTTGGTCATTCATCTTAAGAAATTATTGAAAGACATGGGAATGAGTGTTAATGCCAAGGGTAAAAGGTAGGAAAAGAAGCACCTTTCCACATATAGGAAACTGAAGGATGGAAAGAACCCCAAAAGAGAGTAGACAACAACAAATAATCATGAGATCATGATACCTGCAATTGAGGAAAAGCAAAGTGTAAACAGAAGTTACTGACAAGGTCTAATGACATTGAAGTACTGAAGATGCACTGTCCAAGAGGGTGGCCACAAGCTACATGTGCCTATTTAAATTTAAATAAAATTTAAAATGTAGTTCCTCAGTTGCATTAGTCACATTTCAAATGGTTTAACACCACATGTGGCAAATGACTTCCGTAAGAAAATAGTGCAGATATAGAATTAAGTAACCTATCATGACAGAAAGTTCTTTTAGACAGTGTTGGATTGAGGGACATAAAGAGTAGAAGAAAAGTAAATAAACAAAAGTGGCCTTTTAGGCATTTAAAGACATTGGTATTACGATTATACCAGAGCTAATTCCTCCTTATTCCATTGACTAAAGTAATCTCTATACCTAGTTGCTAGCACTGACTCCCTAGAGCTATCTTTTAAGTGATTAAATGGTGAGATATATTTAACCACAACTCCTGGACCACTGTTAGTCCTCAGTAAAGGGAAAAATAGCAGTAGTGCCAACAGTACAATGCAGAGGGATGGAAGTCAGGCTGCTGAAGATCAAGAAGGAAATATCTGCTCAATATGTGGATGCAGCAGGTCTGGACCAGAGCTTCAAGAGACAGAAAAATAGGAGGGCAGACTATGCAAGTAACAGTTTAGAGAGAAGTTCTTTTAAAATAAGTGCCCTAGAGGATACTTGAGCATAAGGGGATGACAGAATACATGAACAGGGAACAGATAGGAACAAAGCTGGAAGAATATGTAAGTTTCTGTATACATTTTCTAATGGTTAAGAGGATGACTGTGTTTCCTATCAATGAAAATACGATATATCTGTGCAGAGACGGGCCTGGGGAATCTGTTTTTTCATGATTATATTTTCACTTTTTTCAGTTTCATCCATATAGAATTGGACTTTTCTTTTTTTATTTTTTAATTGAAGGGTAATTGCTTTACAGATTTTTTTTTTTATTTCTGCCAAACATCAACATGAATCAGCCATAGATATACATATTTCCCCTCCCTCTTGAACGTCCCTCCCATATCCCTTCCCATCCCACCCTCCAGGTAGTTACAGAGCCCCTGTTTGAGTTCCCTGAGTCATATAGCAAATTCCCATTGGCTATCTATTTTATATAAGGCAATGTAAGTTTCCATGTTACTCTCTCCATGCATCTCACCCTCTCCTTCCTACCCTCCTTACCCCAGGTCCATAAGTCTATTCTCTATATCTGTTTCTCCATTGCTGCAAATAATTTCATCAGTACCATCTTTCTAGATTCCATATAAATGTATTAGTATATGATATTTATCTTTCTCTTTCTGACTTACTTCACTCTGTATAATAGGCTCTAGGTTCATCTACCTCATTAGAACTGACTCAAATGTGTTCCTTTTTAAGGCTGAGTAATATTCCATTGTAAATATGTACCACAGCTTCTTTATCCATTCATGTGTCGATGGATATCTGGGTTGCTTCCATGTTCTAGCTATTGAAAATAGTGCTGCATTGAACACTGAGGTACATGTTTCTTTTTCAGTTTTGGTTTCTTCAGGGTATATACCTAGGAGTAGGACTGCTGGGTCATATAGTGGTTTTATTCCTAGTTTTTCAAGGAATCTCCATACTGTCTTCCATAATGGCTGTATCAAATTACATTCCCACCAGCAGTACAAAAGGGTTTCCTTTTCTCCACACCCTCTCCAGCATTTATTGTTTGTAGACTTTTTGATAATGGTCATTCTGACTGGTGTGAGGTGATATCTCATTGTAGCTTTGATTTGCATTTCTCTAATAATGCAGCTCGGGGAATTTTGTTGGGGAAGTACAAGAGCAAATCACAATAGGAGCAAGGGGTGTTTTCCATTGCCACTGAAATGATCTATTATTAGGTCAGGGGTTGGTTTTATTTCTAAAATCCAAGCCTGACTTCATTGGTAGTTACTCCCCAGAATCCTAGGTTGAAGAAGATCTGAGCCTGTATTTGAATTCACTGGGAAAGTGTACATGAATGAAGAGCACGTCCACAGGGAAGCAGAAGTCAACTCTACGTGTGATCCTGGCTCACGTGGTTTCAGGTGATTAAATAGTCACAGAAAGAACCACCCTGGGCTTTTCTTCCCAGAAGGTCTCCTGCTTCTGGGTCACATGGACTAGAAGGGCTTAGATTCAGCTCCTGGAGAACTGTGCTCTAGTGTTCTATGTCCATGTAATTGCAAATCCACGCCCTATTCCTTCCTTCACCAAACACAGGATGAATTCTCCAGGTCCCTCATTCCACACACTTTCTGTGCTCCAGGACTTCCATATAACTTCAATGCAAAATTCATCCCCACTTGCTCTCCAAGATCCCCTGAGGCACCATTGGCCCCCCTGCCTGGTGAGTGTTGACATTCTTTCCACATACCATTCACAGCCACTTGAACCTTGAAAGGCAGAGAGCAGTTACTTGAACTGGGTAAGGACACAGGTCATGCAAAATGAAGGCTGGGATTCAAGAAAACAAAAAGTGGCGATACTGAGAACTTAACCTACGTCCTTTTTTGTTTTGTTTTGTTTCCATGCAGGATTGAAGGTGATGAGCACTGAACTGACAGGAGGAAATGCATCACTAAACACGATGACACAAATTGGTAACCTAAAACGGAAACAGTTTAAAGATTCTTTGTTAACAGGCCCCAAACACTATTCAGTCTCATCTGAACTTTGGGTATCTACCAATCATCAGTGTAGTTGACATTGACGGTAAAATGATGAACAAGAAGCCACTCCTGACTTCAAGGCAATAAAGGGCTTGCACATAGTGGGCACACAATGATTTCTGTTGTTTTTAAGTGAGTTGAGAAAGGTAATGAGGTTTCTATTTGATTATTTGTAAGGGGATTAATTTCAGTCGTTATGTGCTCTTTTACATATACTGGCCCTAAAAACTTCCTAGAATAACAGTGATCGTGCTCATCATTAAATGTGTCAGAATAACTTAGAGATGTATAAATAAGTAAATGTTAGTCACTCAGTTGCATCCGACTCTTTGCAACCCATGGACTATATATACCCTGTCAGGCTCCTCTGTCCATGGGATTCTCCAGGCAAGAATACTGAAGTGGGTTGCCATTTCCTTCCTCAGGAGATCTTCCCAACCCAGGGATCGAACCCAGGTCTCCTGCACTGCAGGACGTTTCCTGCATTGTAGGCAGATTCTTTACCAACTGAGCCACCAGGGAAGCCCTTAGAGATGTATTCAACCAGATAGATGAATGAAATGTTCAGATTCCCTTCATAATTTTTAATCATAGTCCAGGACCATCCATTCTTGAAAACAATGGAGACTACTGTTCCCATCCTAGCTTTCAATCAATTAAAATCCCAGCAGGGCTGCTCTTGTCTTACCCCTACTCAGCCTCCCCAACAAAAACACCTAATTTTGGAAGAGAGGCAAATTCCTGGGTTAGGTCAAGTTTTGCCAAAAATAGTAGCCAGACATTACCACATGTTTAGTTGTTCTGCTTTAATATATTTTTCTTCCTTAAACTGAATCATTTATGACAGGTTTCTGGAGAACTCAGAGAAAAATAGAAGAATCACTTTGAATGATCATGTTCAGTGGTGGGATAGTGGGGAATAAAATAACTGTAATGAAGCCATTTCCCCCTTCACCTGAAGTATGACTAATCCTTAAGGTTTTATTCTCCGTGATCAAATGACTTTGAAAAGTTAAAGAATTGGGGAAGTGAGACAAGGACTATTTAAGCTTAAACAGAGACCTCTCAGAAGTTTGTTGAGCCACACCAAAAATATAGGGCAAAGTGAAACTGAAAGAAGTCTGCTCTTTGAGGTTCAATGCCATTATACAGGAGCTCTGTGGGTATTGGAGCCCAAAGAGCCTTTCATTTCTCTCTGAGGAAAAATGTTTCTATGTAGATACAAGAGTTCTGTAAATCAGCCAAGCCTTCCAAAATCAGTGCCTCAACTCTCTCTCTGTTTATATACACTAAGCATATGCTTCCTGTGACCACTTCAAAAGAAATATAACTTTCTTAAATATTATTTAAGTGCAGCTCTATGGCTGTGAAAGAGAGAAAGTATAAGTGACTTTGAATCTTTTACTACACGGGTGGAGAAAGAAGGAAGGAGTGATTGAAATGTTACACTGACCAGTCTAGGAAACGGGTAATAACTTGTGATTAAATGCAGATGTTAACCTGAAAAATTCAGTTAATCACAGATATTAAACATGCCTGGAAACTATAAAAAAGCAGAGAGTAAACCAATGAATAACCTCTCACTGAAGTAGTATACTGACACAATTCACATTGGAAAAAAAAAATGGACTAAATTTAAATTACTTCAACTTTTCCATCTTGTATAAATGTTTATGTACAAATGAACAGACCATTACATGGACTAGTAACCAGGGAACACTGGCAAACTGAATAAATCAAAATCAGAGTGAAAAGAGCCTTGAATGACAGGTGTGTAAGTAGCACTTGGAAAGGAACAAGCTGAAAAATATTCCATTTGAGTAAGCATAAACCACACTAGAAATATTACAAATAGATTTTAAAATTCAGAATGCCTGTTGTATCTAAATATTGTGTAATAATTTAGAAGGCAGATCATAATTTTCCGTAAGTGGGGCTTGGCGATCACAACGAAGCATTTCAAAGCTAATGCTCCCCAGCCTAGCACTTGGCTTGGCACTTAATTGGCACTCCATAAATGTTGGTTCTGATTTATTGTTAGTAATGCTCCTCAAAATAAAATACCTGATGTTATAGTAATAAGAGGATTTCAAATAGAATTCAAATAGGTAAGTATAATTGCTACTATAATATATATATTCATACATTTGACCAGTAGTCACCACTCTTTCGCATGTCCAGTAACCAATCTAACATTGTTGAAAAGCGCCTATATTTCACTTTGTGCTACAATGAGTCTCTCATTCATCATTTTCAGCTGCTGATTTATCACTTTCAGCAGCTGGTTCTTCAAAGCTTGGTTGTAAATGCAGTCAGGAGTCAAGGGACAGAGGAGGAGAACCACAGGTTACAGATTGGCTTTTTTGGAAACAAAACGATTTCTTATCATATTTTCTTTCCAAAGCAGCTTTCAAGATACATTCTCACAGAATGTGGAGATATGCCATGCCCATTCACCAAATAAACATAGTCTTAAGGGCAGCAGTCCTTGTCACATCACTTTAGGGAAGATCGGAGGAGAATTCCAAAGTTGTAAATGCAGACAAGTGAAATAAAAGAGTTTGGTGTTAAGGATACCACTGAGACTAAAAACTGTGAATTCCTAGTGCCATTGATCCTAGCCCTTATATGTCTTTCCCCACAAGACTAAGTAATTTTGCAGTGTTTTGGATCTATAGGGAGAGTTTCCTTGAAAGACAGAGGAAAATTTTGATGAAATCAGTTTTTAAAAAAATTCAAACTGAACATGCAATCCTGTAGGGGAAACAAAGGAAGGAGCCCAATTAGAAGGTTTGTAAAATGGAACAAAATGACAGAGTGGAGGAATAAGAGTCTTGAGGTCAGAGTCTCGGCTATGCACCCTAGAGCAGGTCATCTCTTGACATGAGATGCATTCAGCATGAACCACTAGTCTACAGCTCCTGTAGAAGTAAGGGAGACACGGAGGATATGAGGCTTGAGGAGACATCTCAAATCTCATAGTCCTTAATAGTGATTAAGAAAGAAAATTCTAATGAATGAGACTCGTAGAGTTTCCATCAAGCGTCATTTCTTGCCTTCTCTAGTACGTGCAAAATCCCATATTTTTGATGGCCCAATGTTTGTAAAATTAGCAATGTTATCATTGTATTTCTACATATTGGTTTTCCTTATCACACAAAAATGTTCTACAAAGCAGAAGCTGGGAAAAAAAAAAAAAAGGAAAACAAATTCTAGCTCATTTCTTGTAAGGAAAAGAGAAAACCTGAAATAGCAAACAGCAGAATCTTTGTCACAGCTGGAACCATACTATAATTTTTGAAGCTTTAGTTTCTCATTTCATGATACATGCCCACAAACATGGAAATACAAGTAAATTTCTTCAGTTAGAGAAAAGCTATTTTGACATTTTCCTTTCTTTTTATTCCCCCAAGTATACCACTGAGATAAAAACAGAATTAAAACTATTTCCCATGATCCAGTTTAAGTTTAACATATAGCCAGATATATCTAGGGGTGAAACAGTGAGAGCATTTAGTGATAGAGATACAGTTCGTGATCTCTTAAGAATTTAGAGAAATTCCATCTCTTATCAATTGTGGTTTAGCTACACAGCTTTGTTTGAAGATCTCCAGTCCAACTGTGAGGTAATTCACTTGGTTTATCACAGGCCTTTTCAAATGGAACATTTCTGCTGGTTCATCAATACTGTGGCTCTATCACAAGATAGCTAGCCATGTTCTTTTACTTTCTGAAACCTTGGGGTTTCAATACTTATTTTTAAGCTGGAGATTTCTTTACCTGAAAAGAATGACTTCAAAAAAAAAAAGAAAGAACTGGAGTCCACTCACATGTTTCATGGCAAAAAATATGAAGATACCAATAAAGCAACTTGCAAATATAAGCCAACAAAAATGATAAACTCAGAAACTCTTAGTAAACCACAAATACTTCTCATTCAGGAAAAGACATTTCATTAAATCCAAGAAAAATTTCACTGCATGTTAACTCCAATGCCTACAAGAGTGCTTGGTTCATAATAGATGTTTAATAAAGATTTGCTGACTGATAAAATGAATTAATGAATGATTGAAGAATAATGCATATAACATTTAATTTGCTGTACTCAAAACATGTGGGGCTATGAGGTGCTAGATGATTATTTGTGATCTTCCCCAAATTACTAACTTAGTAGAAGAAAAGAGGTGAAACTCAAAATATTCAATCACGTTTCTACTTATGTGCCTTTTTGAAAAACTTTTTCTTTTGAAATAACTACAGACTTATATGCAATTATAAGGGGGCTTCCCAGGTGGTACTAGTGGTAAAGAACCCATCTGCCAATGCAGGAGATAAGAGACATGGGTTCAATCCCTGGGTCAGGAAGATCTCCTGAAGGAGGGCATGACAACCCTCTCGAGTAGTCTTGCCTGGGAAATCCCATGGACAGAGGAGCCTGGCAGGCTTCAGTCCATGGGATCACAGAGCTGTACATAACTGAAGCAACTTAGCACTCATGCATACACATGCAGTTTTAAGAAAAAATACAGAGATTCTGTGGACTTTTATCAAGTGTCCTCCAAAGGTAACTATAGCTATACTAGAGCTGTAGTTGTATAACTATAGCACAATATCATACCCAGGAAAGCCACAATGATATAATCCTCAATCTTATAAATCAATGCACTTATAAATTATTCACAGATTTGTATATATATATATGTGTATTTAGTTCTATGCAATTTGATCATATATATAGATTCATATGATCCAATTAGCTGTCTCTTATTATTTTTAATTTTATTTCAATGATTTTCTTCCAGAAAGTAGGTGAAGAGGGCTTAGAGGAAGAGAAATGACTGACATCAGAGAAACTAGAACAGAATCTGGGTATGCAAGTAAACATATTCAATAAAAGACAACGTCTTTTACAGTATTATAAATTGAGAAAGGTACAAACAAGAAGATGATGAGATCTGCTGGAGTTACATAATAAATTAGTAAAGGACATTTGAAGGAACCAGGTAAATGGCAGAATGCAATAGGATAATCCTGCAACCCACTCCAGTACTCTTGCCTGGAAAATCCCATTGATGGAGAAGCCTGGTAGGCTATAGTCCATGGTGTCACAAAGAGTCGGACATGACTGAGCGACTTCACTTCACTTCTTCAAAGGAAATCCTAAAGGATCTTCTTCCCTGTAGCTCAGTCAGTAAAAATCTGCCTGCAATGGAGGAGACCCGGGTTCCATCCCTGGGTCGAAAGATCCTCTGGAGAAGGGAATGGCAATCCACTCCAGTATTTTTGCCTGGAGAATCCCATGGACAGAGGAGACTGGAGGGCCACAGTCCATGGGGTCACAAAGAGTGGGACACGACCTTACGACTAACACTGCTACTGCCGCTAAAGGAAACCAACCCTGAACACCCACTGGAAGGACTGACGCTGGAACTCCAGCATTTTGGCCTCCTGATGTGAGGAGTCAACTCACTGGCAAAGATCTTGAGGCTGAGAAGGACTGAGGGCAGGAGGAAAGGGGGCAACAGAGGATGAGATGGCTGGATGACATCACCGACTCAGTGGACATGAGTTTGAGCAAACTCTAGGAGATAGTGGAGGACAGGGAAGCCTGGAGCGCTGCAGTCCACGGGGTCACAAAGAGTCGGACACAACTTAGTGACTTAATGACAACAAGAAGCACTGGAAATATGCTTACAGGAAAAATGTAGAGCAGATAGGAAGAAAATGCAGGTGTTGGTCAACGTGGGACTATATCCAATGAAAGAAAGCTATGTTTTTTTTTCTGTAATATACACATGTAAATTTTAATTTCTATTTTCCAAGGTTATGATCTTCCTTTCACCTAATGGTTCCTACTAGTTTCACACCATATTCATTAGTAAAGATCTGGTTAGCAAAACCATCGGATAAATAGTTAAGCATAGTATTTTAGAAACAATGCAAGAAATGAGCTATGTTTTTAAGGTTTTTTTCACAGCCACACATGCACAAACTTGGGACATCTACTCTTTCAGGTAGAAAAATAAACACATTATGTCAATGTCCTACTGACAAATTTTACTAATATTTATTTCCTTTATTTTCACATGCTTGAGAGATAATAAGACAACTGCTATCACCCATAAAAAGGGTGCAAGAACTGGAAAAGTGGTATATTTAAATATACTTGTTCCTCATACTAAATTTTAAACTAAATAGTACTGAAGCCTCTTAAAATCTCAAAAAAAATAAACATTTGTACTTTTCCTTTATATTTTTCTTCTTCCTGAAGTTATAGATTTATTTCTAAAGATCTGCTTATATTGTTCATCACTTCAATTAAAGCTCTGAAACCATGCCACTGCTTACAGTTTTTGCAATGTTCAGGCATTGTAACTTCCTTTTGCTTGCTGTATAAGAATTTCTGATATCCTTTCCAGGAAATCTACTGAATTTCTGCCTACCTATCATTCTCTATAGTAACTGATATAAAGAATTTATTAACACTTTATACATTTCTTCATTCTTTTATTTGACTAATATCTTTCCCTTTTTAAATAGCTCTGTCACATCTGTACTTCTCATTCAACCATATTTATAATTAACTATTCACATTCTTGAGGGATTAGGCATACAAATTCTTTGGACTCTAGTAAACAGTACTCTCTTTATATTTCTAACTGGGCTATGAATAAAGAATTCTTATAAAAATAAGATTTAGCCCTGGATTCAGAATAAACTAAGATAGACAAAAGTCATTTCAAGAGTGGTCTCCCCAGAAAACAGCATATTGGTGTCTTCTTGATGACTTTGACTCTCCTGATTCTACACACAAAGGAATCCCACCTATGCATGCATAATATCATATATAAAACCTGTATATGTTAACAGTTTTCAACAGAAAGGAGAAAGGGAGGAAAACTGGCACTAAAAGATGCCATTCAGATAATATAGGAAAATTCAAAGTGAATCCCAAACAATTTATTTTACAAATACACTGGACAAGTAACTAATCTGAGGATTCAAGACAGTTGAACATAGGCTAAAATGACTTATGAAAGAATTATTTCAGTACATTAAACACTAAAATAGTGTGATTGAACATAGGAGGAAGTAAAAAAATTTTATACATCCTTTCCTTCCTTTTATTAAACCCATGAAACAAGATTAGGAAAAAACTTTAAATGCTACCCACTAGCCCTGAAAGGTAGTAAGAATGTTTGCTGAAACTCAGAGCAGTAAAGAGGGGAAAAGATTTTAATAAATGGATGTCAGGGACGTCCCTGGTGGCACAGAGGCTGAGAATCTACATGCCAGTGTAGGAGACCCAACTTCCACCGCTGATCTGGGAAGGTTCCACGTGCCTTGGAGCAAGCGAGCCCATGCACCACGACTACGAGGCCCGCCCTCTAGAGCCTGTGAGCTGCAGCTCCTGAAGCACGTGCACCTAGAGCCTGTGTCTGCAAAGAGAAAAGCCACTGAAGCTGGGATCCCACACACTGCAATGAAGAGTAGCTCGCCACAAACAGAGAAAGCCTGCACAGACCAGCAATGAACACCCAGAAATAAAGAAGTATTCAATAATTTTTAAATGTTTGAAAAATTAAGACTAAAAGATATCAGAACCTCAGTCTCATTCTTTATGTGTTTAAATCTAATTTACACTAAACAGATAATTATGAAGACTGGTCCAAAATCAGAGGAACTCATGGGAATCTAATGTAGGTAAGTTTAAATCTACCCCTTAGAAATTAGATTCTAAGGAACAGTGCCCATGGAATCAACTGGAGCTGAGGTTGTGGCTGACTGTTACATGCCTGCATTCTAGGAAAATGTGGGAGGGCATCAGTAGGCTTGGCAAGAGGGAAATTTTGCACCCAAAAGACAAAAAGTCATTTTTGAAAATCAGAAAGAATCTTCAAATAAGTATGTTTAAAATACTTTGCAAAATAAAGGAACAGAAACAATGTTTTCTGCATAGAAGGGTGAAAAAAGACTATCTGAAAATGACTAAAATGGAATATTTGGCAAGAGAAATACAGTGACCATAAAACAAGATGGATTTGAATTCACTTATATGTGAGTTTTTTCAGTGATATATGCAGTTGGTTGGATGTGCTGCAGATGCAGAACCCTGGGTACAGAGGAACTGGGGATAAGGTGGGTTGATTATTAGCTATAATGTGAATTTTCAACTGCTTCAAGGGTCATCCCCTCAACCCCCACATTGTTTAAAGTGTCAACTGTTTATTTTGTGTGTCAGGACTCCTTAAGACCACTCTTAGGTTTGATGTTTCACATGAAGAACTCAGAGAACTCGGAAAAGCTGTTATATTCGTAGTTACAAGTTTGTTTTTTTTTTTAATTGCAAAAGGATACAGATTAAAATCAGTAAGGTACCAAGGGTGAAGTCCAGGAGACACCAGACTCAAGCCTCCAGATGTCCTCTTCCAGCAGAGTCCCACAGATTCACTTAATTATACCAAGAGTGATATGTGATGACGTACCGGAAGCTCCCCTGAGCCCCATGTTCAGGATTTTTATTGGGTAACAATCATGTAGGCAACTGCAGGACTTAGCTTCTCAGACTCCAGTTCCACAGAGGGAAAAAAAAATAAACTGAGAATATGATTTACCAAAAATTATATTCATTAGCATAAACTATCAATTAAATTGGTACTGTGTGGCCCAAGACCACAAAAGTGCTCTTATCAGAAAGAATATTCCAAGACTCAAAGAGCTCAACTTCCAGGAGCTGTCCAAGAGCCAGTTCTGAAGTCAGGCCTTTCTTGGGAATGTGGAGGGTCTGAGCAACTCACACCTGAAGAGTTAACCTAAACACATTCATAAAATTGAAACAAAAAATATCACTGAGTGAGTGAAGCACAAGAATAGACACCAGGAAAACAGAAGTGAAAAAAAGTCAAAGACTGATCCAAGGACATTTCCCAGAATTCAATATGTAGAGACATAAAGGATGAACTAGGATGGTCCAGGGGCCCAGCAGGAAAAGCTAATGAAGGAGGAAACAGAATTAGAGAAAAGGTGCTCATGGTACAGAGAGATGGAGAAGAATGACTCCCAACTTGAAGAAGTTCACCAAGTCATGAGCAGGATAAGAAAAACAAGTACATACTCAGACCTATCAAAATGCATAAGCAAAATATCAAACAATTAATTTTTAATTTACCAAAGAGGTTCATTATCACAGAAAATAAGATAATTAGATAACATATTTTGCATTAGTGGATGTCAGCTAAGATAGAATTTTAGAGAAGCAGCTATTTTTCCTCAATGTATACTATTCTATTATGCTGGCATTCATTGTTGGTAGCTTTTAAGAATCTTCCCATTTGAAAAATGTATTTATCCAATCAGTGGCTCAGTCTCCTCATTTATGAAATTGATTAAAAATTATAATGCTTACTTTGTAAAATAAAATCCAGACATTTTCAAATCTACATAAATGAAGAGTTTATGATTTGGTAGGCCTTTGTTAAAAAAAATACTTAAACAGGTGATTCAACAAGGAATAAGTTGAAACCAGAAAAAAAAGAATGGAAGAAATAAAGACATGCTAAAGCTTGTTGGTACATATAAATAAGTATGGGCCATAAAATATGTTCATGATGAAATGAAGAGGCAATATTTTTTAAAAGTTGGAATTAAAATACCAGACAACAATAACGTGAGATAAACCACAGTTAAATTTTTCTAAGAACCTTGTATTATATAGGTATTCTATAGGAGAGAGGCATAAAGATACTGAACAACAATGAACACCTTTCAGCTAAACATGCAAGTAAAAATTTAAGATAAACCATCATTTTAAAAGTTGAATAAAATAAGTACTCTCTCAGAAGACAAAAGAAAGAAATCTTGTCAAAATAGAAAAGAAAGAAAGGAGTAAAGTTGGTTGGGGTGGAGAAGAACGGGAAAGGAGGGAAGGAATCATTATACAATTGTATACTTCAATAATTATACCTAAAATACAAATGAAGTTGTAACAACTATCCAAATATGGCAATAATTATAAAAAATATAAATGCATTAAATCTTCCCTAAAAGGCAGAATATCATAATTGAGTACAAGTAAAATCCAGTTTTATTCTGTTTAAAAGTAAGTTCACACATCCCAGTTTGCTCAGAACCATCATGGATTTCACCTAGCTGTCCTAGCTTAATTATTAATAGCATCCTTCCCTTGTGGTTCAGCTGGTAAAGAATCTGCCTGCAATGCAGGAGACCTGGGTTTGATCCCTGAGTTGGGACGATCCTCTGGAAAAGGGAAAGGCCACCCACTCCAGTATTCTGGCCTAGAGAATTCCAGAAGGAAATGGCCACCCACTCCAGTATTCTTGCCTGGAGAACCCCCCAGACGGAGCCTGATAGGCTGCAGTCCACGGGGTCGCAAATAATCGGACACGACTGAGCAACTTCACTCACTCATATAGTCCATAGGGCTGCAAAGAGTCAGAAGCGACTGAGCAACTTTCACATACTCTCAAAAGTTCTGGTTTAAATAATAAATAACAAACTAAAAGCAACATTATACAAGTAAAGTGAAAACAAATGGATGAAAATATAGACTGAACAAAATATTTACCAAAAGAATGTTGGTATAGAAATATGAATAGCAAATAAAAGAGAATTTAAGATAAAAGTCATTAATAATGACAGAATTGAATCTCATAAAACTAAAAGGAATAATCCACTAAGGAGATTGTGTGTATGTGTGTGTGCGTGCCTGTGTATGCACATGCACGCACACACACATGCTCTCAGTCGTGGGTTGCAATTTCCTACTCCACTAAGGAAATTAATCAATCATTAATTGGTAAGCCTTCCACAACATTGTCCTAAAATATATAAAGCAAAAAAAATGACATAAATACCCATGTAATACTAGACCACAAAGTCTGTGCTCCCCAATTTTACTACCTTGAGGCTGTCTCTTCCAAGTTCCATCTGTCTGTGTCAAGAGCTGAAGAAATCAGTACATTGACATTCCTGTAATCTATTGATGGTTGAGATGCTCTGTTAGAGAAGTCCTGAAGAATTAGTATTGCATTGTTAATGCACCTTGCCCAATATGTAATACATCCTCCTAAAAAATGGATTAAAGAGAAAACCACAATAAAAACTGAAATATTTAAACTGGATAACAATAGAAATGATGTTCTGAGACTTCAATGATGGAAGTAATGTAGTAACTTGAATGTTATTTCCTAGAATGTCTTTCTTGAAAAAGTAAAATTTTAACTAAATGACTTATACATAAAGAAGATAGAAAATGGAAATAAAGAAGCCAATAATAAAGATGAGAATAGAAACTAACAATATTAAAAAACAGTCAAGCAAAAAGAAAAGTAATGATTACCAAAAAAATCTAGTCTTTGAAATAATAATAGATTACAAAAACATGTAAAAGACTAATCTAGAAGAGGGACACACAGATATACACATGCATGCATTTTTTCATATGTACTAAGGGAGGGTTGTGTGCGTGTGTGTGTGCTTACATGTGTATTAAGGATATTTACCTTTTAAAAGGTGAAGGTTTGAAAAACTGTGGTAGAGTGGTAGGAAGAAATAATACACATAAGCTTGAAAAACTGGACTAAATCTGTAAATATTCTGAGTAAACCTTCACAACATAAGAGAATGGAAAGAGCAAATTGCAGAATGTTATCTCCAGAATGCTATTAGTTTGGAGAAGGCAATGGCATCCCACTCCAGTACTCTTGCCTGGAAAATCCCNTCCAGAATGCTGTTAGTTTGGAGAAGGCAATGGCATCCCACTCCAGTACTCTTGCCTGGAAAATCCCATGGATGGAGGAGCCTGGAAGGCTGCAGTCCATGAAGTTGCTGAGGGTCGGACACGACTGAGCAAGTTCACTTTCATGCATTGGAGAAGGAAATGGCAACCCACTCCAGTGTTCTTGCCTGGAGAATCCCAGGGACAGGGGAGCCTAGTGGGCTGCCGTCTACAGGGTCACACAGAGTCGGACACGACTATCTGTAAATATTCTGAGTAAACCTTCACAACATAAGAGAATGGAAAGAGCAAATTGCAGAATGTTATCTCCGGAACGCTATTAGTTAAGTAAATATAAAAATCACATGAAGCTCTCATGTATGGATATGAGAGTTGGACTATAAAGATGAGCGCCAAAGAATTGATGCTTTTGAACTGTGGTGTTGGAGAAGACTCTTGAGAGTCCCTTGGACTGGAAGGGGATCCAACCAGTCAATTCTAAAGGAAATCTGTCCTGAATATTCATTGCAAGGACTGATGCTGAAGTTGAAACTCCAATACTTTGGCCACCTGATGCGAAGAACTGACTCACTGGAAAAGACCCTGATGTTGAGAAACATTGAAGGCAGTAGGCGAAGGGGATGACAGAGGATGAGATGGTTGAATGGCATCACCGACTTGATGGACATGAGTTTGAGCAAGCTCTGGGTGTTGGTGATGGACAGGAAAGCCTGGCGTGCTGCAGTCCATGGGGTCACAAAGAGTCAGACATGACTGAGTGACTGAACTGAACTGATACATGTTATAAAAGTATAACCATACATTTTGACTACACGTCTAATTTATAATAATACTTTCCCATAGAGAAAGAAGATAAGAGAGAAGAAAAGAGGGTTTCAGAGAGAAAAAAAGAGCTGGAACTTATTTGTAACTTTCTGTTTCTTTTGTTTTAAAAATCTGAAGCAACTATGAAAATTTCTGTTTTTTTTTTTCCTCAAGTTATGAGTGGTGGCTCAGTTTGTAAAGTATGAATATCCCTTTCTAGATTCAAATGTTTCTTCCTCAGCTCTTCTGGCCCAGGGGTTATCATCAGAACTTTGGGACTGAGATATATTCTGAGGTCAATTTGGTGATCTAGAGTATCTCTAATGTTCCCTACACTAACTTTATGGGTTGTCATGAATCTCCTACAACAGTGGTTCTTAATCCTATTATATCCAATATTCTACCATCTTCTAAACAAATAATTGTAGAATATCTATCCTAAAATAAGATAAATAGTACAGTATGACTTCATCCAGTTTTTCAAAATCATCATGTACCTAACTATAAATTGAAGAAGAAATAAAAATAACTTATTTAAAATAAAACAATATATAATTAAATATGCAAATGCCCAGATACTATTACATTTGAGATTATAATGACATATTCAGTTACTTAAGCCTATAAAGTTATCAAGTAGATGGACACAAAAGCAGACCAATATATGTGTGTTACATAATACAGCCTAACGCCATAAACACTGCAATTTTCTAAGACAATTAGCATCTCTTGATAATAAGGTATTAGACAATCTTCCTTCAACTTATATAGCACTGGCAACAGAAGACTTGATAAAATAAGGATTTGTTGGTTCCGCCCCTCAGTTTTTGATTCAATAGGTCTGGAGTGGGATACAAAAATCTGAATTTAACACAATTTCTCAGATGATGAGGATAGAGGTTGAACTTTGAGAACAATAACCTAGAAAATTTTAAACATGCTTTTTACATACATGAGTACTTTACAGAATATCTGAAGACCTCTGTCACCACTTTTGGTTTGGCATGACTGCCCATTATTGCAGGAGGCATAGAATCCCTGGTGGAACGCACTAAATGTCAAGGTAGTTCACCTTCTTGCGTGGTAACTCAGTTCTAAGCACAAGTGTTTTAAAAGTAGGGCTAAGGTATCACTCTTTTACAACCTGAGTCAGAAACTGGCACTTCCATTCTACTGTTATTCATGGAGTCACATTCCTTAGATTCAAAAGGAGATATAGACCCCATCTCACCATGAAAACATAAATAGCAGACATCCTTAATTTATCATGATCTACCTTTTCATTACAAAATTTACATTTCTCCCACATCCAAAATCAACTCCTACTTCTCTCAAAAGTCTCAGCCCTCAAGGCCTAAAGACTCTGTCATCTCCTTCAGGTCCAGGTGCAGATAAGTGTCCAGGTTCCGTTTCTCAAGTGCCATTCTTCTCTGTGAATATCTGCCCCTTGTACACCCCCACACACTGTTGGGACAGAGACAACTTTAGAGGATACTGCCATTCAAACAGAAGAGAATGGGAGGCACACAGCAGGCTTTGGTCCGTAGAAATTCTGAAATCCAGTGGGCATTTGTTGCTACTGAACTGTGCCCCCTCCTACTCCCCATTCATAGGTTGAAGACCTAACCCTTAATGCAATGGAATTTGGAGATGGGCCTTTGGGAGATAACCCAGCTATAAGGCCAGAGCTCTCATGATGGGATTCGATATAACTGACATTTTCTCTTTCTCTCTCTCTGTGTCATGTGAAATCACAACAATGGCCCTCTGTCAGTCAAGAAGCAGCCTCTCACCCAGAGCTGAATCTGCCCATACCTTGGCCTTGACCTTCAACTGTGAGAAAGTTCTGTTGATTAAGCCACTCAATTTATGATATTCTGTTATGGAAGCCCAAGGAGAGTGAGACACTATTCCTTGACTGGAGTCCAGGCCTGCTTCCAGGTAAAGACTGTCTGCAGCTCTTGGTCCACTTTTTGGGCTCTTTATTCCAGTCACCCTTCCTTTACCATAAAAAATAACGTATGTTTGCAGCCAGGTAACCTATATTTCCAGCTAGGTTTGGGGTCTAAAGACCTCTGTCCAGTTTGCATTGTTCTGTTTTTTCAAGTTGATGGTATTTCTTTTAAAACATTATAGGTCTCCATAACTGAAAAAGACACATATACCTCAATGCTCATCACAGGACTATTTACAATAGCTAGGGCATGGAAGCAGCCTAGATGTCCATTGAAAGATGAATAGCTAAAGATGCTGTGACACGTAAGGTGGCCCTAGGGGTAAAGAATCTGCTTGCCAGTGCGGGAGATGCGGGTTCAATCCCTGGATTAGAAAGATTCCCCTGAAGGAAGAAATGGCAACACACTCCAGTATTCTTGCCTGCAAAATTCCATGGACAGAGGAGCCTGGAGGGATACCAAGGGACCTCAGAGAGTTGGACCCAACCAAGAGACTAAGCATAGCACACATGATGGAATATTACTCAGCCATAAAAAGGAACACATTTCAGTCAGTTCTAATGAGGTGAATGAACCGATTATACAGAGTGAAGTAAGTCAGAAAGAGAAAGACAAGTATCAGACATTAATACATATATGCAGTCTAGAAAGATGGTACTGATGAACCTTTCTGCAGGGCAGTAATGGGGATGCAGATAGAGAGAACAGACTTGTAGACACAGTAGGGGAAGGGGAGGTGAGATGACCTGAGAAAGTAACACTGAAACATATCCATTACCATATAAAATAGAGAGCCAATGGGAATTTGCTATCTGACACAGGGAGCTCAAACCCAGTGCTCTGTGACAACCTAGAGGGGTGGGATGGGGTGGGAAGTGGGAGGGAGGTTCAAGAGAGAGGGGACATATGTATGAGTTATTCATGTTGATGTATGGCAGAAACCAACACAATATTGTAAAGCAATTATCAGTTTATAATCAACTCCATTAAACAAAAGTCACATCCTCATTTCTAAGACAAGCCATTTTTACTTATTTCTATGAAAGCACTGTGGGGAAACGTACTTAATATCCTTAAACATATTGTTGTCTAGTTGAAAAGATGTAAGAAGCCACCTACATCCTGATTTAATCCTTGCCTTGAAGGAATTTCTTTGACTTTTGCTTAAAGGAACTGGAATGAAAAACATCCCCTTAACTCAGCAAATCCTGAATTCTTCATATTTTCTCTAAATTTTGCTTAAAACTTACACACTTCTATATAACTTAGCCCATCTCTCTTTCCTATTTTAGCATAAACAGCTAAAGTACTCAAAGTGGTGTTTTTCAGATTCCACTTAAAAACTTTATCTGATACACCCGTTTATTTGATATGCTTTCTATTTTCCACGTGAATGCAGGTAACAGCTTCACTTCCTCCCCCTACATAAAATGAATCTTTAGCTTCTAGTAACATTCTTTTTCATTTCTTTCAGACTGCCCCTTCAACAGTCTCCTAAAGGCCCTTCCAGCTTCAACTAATAGCTTCCTTGAGGCCCATACAGCTTCTAGAGGCATGCGAGTGAGACAGGTACTACTTCACCCACATCTTGCCTGAAGCCTTAGCAAGGATAGCTAGAATGCTGAGCTCATCCGGGCGCCTCTTCTTCTTATATTCTGTGTCTTCCCAACTAGTCTCTCATGAAGTTGAAGCAGACTTCTTATATGTTGGATGAAGGCTTCACATTCTGTGAAATTTCTGTTGAGAAAACTTGCATTTTTCAACTTAACTTCAGGAGAACTGCTATTCCCAAGAACCTGTGTTCTAATGTTCAGTTTCAGTGAAGGAATCTCCTCTGGGGAAGTGACCACGTTCACAAACAGTTTCTTGATCATGCTAGGAACACCTCTGTGGGCTAGGACTTTACAAGACTACCAAGTGCTCGTTTTCTTGGGATTAATTTCAACTGTTTTTGAGGTGTTGCAAGGAAATCAACAAGGGCCTCTATTTTGGCAAAAAAATGGATTTCTGGCTTGTCTCCAGGGAATTCCCAAAGTGAGTTTCTTATTTACAACTGGGGAGTCTAGACTTAAAAATCTTTTAGATTTCTTCTGCAAGAGATAGGAACAGGCTCCTCTGGGCTCCATGTGGGCTGGTCAGCTACAAACTTCTTTATACAGGCTACACTTAAATATCCTTATCACTGCTCAGCTGGAGCTGCCTGGGCAGTGTTAGGATAGAATAAAATAATTAAAAGGCTCAGGATTCATACAAAAAGGTCCCAAGGACTAAACCTGTGGAACCAAGCTAATGCTGTGGCCCAAGGCTGGAGGTAAGAGGCCAGCTGTGACCTATGGGTGCAAAACATCTACAGAGGAAGGACTCTGTGGTATTCTATTCTCTCTGGCCATTCTTTCAAACCTGCTACTGGCACACAGACTTTCTAAACTACAAAGCATGACCACAGACATTTGTATAAAGCCACAATCTTCAGAACTGGAGGCCCTCCTTAATACAGTAACCTTTATAAATTGCCTGTGACTAAACCCTTCCTTCCTTAGCAATAGGCTGGAAGGATTTTCTAAGCTTCTTGCCTTTATGTGAGTAAGTCCTTTAAATTCAGGGTTTGCAACTCTCCTATGTTTAGAATTTCTTCACTCTATTGTTTCCATTGAGTCAGGAATAAATACTGAGGTCAGTTTCAGGGCTCGGGTCACGAAGTTAAATGCTGTCAACTTCACAATTTCCACTATATGTTAGTGAACAGTAAGCACTACATACATGTTTCTGAGTTGCTTATCCATCTCGGATTCTATGCCACTTTGTAGACTGATTTCTCCTTTTTGAAACTTACTAACTTCACACTGGGGCCCTGGTTAATATATTTCAAACCAGCTCAAACCTATGTAACCTCCCTGTATTCCCGATTTAGGAAATTGAGACACACAGTAATAACCCAAAGTATTAACATGCTGTCCATTTGTGTCAGAGCTTTTTTTTACATCTAGAAGAATTCAGCTGAATCACTCATGTGGTCTACAAAAACAAACACAGGAAAACTATTGCTGATTTTAAAGTCGTTAGAAAGGGAGACAAGTTTCTTTTTTCTTTCAACAATGAAAAAACCATTGGTTTCCTTTCATAAATGCTTAATCATGTTCCAAGCAATTCCAAGCATGAGTTTATCATTGATGAATACAAACTACAATGGCTAATTTTCTTAGATTTGTTTGGGTCTTATAAACTAGTCGGTAGATTCATTGCATGAAAAGTGGAATGTTAACTTATTTCTACTTTTTTGGGGTAAAAGATCACATGAATTTTTTAAGCCAAACCCCAATGAGGCATTTTCCAGAAAGTCACAAACTATAATTGCAATTTTATAACACATGGGAATTTTATCTGTGCCAATTGGAACTTGGAAAGAAACAGTATAGAATTACTTGTCTCTTTGTGCAGTTCACACTACAATGCTCCTCAAAAGCTAAGCCAATGTGCAGTGTGTGTTGTACAGTAACATCTACAGTGAGAATGGGGGAAGAAAAGCTGAGCTGGTCAAATGTAGTGTCCTCTTTCATGAGGTCAGCCAATAGGAATTGTAACAGCTAATATCCTAGACAGTGGGAATGCAGTAAAGGATTTTTTCCCTTCTTTCCCAAGAGAAAAAGTAAATATCAAGGCAGTCATTTTGAAATCCAGAAAAGTCACAGCTGGAAACCCAAAATAAACCATCTTCAACTCTCAGTTTCTATCATTTGATCTATTATCTTCTTCAGAGTCCAGCTAAAGTAGGGATATTAACTTTCAAGGAGTTTCATCCTAAAGTCTATTAAGGGGTCTCAATTAGAGATAACTTGCTATTTGGATTAAGGTTTCTGTACACCTTCAAAGTTTAATACCACTTACCACTATTTAATATAAATGATTCCTATATTTTTACGTTCTGTCAGCAACCTGCCTTTTATCATCTTCTTCATCAAGTCAGATAAGCCTTTATGAAGTCTAACCTGGATGCTTTCCTGAATCACAGATAGTACTCCCTTACACATCTTTACATATGTGTCAGTTTCCATCCTTCCGACTTTAAAAGGTTCCATGCCGACTCTCATCCTCTTGCCTTATGAAGTGGGGATGGGACGTAGGACTCTTTAAAATCATTGCACAACCTACTTCTCTCCACAAGCTGCATCTACTTCCCTCGTTGCTTTATTTCTACTTGGAAGCAAAAGGACAGCAAAACAAAACAAAAATGAGGGACCAAAGGATGGATATGCCCAGCCTTTTTATATTACTACTGGCTTCAGAGTAACTGATTGTGAATTTTTTCCATATAGATCTTGGCCATATACCGTATCCAGTCAGCCTGACCTCAATGTGAAATAGACAAACTAAAGAGAAAAGGGAAAAACCAAACCTTGTTCACTGTCCATCTCACACCTGTTCCCAGCAACATCTGAAAATCTTCTCTGGCATATTCTGTACATTCTCTCAGGTTCAAAAGCAGAGACATTACTTTGCCGACTAAGGTCCGTCTAGTCAAGGCTATGGTTTTTCCAGTAGTCATGTATGGATGTGAGAGTTGGACTGTGAAGAAGGCTGAGCGCCGAAGAATTGATGCTTTTGAACTGTGGTGTTGGAGAAGACTCTTGAGAGTCCCTCGGACTGCAAGGAAATCCAACCAGTCCATTCTGAAGGAGATCAGCCCTGGGATTTCTTTGGAAGGAATGATGCTAAAGCTGAAACTGCAGTACTTTGATGCGAAGGGTTGACTCACTGGAAAAGACTCTGATGCTGGGAGGAATTGGGAGCAGGAGGAGAAGGGGACGACAGAGGATGAGATGGCTGAATGGCATCACCGACTCGATGGACGTTGAGTCTAAGTGAACTCCGGGAGTTGGTGATGGACAGGGAGGCCTGGCGTGCNTCACTCTTAAGTCTTGGTTTCCCTTGTAAAATAGTGACAGTAACATCTGCCTGTGAAAGCTAAACCAAATAACTAACGTAAAGTGCCTGCTATAAAATATGTGCTCAATGAACAGCATCTTCTCCTCTGCTACAATTATCCTCCAAATTAAAACAAACTCTGTCCCTATTGGATGCCTTCTTTGCTAGATTCTTTCAGAGCTTCCATGCTGTGTGATGAAGCCAAGGGGCTATCCTCCCCCATCCAGACATTTCCTTTAGCAGCAATTTCCCACACTAGCCTGCTGAAGTCACATCTTGGCTTCATCCTAACAGTTTTCAATTCTTCAGATTCTTTGTCTCTTTCATTTTTTTTCCCATATCCTCAGACTTCCACTTTAAAAGTGGTCTTTGCTCTCAAGATCTCCCCATATAGTTCCTTCCTGTTAGCTTTCTCCTCCCTGTGATGAATCCCATTTTACCCTCTCCCCATGCTTTTAAATACATAAAATAGACACTAAAACTCTTTTTATTCCAGCTTTTTACCTTGGCTTTTACTTTTAAGATTAAAGCTATAAACCCAATGAATATTTCATGTGGTACATTTCTCAGCCTTCATTTGCTGAGGTAGATGTAATAACCAGCAAAAAAAGCTGTAATAAAATAAACTCAATAAAGATCATCAGACAGACTATAGTACAAGACCCAAATTTATGGCTTTTTGATGAGTCAAATGTTCTAGGAGAAAATTTGCAAGTTCTCTTTTTTATCTCACTTTCTTTTAATCTCTTTTCTCAGTGCTGTTTAGCATTATCCTTTGCAACTCACCTCTACCAATTTCCTTTTTAAATCCATGATGAGCACTTTTTATTCCCTGTTGTAAGTACCTTGCTTTCACTTTTATCAACTGTGAAATGGACAGAAAAGCCATGATCTATTAATATTGTTTGCCTGTTGGATATCTCTGAATATCACAACCCTGGTCTCATTTTATGCTCCAGATCTGCTTTCTTCTCGTTTCTCATCTTTCCCACAAGTCTAAAGATGGCTCTGTCCTATGCCTGCTTTCAGTACATAGAGCAGAGTCTTCTGCGGGAAGTCTGACTTCATCTGATGCCTTCCTCTTTCCACCAACCCACTCATTGACTAAGGAGATGCCAAATATGGATGTGTGAAGTGCCATGAGTGACAGACAGCTATGAGCTCAGATTGACTATTTTAAAGAAACCAACACCATCAGCCTTCCTACTGCTAGCTGGTTTATGAATCTTCTCATTTCTAATCTAACCATTTTTTCCTACTTTCTGAATGTTTTAATGTAATTTGCCACCTTCCTCTGACCACATATATATGTCTGTACATTTTATCTACTGTTGTTTCTGCTAAATTAGCTTTTCATCAAGGCTATGGGGTAACATCTTCAATTCTGTCTGTCATCAATAAAATCTTGAAGGGTTTTATTTGGAAATGATTATCATAAAAGAATCTTTAAGGTCTTACTTATCCATACTCTCACTTAATAACTCACTATCTTCCGAATTTTGCTCACTGTCTTATGGTCTTTTCCTCTTCTTTTGGAGATTACATATGACCTAAACACAGACTCTCTTCAAGGTAATGCCTATGGCCCACTGATAGCTGTGAGTCTTTCAAATAGGTACCGTCTGTCAATATTCTTTAAGCTAATACATACTATAAATCCTTAAGCTTTTAAATACTGTAAAATTCAGAGATTAACTTACCCAAGGTTACTTGTTGTCTCCAAAAGATTTTTTTAAATGCACGGTTCCTAAAATACCTAACACTAAATACATTCTCTATATCTATATGACAACAAAATCGTGGGTTACAGAGAAGAACAATAAAAGGCCGCTGAATAAAAAAATCTCAAAATAGTCAAGGAAAAAATCCCAGTTGGGAAATTATAGCATCAAGTAATTGAATGTAGAAAAAAATGCCACCTGTTTAATTTATCCTAAATACTGTATTATCAACACAGAGCATATACATAATAGAATCTACAAAAATAAGTAATAACTTGTTGAATTTAGACTATGGTATCTTAGCCTACATGGGTATTAGACAAAAAGGCCATAGTCTAATCAGTTAATCTATGGTATTAATATAAATATAGAGTCATAGAATTGCTTACAAGTAATATTTTAAATTGCCAATATCCACTGGATCATCAAAAACACAAGAGCGTTCCAGAAAAACATCTATTTCTGCTTTATTGACTATGCCAAAGCCTTTGACTGTGTGGATCACAATAAACTGTGGAAAATTCTCAAAGAGATGGGAATACCAGACCACCTGACCTGCCTCTTGAGAAACCTATATGTAGGTCAGGAAGCAACAGTTAGAACTGGACATGGAACAACAGACTGGTTCCAAATAGGAAAAGGAGTATGTCAAGGCTGTATGTTGTCACCCTGCTTATTTAACTTCTATGCAGAGTACATCATGTGAAACGCTGGGCTGGAAGAAGCGCAAGCTGGAATCAAGATTGATGGGAGAAATATCAATAACCTCAGATATGCAGATGACATCACCCTTATGGCAGAAAGTGAAGAGGAACTAAAAAGCCTCTTGATGAAAGTGAAAGTGGAGAGTGAAAAAGTTGGCTTAAAATTCAACATTCAGAAAAAGATCAGGGCATCTGGTCCCATCACTTCATGGGAAATAGGTGGGGAAACAGTGGAAACAGTGTCAGACTTTATTTTGGGGGGCTCCAAAATCACTGCAGATGCTGACTGCAACCATGAAATTAAAAGACGCTTACTCCTTGGAAGGAAAGTTATGACCAACCTAGATAGCATATTTAAAAGCAGAGACATTACTCTGCCAACAAAGGTCCGTCTAGTCAAGGCTATGGTTTTTCCAGTGGTCATGTATGGATGTAAGAGTTGGACTGTGAAGAAAACTGAGCACTGATGAATTGATGCTTTTGAACTGTGGTGTTGGAGAAGACTCCTGAGAGTCCCTTGGACTGCAAGGAGATCCAACCAGTCCATTCAGCCCTGGGATTTCTTTGGAAGGAATGATGCTAAAGCTGAAACTCCAGTACTTTGGCCACCTCATGCAAACAGTTGACTCATCGGAAAAGACTCTGATGCTGGGAGGGATTGGGGGCAGGAGGAGAAGGGGACGACAGAGGATGAGATGGCTGGATGGCATCACTGACTCGATGGACGTGAGTCTGAGTGAAGTCCGGGAGTTGGTGATGGACAAGGAGGCCTGGTGTGCTGCGATTCGTGGGGTTGCAAAGAGTCGGACACGACTGAGCGACTGAACTGAATATATTTTTTTAAAAATACATTTGAAATCATCAAACTCAGTCACTAAAAAACTTAAATAAACAAAGCAAGAGAGCCCTTTCTCCTAAAGAAAATTTAGGAGATTTAAAAAAAAAAATAGTTTCTGGCTTGAAAAATGTAGTCCCAGTCTATAGTTCCACTCTAAAGCCCATCCCATCCTCTCCATCCCACAAAGGCTTGTTTGAAAATTTCTTATCTAGGTCAATATGGTTATCTATAATTGAGGACACTGAGACCTAGGCACACTAAATATCTTACCAAAGAACACAGACCTCATTAGCAATACAGCATAAACAAGAACTGAAGGCTCCCATTTTTACATTCCAAGAAAACAAGCAGAGAAGGCCCATCATGTCCACATATGTTCTGTGTTTTCTGTACTCTTGCATTTATATTTTTTTAATTCATCATTAACAAATGGGTTATACAACAGCTTTTAACGATAACTCTGATTTTCACGTGGTATATGAGAACCTGTGACTATAGCTATGACAACAAGGATAGAATTATATAAATACTTGCTATGGTACCATTCAGCTGTGTTTAAATTTAGGCAAGCTTTAATGAGTTTGAGTAAGAAATATTTTCATATATATTCTATACCGATCACTGACCTACAGTTATGACTCAGCCAGGGACATAAATCAGCCAACAAATAAACAAAGTTCTGCAAACTGGATTTTCTCTTGGGAGTGAGATGTTAACACAAAGCCTCAGGGAAGAAATAATTGAAAAATCATGTTTATAAAAGACTATGAAAACTTTTGTATTTTATTTATTCCTAATGATTAAAAGTAATCTAACTAATGAGGCCCACTGAATTCAGAACATATAATTCTTAGAATCAATATGCTTTTTCTCCATCAGCCTGAGCCATAATAAAACACCATAACAGGGTGGTTTAAACAACAGAAATGTGTCTTCTTACAGTTCTAGAGGCTTATTGTTATTGTTCAGTCACTCAGTCATGTCTGACTCTTTGTGACCCCATGCACTGCAGCGCGCCAGGCTTCCCTGTCCATCACCATCTCCCAGAGCTTGCTCAAACTCATGTCCATTGGGTCAGTGATGCCACCCAACCATCTCACCCACTGTCATTCCCTTCTCCTGCCTTCTGTCTTTCCCAGAATCAGGGTCATTTTCAATGAGTTGGCTCTTCACATCAGGTGGCCAAAATATTGGAGCTTCAGCATCAGTTCTTCCAATGAATACTCAGGGTTGCTTTTCTTTAGGATTGACTGGTTTGATCTTCTTGCAGTCCAAGGGACTCTCAAGAGTTTTCTCCAACAACACAGTTTAAAAGCATCAGTCTTCGGCACTCAGCCTTCCTTACGGTCCAACTTTCACATCCATAGATGACCACTGGAAAAACCATAGCTTTGACTATAAGAACCTTTGTTGGCAAAGTAATGTCTTGGCTTTCTAATATGCTGTCTAGGTTTGTAACAGCTTTTCTTCCAAGGAGCAAGCATCTTTTAATTTCATGGCTGCAGTAACCATCAGCAGTGATTTTGAGCCCAGGAAAATAAAGTCTCACTGTTTCCATTGTTTCCCCATCTATTTGCCATGAAGTGATGGGATTGAATGCCATGATCTTAGTTTTTTGAATGTTGAGTTTTAAGCCAACTTTTTCACTTTTCTCTTTCACTTTCATAAAGAGGCTCTTCAGTTCTTCTTTACATTCTGCCATAAAGGTGGTGTCATCTGCATATCTGAGGTTATTGATATTTCTCCCAGCAATCTTGATTCCAGTTTGTGCTTCATCCATCCCAGCATTTCTCATAATGTACTCTGCATAAGTTAAATAGACAGGGTGACAATATATAGCCTTGCTGCTGCTGCTGCTGCTGCTAAGTCACATCAGTCATGTCTGACTCTGTGCGACCCCATAGACGGCAGCCCACCAGGCTCCTCCATCCCCGGGATTCTCCAGGCAAGAATACTGGAGTAGGTTGCCATTTCCTTCTCCAATGCGTGAAAGTGAAGTCACTCAGTCATGTCTGACCCTTCACGACCCCATGGACTGTAGCCCATCAGGCTCCTCCGTCCATGGGATTCTCCAGGCAAGAGTACTGGAGTGGGGTGCCATTGCCTTCTCCATAGAGCCTTGACGTACTCCTTTCCCAATTTGGAACCAGTCTGTTGTTCTATATCTAGTTCTAACTGTTGTTCCTTAATCTGCATACAGGTTTCTCAGGAGGCTGGTAAGGTGGTCTGTTATTCCTATCTCTTTAAAGATTTTCCACAGTCTGTTGTGATCCACACAGTCAAAGGCTTTAGTGTAATCAATGAAGCAGAAGTAGATGTTTTTCTGGAATTCTTTTGCTTTATCTATGATCCATCAGATGTTAGCAATTTGATTCAGCTTGTACATGTGGGAATTCTTAGTTCATATACTGTTAAAGCCTAGCTTGGAGGATTTAGAGCATGACCTTGCTAACACATGAAATGAATGCAAGTGTACACTAGTTTGAACATTCTTTGATATTGCCCTTCTTTGAGACTGAAATTAAAACTGACCTTTTCCAGTCCTGTGGCCACTCCTAAGTTTTCTAAATTTGCTGGAATATTGAGTGAGGCACTTTAACATCATCATCTTTTAGGATTTGAAGTAACTCATCTGGGATTCCATCACCTCCACTAGCTTTGTTCTAGAGGCTGGAGCCTGGAGATCGAAAATCAGTATGCAAGCATAGCTGGGTTTAGGTGAAAATTTTCTCCCTGATTTTGCAGACACTGCTTTTCCACTGTGTCCTCACATGGCAGAAAGAAAACTCTCTGGTGTCTTTTCTTAAAAGGATGCTCCACCCTTATGACCTCATTTATCCTTAATTCCTTTCACAAAGGAATTATCTCCAAATATAATCACATTGTGTATTATGGTCTCAACATATAAAGTTGAGGGAGACAAAATTCAGCTTCTAGTATGTGTACTTCTTATTTAATATAAAATTTAGAATACATGTCATAACATGGGCCTTTGATATTTATAGCATATAAAATATTTTCTGTATTGCACAATTATATTGAAATCCATATCACCTCTAGATTTAGACTATGTATAATACAGAGGAAAAAACACTTTTCAAACATCATGTAGTAATAAAATATTTAGTACATATAAATTTTCCAGATAAGTAAAAATTACCATTATAAGCAATGAATCCTTGATTTTACAATAATTTCATGGAATCATTTTCAGCATGTTCACAAGGCTCCCTCTTATAGACAGCATATTTTAAAAACAATTCAAAAATATTCTCTTGACCATGCAAGGTCATCATTTAGAGGATCAAGCTTAATACTCTAACAGTGAAGAATACAAGATGTGAAAAAATATTTCCCTCTACCATGAGACCCCAGATTTAAAATCTCCATACATGAAAATAAAACAAAGCCAGATAATCTCAAATATCTAAGATGACAGACCTTCTATTAGACTGTTTTATGCTTCTATTTATTGGATAAACTGGCATATTAAGTTGCAAAGCTTCTTTTAGCACTTAATTCTGAATTGATGGCCTAAGGGTCTAAAATTTTATCCCTGGGTAAATATCAACTCTGTAACTTTTACATTTGTTGTTACAAGTCTCTTATTTATGCGTATGTGCATGTGTGTGTGTGTTTGTCTTAAGAATCAAAGTTATTAAAAATCCAGTGATATGTGAAGACTCATTATTTGAAAAAAATAAAGTTACATTTAATTTAAGTATCCTATGATTCAGGCTTTTCACTAAATGTCGTTATAAGCATAAGTTTGGATTAATTTAGTATTAAAGAAATGAATGGGAAATATTATACTGGCATGATGATTGCTCCTGAAATATAATCATGTAACTATTTCTCAGCTCCATTGGGAGTAGCCTAAGTACTATTTTTAATGTATGTACTTCCTTTTCTCATACACTCTCCACATTTAAATAATTTAAACTAAATAAAAACAAATGTTTTTGTATAGTCACAAGAATTTAACACAGATTTTTCACTATAATAATGCCATTTTATACATTTTCAATCTTTATTTCATTTCCACTGAGACAACTCATAATTTTGGTAACAATTTTTATAGTTATTTTGATAGATTTTTATTACTATTAGTGAAACTAAGCCCTTAGTGGTATTTTGTACATACAATTTCATTTCTTTAGGCAGCATTCAAATATATGTTAACATGTAGCATGTCTCTGCACATTGTAGTGTTTTAGAACATATCTGTTCTCTTTCAAAATTCAAAACACACAATTCCAGAAAGATATAAAAATCATTGGTTATTAATATTAATGAAGAGATCACTTCTAGTTGAGAATCTGTATTTTTTAAGAGGGGTTTTGCAAATATTCTACATTGAGATATGACTAAAATTTATGATTTATTTTACTTAAGATTATACTAGTGATTCATTAAATATTACTCTTGAATAGAATCTGGCCTTAGTTTTCTCTCTATCAACCTAAACCTGGTAGATCAGGCATTCACATTTCAAGAAAATCACAAAGTAAGCCATTACAGAAACTTCATAGATAGTCATTTAAATAATAAGATAGCTCTTTTAAGAGCCCTTCATTGTCAAAAACAATGTGGTATAGTAGAAAGTTTAAACTTAGTCTCAGATGTTTTGTTGCAAAGGAATTTGGGAATAGGTATCAAGAAACTATTCGTATCTTTAGTATTAATAGTACTAAAAATACAATTAGCATTTTTCTCTTGGGGATCTATCATTAAATAGGAAAATGTTAACTGATATTGAAACTATGAACAAAGATAGGCATTGGGGCATTATTTGTTACAAACATCTGCAAAAATTCATTTATATGACAGAATATTATGTTGACCTAAAGACGTGTTGTGGCGTCTAAAACTAAGACCCAATATTGTATACTGCACTGACAGCTAGTAAAATCAAGAGGGCCTTGAAAAGCCTAGTTCCCCTCCACATTATTTTCCCACATAAGGTATGCTTAGCCAAGCAACCCTCTCTGTCAAGGGAGACAGGTATAGTTCCTGCTTATCAGTGAGTCATGGGTTTCAGTTCACAGAATTATTCAAATGAGCCAGTCACATCCTCCTGCAGGAACTAGAGGGAAACTAGTTCCTTTTGATACCACAAAGCCTGCCTCCCACAGTTCCTGGTTGCTCTTTCTATTCTCCAGTAAAACCCTCACCTGGCCCTGCATGTTGCAGTGCCCTCCTCCCTGGGGTTGTGAGAGGTAATGAATAGGAGGAGCTTGTAATGAATAAACTGCTATCATTCACATTTGTCTAGTGCTGGGTGTCCTGTGTTCAGCCATCCCCTTTGCTTAGCGTAGGAATCCCTTCCTTGCCAATAGCATAAATAGGAAGTGATTAAAACATTATGCACATAAAGAATTTGTAATTACATGAGGAAAAGAATATATTATAATAATACATGGGAATGCAAACTAAATATGCATACAAAAGACAAACTTCATTTTTAAAAATATTTTTAAAGGACTGGAAGGAAACAACCAATATATTTATAGTGATTTCCTTTCCTTTCCATAGTGGAATTCTGTATTTTTCCTTCTTTCCTACTTGCTGTATTTATCAATTATTTAAAGTTTAAAATATAAGAACATTTAAAAATAAGAAGCCCTATTTTTCCCTAGCTAAAAAATTTGAACAGACTCTTTTCATTCCTCATTTATCCCCCCAAAGGGGTATAAGAGTACCTTCAGAGTCACTGCTAGACTTGATCCAGAGTATTTTGAGACTATCTTATAAATTCTAACAGGTTGTACAACAGAAGGCATTTTTGTTGTTAGTTATTACAGTAATAAGCCAAATTCCTTCCATTAACACAGTTAGAGTTAACTAACTGCATAGAGACAATTTCCTGTCTTCAGGCTCTGCTAGCTTCACAAAAATTCTCACAGTTAATCAGTAAGCTGACTTAAGCATTTCAATCCTCTCCCCAGTCCTCTCCCCAGTCCTCAGTATTATCCTTTGGAGGTCCAGGGCCCCCAGACTGCTCTCAGAGGAACCACGAAGAACCTCATTCCATGATGTGGCTTTGCCTTTCTCCATCCCTCTTACCATCTCTGGTCAAAATAGATTGAATTGTATTCAAAATTCTCTAGTCTGTCTTTTCTGCTTTTCATGATATTCAAAAAACCATCTAAAGCATCTCCATAATGGGTTAAAATCTGTCAATGGCTTATCTATCTGGGTAAGGTGTTTATATTTCAACAACACCTTCTTATAGTCTTAACCCAAAGAAAGAAGTAACTCAAATGGAAGTCATTTATTTTACTCTAAAATTATCATTATATACCTGTTTACATGATGAATGAAAGAGATTTATGGCACTAAAGTTGATCAACAGTGCAAATAATTAAAAGTAGGAGGAACCTCCTAACTAGCCACTGCCCAACATATTACAAAGTCCCTCAAGAAAAAAATCAGGATGAAAGTGTGAAGAAAATGATGTGTCCAGGATTGGCTCCGTAGCCTGCCTGAGACACTGTGAAGAAAGGAATTAAAGTGGCCAAACTTCTAAAATTATTACTTCAGTTTCCATTTGCCAAGTAAGTTTAGGAAAACATGCTGGGGAATCAAGCTTATAAAATAAGCATTATGTGAATTTAGTCACATACAGAAATGTATCCTCAGAAATGAATGCCATTTATATTCTCATTTTCATTTTACTTGTTATTCCTTCATCCTGATGGATGTCAATGATGCTGCAATTGCTTCAAAACTTGAGCATGCACTGTGATTACATACTCCAGGCTCGACAGCCTAAGCCCTAAACAGCTCTTTCTCGTTCCATCAGCAACACTATTTCTCCCTTTGTGCCTGGAATCCAGGTGCTTGTATTCTCCTATAATTATTACTTGACATTTGGAATGGGCTGAGGGTTTAAGCTATTTTTTTTTAACTACTGATCATCAAAAGGCTGCATCAATGATAATTTCAAACATCTTAGGAGGCTGGTTCCCATCTAAACTGTTTGATCATATGTAATTATAGGTTAATACTCTCTCACGAAAGGCCTCAGCAACTACCACTCGAGGCATTCACAGATGGAGCTGATGCATCATACAGGCCCGTTAGCGTAGCCATGGAAAAGCCAGGCTAATGATGATCGATGGTGGTCTGGAACACGGCTTGAGTGATAATAAAGTGCCAACTGAAAGTAAATGAGTCGAGGGGAAAACAAACAAACAAAACACTTCTGAGACCCATTCTGAGGTGAGCTTTACCAACTGAGCTATCCGGGAAGCCCTGGTGATGGACTGGGAGGCCTGACACGCTGCAGTCCACGGGGTCGCAAAGCGTCGGACACGACTGAGTGACTGAAAAGAACTGAATCATTAAACTAACTCTTCGTTCATTTGAAAATACAAAAATCAAAAGGCATATCAGAACTGAGGGAAATACACACAGGCCATCAGACGTGACCTCTTTCTGATTTTCTCTCATGAATGGGTGTTTTGCTTTCACCACAGGCTACAAATTACTTCCTTTTAGCTGTGCATTGGGGATAATCTCTTTCCCACAAGAATGCTACCAATTATAACTTATATAGGCAAAGAGGTCAGTGGCTATTTTTAAGGGTAATTTCACTGATTTTCTTTCGTAAAAGATTAAGGAATGTATCTTAAAATGCACAGAAGCATTGGAAGACATGCAAATGTTTAACTCTTTGACTTATGAGGTTTCCTCGGGGCCCACCTCGAGATGTCCTGCGCAAACTGGTCACTGTAGCAGGCAGTCCTCCAAACTCTTCACTGTTTGGTTCAAACCAGAAAACGTACCAGTTAACCTCCCATGGGGCTTTCCAGAGTCAAGCATCCCTAATATTAATGACATAAAGCTTCATTTGCAGATGCTTTGGGCAGAATTATAATAGGCAACCTTGAGGAGGACTTTCAATTAAAGATAGAAGCTTAGGATGAAGGAAAGAGTCCCTTGTAAGGAAAAGGAGTGGGGGCCAAGGGGTGAAAGAGATTTACTATATCATTTACTTGGCAGAAGTATCAATATCTTTTGTGTAAGTTCAGAAATACACATTAAACCACACATACAAAATATACAAAAACAACACATACAAAAATATACAAAAATATTTTTGACATTAATTCAACAGATAGTTCCTCATCATTAAGATCATTCACTTCAACATCTAATTAGAGACACATGTTAGAATTCAGCTCTGGGCACAATTTTATTAAGGCAAAAGAACAATTATGCTTTCCCAGTCTCAGGAACTGGGACTAATGTTAAAATTTTATCACAGCTAAAAAATCAGGCTTCTGACTCATGCATTAAACAAACCAACCAATACATCTGAGCAATTCTTTCCTTGTAATTTTCTTAGACTTGCCACAGCAATGAGATTTGGTTTTGCTTCCTTAGCTATGCATAGGTACATCTAGTTAAAGATTAAATATTCTCATAGAAATCATCAGTACTGCCATATATTTTTGAGACAGACAAGGCTCAGAGAAACTTTAGGTCTCAATGTACATGAATTTACTAGTCTCCAATAAGTTGAAACCAAAGTCTAGAGGAGGAGTAGCTCTCAGTGGAACTACATGAAAATTTGAGTATTTATGTGTCTCTGTGGTGTTAGAGAAGACTCTTAAGAGTCCCTTGGACAGCAAGGAGATCCAACCAGCCAATCCTAAAGGAAATCAGTCCTGGATATTCATTGGAAGGACTGATGCTGAAGTTGAAACTCCAATACTTTGGCCACCTGATGGGAAGAACTGACTCATTGCAAAAGACCCTGATGCTGGGAAAGAATGAGGGTAGGAGGAAAAGGGGATGACAGAGGATGAGATGGTTGGATGGCATCACTGACTCGATGGGAATGAGTTTGAACAAGTTCCAGGAGTTGGTGATGGACAGGGAAACCTGGCGTGCTGCAGTCCATGGGGTTGCAAAGAGCTGGACACAACTGAGCGACTGAACTGAACTGACTGAAAGTCTAGAGGAGGAGACGCTCTCGGTGGAACTACATGAAAATCTGAGTATTAATAGAAAATCCCAAAGTTCACACAGATCTCAAATCATATGGAAATCCTACATTTTTTCTCACACCTCTATACTTCTGTTTGTCTTTCAGACTGAACATGGAAGTGCTCAAATACCAAAGGCATTACTCTTTTATGCTATTTATGGCCTGCTCAGGGCAGGAAGCATCACAAATCTCATGAGCATTCCCTCCCTTGCGATATTTTCAGCATCGTGTTTCATGTTTTTAGAGGTCTGCATAGTTTAGAGGGCTTTCTCAGAAGCAAAAGAGCCAGAATCTTTTTCCAATGGAAGTCCATAGTCATCACAGTTGTATTCTCTAATTTTTGTAAGAGCTAGGAGAAATGTTTCCCAGACTGATATCTCTTGACCTATAAACTGCATGTAAGCGTGCTTATTCACTCAGTTGCCTCTGACTCTTTGCGACCCCATGGACTGTAGCCTGCTAGGCTCCTTGCCATGGGATTCTCCAGTCAAGAACACTGGAGTGGTTGCCAATCACTCTTCCAGGGAATCTCCCCGGGATGCAACCTGTATCTCTTTTGTCTACTGCATTGGCAAAATTACACTAGTGCCACCTAAACTAGAATCCATAAAAAGCAAGAGGTTCTTATATGCACACATATATATGTGTGTGTGTGGTGTGTGGTTTAACCTAAATCTTCTTCAAAATAATCACATGAGCCCAAGGACCCAAGTTGGATATAGAACATACAATATACTTATCTCTATTGCTATTTGACTAGTAGCAAGTTTCTTTGATTCCATCAAAAACACCAAATCATAAAGCTTCCACTAAAAGGGGCCTATGGAAGAGTCAGTCAGTTCAATTCAGTCGCTCAGTCACATCCGACTCTTTGTGACCCCATGGACTGCAGCACACCAGGCCTCCCTGTCTATCACCAACTCCCAGAGTTTACTCAAACTCATGTCCATTGAGTCGGTGATGCCATCCAACCATCTCGTCCTCTGTGATGGATATGGAAGAGTAGAACCATGTTTCACCACCAGAAATCACAACAGCACAACAACCACCCAGCAAAAGGATAATAAGTTACAGTAATTCTAACCAAGACCACTGCTACTGTCTATCCTCCTCTGGAGAGAGGTAACTGAAAAGGCACCTCTACCAGAGAAGACACATTAGAAAAAGGGTGCCTTTCCTACCAGTAAAGGCAACTGCATTCCTGGGCACACGACATGGGGGCTGCAGCACAGGCTGCAGAATTCTGACCCACCTCCCTCTCTGACACAACCTTTGCACCCAAATGCACAACCATGAAGCAGGCTCCATTGTGAATACACAGCCCTGACTACTGTCATAGTTCACAGGCTCAAAGCCTAAAACAAGTCAGCAGGTGCTGGATTTAAACACTGCTCTCATTTACATCTTCCATTTTATGTTCAGTGGGAGAACAGGAACTCTAAAGGCATCTCCTATTAGTAAGATCTGCATTCTCATTCTTCTGAGGTAGGAAGCAATAGAAAGGAGAAAAGCGTAGGAAAGGAAGAGAAGAACACTTATGTTTGTGCAAGATGAGTTAAGACTACATGAATTCTGGGGAGCAAATGCTACTTCTTCAAGCACATTGAATTTCATAAACTAGATACAAGGCTTGCCAAATGTTCAACACCAAAATCTCTTTCACAAAGTGGCCTAGTGCTTGTCAAAAAAAAAGACAAAAATACATTTGTTACATATATTACTGATGACAGAATCACACTGAATTATGGAAGAATTTCATATTGCTGTAGCCCTGCAAGAGTTATCATGTTTGTTCTGTTCTCTCTTCTAATTCAGGTAGTTGACTGGTAGCTAGACAACTACTGAACTGAAAGGAAAGCAAATAATTGTTTCAGTTCAGTTCAGTCAGTTAAGTCGCTGTCATGTCTGAATGTTCGCGACCCCATGGACTACAGCACACCAGGCCTCCCTGTCCATCAGCAACTCTCAGAGTTTACTCAAACTCATGTCCATTGAATGGGTGATGCCATCCAACCATCTCAGCATCTGTTGTCCCCTTCTCCTCCCGCCTTCAATCTTTCCCAGCATTGGGGTCTTTTCAAATGAGTCAGTTCTTCCCATCAGGTGGCCAAAGTACTAGAGTTTCAGCTTCAGCATCAGTCCTTCCAATGAATATTCAGGACTGGTCTCCTTTAGGATGGAGTGGTTGAATCTCCTTGCAGTCCATGGGACTCTCAAGAGTCCTCTCCAACACCACAGTTAAAAAGCATCAATTTTTCAGCACTCAGCTTTCCTTATAGAAATAATTGTGGCAAACCTCTCCAAAACAGGTTGAAAGACAACGTGGTGCACTCGGTTGGAGAATACATTATTTTGTTACCAGAATGCAAATTTAAAAGATTCAAGGCAACTCCTCTCATATGATGTTCTTAGTCTGCCCACAGGGTGGGCCACCGCCACTCATGTTTAGAGGGGAAGCACTGCCTAGCACACTCAAGCTACAAGGCTCACTTGGTTTCAAGAGCACCTGATTTATAAATTCAGTGAATGGAATTATGTTTACACTTCTAGTTCCATTCTTTATTCAATATATCCTAGGTACCAGAGTAAATGCTGCTGAGTAAAATGTAGAAGAAGATACATTCCCTACAGAGTTTACTAGTAACCCTGATAATGATGTAGTGTTACAGGATGCTTGGGTGGCACAAGAAATGAATCCCAGTCTTGGGGCATTGTGGGAGGTTGCCCAGAGGATGTGACATCTAAAGAAAAGCTGAAGAAAGCATGCAGATTGACCAGATAAGAGGTGAGAAGGAGGCAAGGTAGGAGGGTTTCAGCAAACTATAAACATTTCAAAGTGGTTGAAGTATAAAGAGCTGAAGCTGACAGATAAGCACAGCCAGATCAAGACTAATATTACATATTTGATGTTTGGACTTTATTCTAAGGACAGTTGGAACAATTGACAGTATTAATTAAAGAGAAAGAGATAATCTCCCTTTCCACTTTGGCAAGATTATTCTTAAAAAGATAAGAAAAAAATAACAAGGATGCTGGCAGATGAAGAGAAACTTTGTATACCCAAACAGGAAGCAGTGGCATGACAGCTACTGAACAAAGACTGTGATCTAGAGCAAGGTGGTGAAAGGGAGGGATGGAGATAAATAGGAGATTTGGGAGATAAACAGGAGATCTGGGAGAGTCACAAAAAGTCAGACACAACTGAGCGACAGAACTGAACAGAAGGAGATACTTAGGAGGTTAGGACATGAATTGATCATTGACTTTGATACAGTGAGTGGGGCCAGAATTCAAGATAATGATACTTTTTGGCTTAGGCAAGTGCATGGAAAGTGGCACAAGGTAATGAGGATGATTTTGGACACATTTTGAAGTCACTGTGAGACAGCAGAGGGGGCTGTTTGATGGCAGGTTAAATATGGACTTCCCCTGCTCCTCTTCTGCCCTCAGCCCAAGTCCAAATTGATCCCTCTCCGTTAGTGTGTGACTCTAACTATCTGGCATAAATGAAAAGTGGAAGAAGAGAATGAGCGAATATACGTAACTACAAGGCATTGTGTTCAGTTTTTCTCTCACCATCTTTCATGCCTCATCCAGGAAGAGGGCTTAGCTACATAGAACCAGGAGAAAAAGGAGCTAAACACTGGCTCAGGAAAAGCATCTGCTCTAACAGGAGCCCTTTTATTATACAAGGTGAAAAACTATGCAAAGAAACATCTTTATTATTTATATGTGAAAGTGATATTGAAATTGTAGGTGGCATATTATACAGCATTCTAGTGGCCGGTTATGGAGTGCTGTTTCACCGCAGGTAATTCTCAGAAGTTCTGAGAATTATGTTTCTGGCCATTTCACCCCAGAAAGAGTTAATTATGAGCATTGTGTGGCTCACTTCTTGAGAACTTCTTCTGAAGGGGTTGACATTAACGCACTAATGACTTTTTTAAAGGGGGAAGAGGTTAAACAGTTATGAATTCCCTCACAACGAGACCAAGCAGTTCACACTTATACACAAGGATCGCATGATGCATTTTTAAAATAATTCCTCCAAATCAAGAGAGTAGTAATGTCTTCCTCATCTTTGCCTGTCAATAGTGCCTTATCAAATAAAGGAAGTGACATTTAATTTAGCATAACTTAGCTTCTTCTGAAACCATGGGCCTTATCATAATTAACATTTTATTTTTATAGTGTGTACAAACCACTGGTTTATTAGTCCTGTCTAGAATTTCATCTTGGACTATCTAGTTATTCCCTGACTTCCAGAAATCTGTTTTTCCCAACAGAAGATGCTGGTAATTCGACATCCTTTTCTCTCTCAGGTACCCTCAACTGAGTCAGAAGGCTGGAAACCCCGGGAACTATTTCCCAGAACCACTACCAGCAGTTTCCACTCTAGATGTGGCAGGTGAAAATTACAAGGGAAAAAAAGGCAAAAGCCTTATTTTTGGTCCTCTGGAGACTAGGGTAGAAGACCTTGGACTTTAGTAGACATGAAGTTATAGCAGCCGTTGCATATTCCCCTGAAAAGCACCTTTCTCAGTGCCTGAAGAAGCTGTGATTACTGTCAGGCATTCAATTTCCTAACTTCCCAAAAGCAGCAAACCCTATTTCCCAGAGGTAAGCTTTCCTTCTGCTTTTCCAGAAGTCTTATAAGCACCTAATTTCTGTCTCGGGTTTTTTAATGTCTAAAAAACACAAAGTGGCTTCTGTTTTCCCAACTGATAAATTTCCCTTGAAGAAGAGAAAGTATTGCATGGTACATAACAGCATTGGTTTCTCTTTTTTTAGGTTTTTTTCATCAGAAACTTTATTTTGCAGTGATTCAAGTAATCTTTATCTACTGTGTTCCTACATTAAGCCTAAGGCTAGAAATACATCTGACATGGAAAAGGCACTTAGTACTGGTCAAGAGTGGATGAGAACAGCTATTTATATAAGAAAGGGGAGGAAATGTCACAAACTAATTTTATTAGCAGTAATGGTGGTGATTTTTCAAAGGCAAAAAGAAACACGACATTTCATTTTTCTCAAAGCATGGACATTTTTGATGCAGACATAGATAACTACTACCAGATTCTTCTTAAAATGCCAAATTCACCCAGAGAATTGTTAGCTGGACATTTCTGTGTCAGTCCAATGAAAGTGACATTATTCTCTGGAGTGTAGACTTATGTCTTCATTCAGTACATGAAAAAATAAAAATGAGAAGTTACTGAGGAAACAAGGCAGACAAAATGACGATTCTCTGCTCTTTAATTTTACTTTCCATTCTCATATTCCTATTTTAAAAAGTAAAACATAAGAGAGATTTTGTGTTAAAGAAAAACTGCAAAATATGAAGACAAACGTCTAACTAAGATAACAGAACAAAATCACTTATTAAAAAAAGCCCATGGTATGCTCTGTGGTTTGGGTTAACTGCTGTTAATTTCCTCCCTAACCATCATTTTCTACTGATTTTCTTGCACATTCTGTAAAGAAAATTTTTGTTAAGAAGAGAAAATGAACACTAAGAATCACAGACACTAAGAAGTAAACTTTAATTCTTGCTACTTGGTTATTTTTATTCTCCTGAATTAAATGAAAAATAATCTAATGTTTAGATTTGCTTACTTATTTTAAAATAAAAGTTGCAGTTGTTGAATTTTATGTTTGTTGGGCTAAGAGGCTTGATATCTTTGTGAGTCCATTATTCCTAAAACAGGCATGTGGAAGAATCTCATGTATTCAACTTAGATAGTTATTGCCTACCTACAAGATTTAAGTTATGGTGATAGTTTCTGGGTTGGATATAATTATGAATAAACTATGTTTTTTGCCCTCAAAGAGCTCAGAGTTCATCAATCTACACAACAGATCTTACTGTCCCATGGCTCCTATGCCTTTTCTTCAGCAGCACGGAGGGAAAATAAGGCTTAAGGGTGAGAAATTTTCTGGCCTAAAGTCACATATATGTAAAGAAAGGAAATTAAAAAAGCACTTATCTCTTCAAAGCTTTAGTTGTCTGTGGGAAACCTTCCAGCAGCAAAAATATCTGATGGAGGTAGTTAGCAAAACACTGGACATCCTGTCAGATCTTCCTTGTTGGCAAAGTTCACTACAAACCTCTCAAGAATGCATGTTATTTATTCAAGAGATGTCTGGAGTTTCCCCAGGAGTCACTGATGGACTGGTCTGAAATGTCCACTTCCTCCTGCCACACTAGCCAGAAGCAGATGGCCTATTCTTCCCACACTTAGCTCAGCTGCAAGGACACAGAAGCCAAGGACTTTGGCCTTTAGGATGGATGAGTAATTCCAGGATGGAACGCTGCATTTATTTCTATTTTCACATTCTAGTTAATCTACTACCTTCATGTCCATTTAAGCTCTGGGAACTGTGGGGTTAAAGTAACAACTTGTACTGCTCTTAGGGGTTTCTCCAAGGTTCCCAAGCACCTCCATGAAAAGCTGATGGAAAATTCAAATTTATCTAGGTCAAAGAAGGACCCCAACTCCACCTTTCAAATACTGCCTTTCAATGAGAATTCGCCTATGTGTCAACTTAAAGATGCTTGCCCAACATTTCCTACCCACTTTCCTGCTATGTTTATAGTATTGACTGTTATGTAACTGACTATAAAATGTCCTTCTTATTTATTAATTGCTTCTCTCCACTGGCATGCAAGTGGCAATTCTGTATCTATTTTGTTCATTGCTATATCCCCAACCCTAGACTACTGCCTGGACTATGATAGTGCTCTATCAATATTTGTTCAATGACTTATAAATAATCTTTGCCACACATCACTGTGGACATATAACATATGGTCCATGAACCTTGCTTTGTTCTGTCCACACTCAGTCGTGTCTTACTCTCTGCAACACTTTGGACTGTAGCCCACCAGGCTCCTCTGTCCGTGGGACTTTTTCAACAAGAATACTGGAGAGGGTTGCTATTTTCTCCTTCAGGGGATCTTCCCAATCTAGGGATCAAACCCACATCTCTACGTCTCCGGCAATGCAATACGCATTGTATGCATATTTTTTACCGCTGAGCCATTAGAGGAGCCCCATGAACCTGGTAAAGACTAAATAACACTGTGGACCTGTTTCAGGAACAAATCTGTTTGAGGTAGTGGTCTGATATAAATAATCAAATGACCCATAGATTCGGACTATTGAGTTCAAGTTCCAGCTCTACTACTACTTGCTATGTTATCTTCTACACCTGTATTTTCTTTCTGTGAATGAGGATGATGATGCCATCAGTGACTCTGCTGTAGGGCTGTCATGAAGATTAAATGAAATATACATTGTGTGTGTGGCAGTATTGCTACTATTTCTGCTTATTTCCACTTAATGCAGTCTGAGTGTCTTGCCAGGCTATATTTACAATAGCTCCTTTCATTCTGTAGGGCAACTATTCTACTAAGGAATCTGTCAATTGTCACAGTGAGTGACAACTGCCAGACTGACACACAGTGACCAAGCAGGAGGCTTCTTTCATGATGTCTTTATAACTTCAGAAAAGACTATACTCTCTACTAATCACCTCTCCTAAGCCATCTCCCCCAGCCCATATGTCTAGAGTTATAGAATCCCATAGGCAAAAGAAATTTATTTTAGATTTCATCAAGGCCTCTGTCTCACCAATCACTGTTCTCACTCCCACCTTCAAACTGGATCCCTTCCAGAATCCTCCTGGCAAGGTGGTCATGCAGTCTCTTCATCCTCTCTTGCTTTACACTGCTCTACAAAGGAGTGCATCTCATATTTTCACACTCTGTGTTATTAGAAAGCCCTTACTCACTCTGAAATTCAATCTAGCTGCTGGCTTAATTCCAACTTCCAAAGTTACCCAGAGTAAGATAGTCCAGAAGTGTCTCTTCCCTGATGACATAGCAATGAAATACTTCTGGTCTTTGTGATCATTCCTCATATGGTAAAGTTTCTAGATCCTTCTTCATCCTGCCCCCTCCCCTTTAATTTTATTTTTACTTCAACAATGATCCGTTGAATTATGACCCCCATGACTTGCCTCTAAATTGTAAATATAACATGTCTTATATTTGAGCCCTGGGATTTGATCATTCAAATCAAAAATCAGGATTTGGAAATTCAACTTCTTTAAAGGCTACAGGGGCTCATACAGCCAGTTTTAGAAATTATGTCACACTGCTGGCTCGAAGTAAGGTTGTGGACAAGTAAAATCCCCAAGTCTGTTCCGTGTGAGTTGCTATCAGGTCAGATTTTCTGGCTTTTTTTAGAAACCTGGGTCAGTGCTCTGTTTTCCACAGATGCTCCAGAGATGTGTGGACTCATACATGATTTTTTCTCTTAGCAGACTGGGCACTAAGCTCTAGCTGCAAGATCGCTCTTAAGAACCCCAAGCCACAGGTTTAATGTCAGGAAGCGACAAAGAACTCATTAATAAGTTCTAATTACTAACAAGTTCTCATGACCAAAAGGTGATTTGAGGAACCCTATCATATAGAAATATAAAGTTCAAAACTGGTTCTGTCTAGCTATTCTTATTATCAAATCCATGTATGTACTTTAGGAAATCAAGGACCTTCCTCAAAGGCATACAAAATTTAGTGCAAATATGCACTCATGAATTTTTCTAGGCAGAGTATCTATAGATTTTATGAGTCATATATAGGAGCTCATAACCAAAAAAGAGATTAAGAACCTCTATTAGCCCCCTTATTTTAGAAAGGGCATTTTTGAGCCCTGGAAGTATTTAGAAAATTATTCAGGATCACATGCTGCTGCTGCTGCTGCTAAGTCGCTTCAGTCGTATCCGGCTCTGTGCGACCCCGTAGACGGCAGCCCACCAGGCTCCCCTGTCCCTGAGATTCTCCAGGCAAGAATACTGGAGTGGGTTGCCATTTCCTTCTCCAATGCATGAAAGTGAAAAGGGAAAGTGAAGTCACTCAGTCATGTCCGACTCTTAGCGACCCCATGGACTGCAGCCCACCAGGCTCCTCCATCCATGGGATTTTCCAGGCAAGAGTACTGGAGTGGGTTGCCATTGCCTTAGCTAATAGTTTTTCAAGGTCCTTTAAATCCCAGCCCAAGCTCCCTCCGCTGCCCCCTGTAACTGCAAGAAAAAATTATTAAATGAGATAAAAAATCACATATGTAAATGAATATGTATACATATTCAATATATACGTATCTTACATCATAAAATGTATATTGCTCTATTTTATATTAGCACATTCCAGTTTCTTATTGAGAAAGATCTTGAGCATTGCTAATTGACCGCAGATATAGCTAAGAATGGGCAACTGATATAGAGTAGGAAATGTCTCATAGACATGTTATATAATAGCCTTCTCTGTGCTTTGTAACTGATGCTTTGAACACTGTCAACTTCAAAGTAAAAACTGTACTTCAAAAAAAAAAAAAAGGAATTAATACCAAAAGAGTGTTTAAAACTAATCAGCTTTGTTTCACTAGGTATATGGTACACAAAGCTGAGAACTATGAAACTAGATGTCATATTGTTTTAAGTCAAGAGTAGGCGCCTCTTCTACTAGGGAGGAGTGATTCACAGTTGGGTAGTATTTGCAATTTACTACCTTAACAACTGTTGCTCTACAAGAGGGCAAATTTTGTGTGTCTTAGTTTTATTCTCATGCTGGTTTGAGTTTTTAAGTTATATATTAAGTTCTATTGTAAACCTCATGTTTCTATCATCCACTGCTGATTCTGACTCCACTCCCCACTACACTTCTATTCAGAGGAAACTGACTTTCAACAGTCACCTATCTTCCTAGCATGAGAAAAGTACTAAATACAGTTATTCTGACACCAGGAAAGTGAATATAAGTCTCTTTCATATTATGAGTTATCTACATTAAATCTAAAATCTGGAATTTTATGATCATGCAGATAATAGGAGGTTCCTCATAGTACAATTTTCTCAGACAGATATATGTTCAACACACTGCTGACCACTCCTAGTTGACAAAACGAGGGCAGTGGAAGAGCCTATGCATCTGAGATGAGGTGTTATTGGGAGAGAAGCAGCAAGGGGATGAGGACCTGTGGATAGAGCAAATACCCTCATCAGGCTTAAGTCATCCCCCTTTAAATGATGCAAATTTGATTGAAACTGACAAAGGATCTACTCCTAAACAAATCGATCTAAAAATCTTCAGGTAAAGTGCTTAATTTCCCAATGAATATGTTTATTCCAATGTTCAATTAAAATACACATACGCCAAAATGTCTTGAGCATACATTTGGTAGTACTATTTTCACTTATTCTGGACAAAAACATGTCTTAATCTAACAACAAAGGACAAGATGGTTGGATGGCATCACCAACTCAACGGACATGAGTTTCAGCAAGCTCTGTGAGATGGTGAAGGAAAGGGAAGCCTGGTGTGCTGCAGTCTGCTGGGTCCAAACAGCTGGACACGACTGAGCGACTGAACAACAACAATCTAACACAGGAATCAAAATATCTGAGACTTTAGAGAGTCATCTTTTTAAAGCGTTTCCTCTGATAAAGTTTCTATGGCTAACATGTGAAAGCATGTTACATTTGATGCTTAGTTGAACAGGACTCTTCAAGAGTTTTAATAATAATATGGTGAGTACTTTCAATATATTGTTGACCTTGTTTTATTTCTCTTTGTGGGACTTAAGAACAAGGTGGTTTTTTGAAAAATAAAGAATAATAACTTTAGCCCTCCTGGATACTCATCAACAACTCTCCACGCCTCTATATAATATCTTTTTGTTCTCGATGGCAAGGCCCTGGACCCACTAGACCTTTAATAAGTATTTGAAAACATATTTAGAAATGATCAATGTTTCTTCTTTTCCCGTATTTTCTCTAGCAAACAGATCCATTAAGTTTTGGCAGATGAACTGGGTGAAATCCAGAGATCAATGTAAAGAACAACTAAGATTATGACTCTTTTTCACTAAAGATAGAAAAGTAAAACACAGAATTGAAATATTTTCTCTTTCATTCATGGAATGAGTCAGGGTTCTGAGGGTCCCAGACACAGCAGTACACTGATGGAGACAAGATGTAGCTGGCTGAAAACACCAAACATTTTGATCCTACCCAATATCAGTCCAAACAGACACATGCATCTTCTGTGTGTGATCTCTTGTCCCTAAGAAAAATCACTGTAAATCAAAGCCTTACACGAGGAGGAGAGAGGCTGATAATATAGTATGCAGCAGTGAGAAAGAAAGGAACAGAATAAAGGTGGGTCTGAAACACTTTCAGACTTTAATGTAAGTCAATGGAGCTCATCATCAACCTGCATAATATGAATACCCAAGTAATACAAAAGGGTAAGTAGAAAGTTTTAAAAATTAGTGCTTCTTCAGGGTAGAAGCATGAACAAAATGTCTTATGGACATGTATGTTTGGGGCAGAGGAGTAGTTTATCAGAAGGAAATGGAATGGAAAGGCTGGAGAAAAAAGTATGGGTAGGCAACAGTCATTTTTTAAAACATATTTCCTTATGGCTGTGCTGAGTCTTCACTCCCACAAGGACTTCTGTCTGGTTGCAGAGAGCAGAGGTTACTCCCTAGCTGTGGTGCGCGGGTTTCTCATTGCAGTGCCTTCTTTTGTTGCAGAGCATGGGCTCTAGGGCCCACGGGCTTCATTAGATGTGGCATGTGGGCTCAGTAGTTGCAGCTCCCAGGTTCTAAAGTGTAGGCTCAGTAACTGTGGCTCACAGGCTTAGTTAGTTGCTCCACAACATGCGGGATCTTCCCTGATCAAAGACTGAGCCCATGTCTCTTTCATTGGCAGATGGATTCCTTACCACTGAGCCACCAGGGCAGCCCGGCAACTGACATTTAAAGACCTGGCTTAGTGTGGCGGTTAATTTTATTTGTCCACCTGTCCACACTGTGTCCAAATATTTGGTTAAGCATTATTCTAGGTGTGTCTGAAGGTGTTTCTGGATGAGGTTAGCATCTGAATTGGTAGACTGAGTAAAGAGGTTGCTGTCTCCAAGGAGGATGGGCCCCATCCTATCCATTTTAGACCTCAATGCAACGAAAAAGGAGTAAGGAAGAATTCACTCTCTCTCTGCTTCACTGTCTTTCAGCTGGGATCTCAGTCTTCTCCTGCCCCCAGACTGGAAATTATATCATCAGCTCTTCTGCTTCTCAGCCCTTTGGACTGAGACTGGAATGGCACCATTGGCTCTCCTGGGTCTGGTCTGCTCTTCTCAGCCTCCATAATGGTGTGAACCACCAACCCCACAATAAATCTATACATCTATATCTGCATCCATATATACAAATAGAAATGCTTGTATACATATATATACTTATTATAGTTATATAATATACATAAATATATGTATAATTATAATACACTAAACTTTATTTATTAATATATATATTATGTGTGTGGATATGCATGTGTGTGAATATGTGTGTGTGTGTGTGTGTGTGTGTTCAGTTCAGTTCAGTTCAGTCACTCAGTCGTGTCTGACTCTGTGACCCCATGAATTGCAGCACGCCAGGCCTCCCTGTCCATCACTAACTCCCAGAGTTCACTCAAACTCATGTCCATTGAGTTGGTGATGCCATCCAGCCATCTCATCCTCTGTCATACCCTCTCCTCTTTCCCCCAGTCCCTCCTAGCATCAGTCTTTTCCAATGAGTCAACTCTTCGTATGAGGTGGCCAAAGTACTGGAGCTTCAGCTTTAGCATCAGTCCTTCCAATGAACATCCAGGACTGATCTCCTCTGGGATGGACTGGTTGGATCTCTTTGAGTCCAAGGGACTCTTAAGAGTCTTCGCCAACACCACAGTTCAAAAGCATCAATTCTTCGGTGCTCAGCTTTCTTCACAGTCCAACTCTCACATCCATACATGACCACTGGAAAAACCATAGCCTTGACCAGAGGGACCTTTGTTAGCAAAGTAATGTCTCTGCTTTTTAATATGCTATCTAGGTTGGTCATAACTTTCCTTCCAAGGAGTGAGCGTCTTTTAATATATGTGTGTATGTGTATCTATATATGAATACACTACTTTTCTGGAGAAACCTAAAATGTGAGGGGAGTAAATGGAGAGATAAAGAGGTGATCCAGGATAGATAATCTGAAATATAAGAGATAGGGAACCTGTTAGCATAAAAGCTAGTACCCAAGAACTGGATCACAGGCACCTCATCAAACCAATGAGCTGGTACACCTGAACTCACAGGAGTGTAACCCTACCTACTCAAACCAAAATCCACATGGTCCAGGCCAAGAGAAATATCTTTAAAATCATAAGTAAAGTGGGAATTCCAATCTTTATTTTCAGCTCTCAAAAACATTTGAAGAGATGCTAGTTCACTGCACATTCACAACAGACATTATTAAATGCCTGGTCCTCAACTTTCTTTAGTCCCCAGAGACTCCTAGCTGCTTCACATCCTTCGAGACACATTTCAATATATCTTACTATCTAATTACCAATCACCTCTGAACAGCATCTTCACTCATAAAATAGTCACCCAGTTTGTTCAACACTAGCGGTTATTTTTCTTAGAATAATATACTGATTTTTATTTGTTCTTTCTCTCCTCAAGGCCAGTTGTATATGGAGGAGGGAGGGTGTTATAAATCTCCTAATCCTTATGAATGTCTCCTGGTCCTAGTTTTGACAAAGGTTGTAGCAGGGGCTTGAAGAAGATAGGACCTATTCCTTCTGAGAAACCCAAGAAACCCTCATCAATAAGGGTCCATTTAGCTCTAATATTTAAAGTATGCATAGCAGGTGATGAATGAACTCATCTCCAGTGCATCTGGAATGGTACCAACTACTTTCATCCTTCAGACAATTGAGAAACTGACACTCAAATCATTTTCTGTACAGCTTAATTCTCTTATGGAACTGTTAGAGAAAGACCACTTTAGAAAGTAGATTAAGGTTAAAAGCAATAGCTTTCCTACAATACCCATATCATCAGGAGCTATGATTATCAGATTCTCAGGGTCCTGAGTGCCCAGCACAGTGCACAGGACTCAATACAGATTTGCTAAACTGAGGAATGAATGAGTCAGCACCGGTGGATCTATCCAGGTAAACTAAAGCCCCGAAAGTCAGGGTTCTGAAATAAAATAGAACAGCAGAGAGCACCTGAAAAGGATTCATTTGTACTTTGAGCCTTGAAGTTTATTAGTGACACTTTGCTTGCATTAAATTGTAGCTATGTTGTACTCCATCATTTCCTCTCCCTGTAGAAAAGTTTAGCTGTGCACCTGGAGAGTTTGAGCCATGTATCACATCAGACAAGGGACACTTCCCAGGGAACAAAACAAAAGAAAACCCCAGAGCCAGTGGTTTGCTTTTGACATACACTTGCCTTATTTTTGACCTGGTCCCCAACATATTGCAGGGGAGCAATGCTGACGCTTGGTCTTATGATACTTCTAAACCACTCACTGTTTGCTGTATAAACCCCAGCCACCAACTTCTAGCAAAACTTCCTGTTGATTCATTCATCAGATACAATTTGATAAGAGAAAGATGGGGGGTCAGGGTGGGCCTTGTTCTGTTTATCACCTCTAATAGATAGGGACTGTCTTCATATAGCAAACAGCATTGTGTAAAACAAACCACAATAGAACTATCAAAGAAGCGGCTGCAATCTTTTAACCTTTATATGTTACAAAGTTCTCTCGCCATATTTTTGAGTCAAGGCAACTAATATTTCCTTCCTTCTCCCTTTACTACTCTTTTCCAACTAGACTGTGGATTCCTGAACCTTCAAGACAACATGGATCTGCAAGAGGTGGCACATCTGGGTTCTTGATCAGATTCAGCATCAGTAATTACGGAAACAGAACGTTAAATACAAGGAAGGGCATAAACAATGGGATCCTGGAAGGCAGCCAGCCCCTCAACCTTGAATTGGTACTTATCACAGCATCACTCTCATGGACACGGAGAGAGGACAAAAGGCCCCAGCGGTCCAGCAGGGTCCTCAGGCAGCTGCTATTCTATCAGTTCAAGTAGGGCAATGTGTTCAGACTTTCTGGAAAGTTCCAATTCTGTGGGCGGGGGGGAAATATATATATATATATATATCGGTCTTTTCAAGAAGTAGAATAGACTACAGCAATAAATGAGTCCCAGCTATTTAAAATTAGACTGCTACAGGGAATTCCATATAAAAATGCTCCACAGAACTGTAATATTTTCACCAAGTTATGACTTGAATGATTCATTTGCTGAAGCTCCTGGGCTCTGTATATAGAAGCCTAAGACAGTTTTAAAAAGTGTTCATAAGTATGTTGGTTGTAACCATGATATCCCCACCATCTAAAATGTGCTTCCATTACTTACTTAAAAAAAAATTGGGGTACAGTTGCTCTACGATGTTGTGCTAGTCTCTGTTGTGCAATGAAGTGAATCAGCCATATATATACATATATCCCCTCCCTCTTGAACTTCCTTCCCCCATCCCACCCCCTAGGTCACCACAGAGCGCCCAGCTGAGCTCCCTGTGCTCTATAGCAACTGTCCACCGTTTCACACATGGGAGTGTACAGATGTCAATCCTAATCTCCCAATTCATCCCACCATCCTCTTTATTCTGTGTCTACAAGCCTGTTCTCTACATCTGCGTCTCTGCTCCTGCCCTAGAAATAGTTTCATCTGTACCATTTTCTAGATTCCACATATATATTTGCTAATATATGATATTTGCTTTTCTATTTCTGACTTAACTTCACTCTATACATGACAGACTCTAGGTCCAGCCACATCTCCACAAATGTTTTTTAAAAACAAAATGCTTCAGCACCCAGAAGACACTGACCACACACCCTAACTTACAGGAAAGCAAAAGAGTTCAAGCTGAAAGAATTCTGTACACACCACAGGAAACCTGGGTGATGATCTCGGTTTTACCACTTGTCAACCACATGAACCTGGGCAACTGTCTTCATCTCGCTTGTCCAACTGTAAAATGGAAATGAAGTGTACATTGATGGAACATCATGGTTGCTAGGAGTCCAGCCTAGCTCTCAAATGGATAATTCCATGACTTTTCTGGCATGGATTATATTCTTAATGTACATCTTTAAATCAAACACGGGCCTGTAAATCAGTAGGGGTTTTCTCCAGGATGTGCCTTTTACCTCTTCCCAGACCTTCTCCACACCTGCTTAACATGATAAAGATCCTAACGTGACCAGATCCTTTCTGGTTTCTCTCTCCCTGATCTTAAGAGTCTCCTCTCATGGCAATACTGGTCCCTTCATTTCATTCCATTATATGAGACAGCAGTTCAGCTTATGATAATTCAGATTAACTCAGAGGATAATTCAAGCAAATTGAGTATTTTTGTCAGTTCTAATTATTTGTCAGATAGTATACAAAATTATGCAAATTATTTATTAAATACTTGTACTCAGATATTCAGTTCATAAAATCTCCATAAAAAATTTATAATGCATTTGGTCCCTCCTAGGCAGAGAGTGAAAGTGAAAGTGAAGGTCGCTCAGTCGTGTCCGACTCTTTGTGACTCCATGGACTTTACAGTCCATAGAATTCTCCAGAATATTGGAATGGGTAGGTAGCCTTTCCCTTCTCCAGGGGATCTCCCAACCTGGGGACTGAACCCAGGTCTCCTGCATTGCAGGCAGATTCTTTACCAGCTAAGCGACAAGGGAAGCCCAAGAATACTGGAATGGGTAGCCTATTCCTTCTCCAGCGGATCTTCCAGACCCAGGAATCGAACCGGGTCTCCTGAATTGTAGGCGGATTCTTTACCAACTGAGCTATTAGGGAAGCCTGAGAGACTAAAACATATTTCTTCTTCTAAAGATTCCATGTCAAATGACTTGGGACTGCACAATTTTGACACCCAGGATGAATCTAGAAACCACAAATAAGTTCTTATAATTCTTTTCACCCTGTTTATCCTTTAAAAAAAAAAAAAAAGCCCTCCATCATCTAAGCATCTTCCTTAAGGAGAAACAAACAGAAAGCATATAGGTATACACGGACCAAAAAGGGTGCTGAATGTTTCAAGCCAAATGGCAAGGCTGATACATCTTCCTAGAACATCTATTTTAAGATTTTTTAAGTATGTATGATATTTAAAAATAAAACAGGAGACACAAAATAATTTTCAAATTTCCTGTTTACCACTGGAGAATATGCTCCCCAAGTCTAACTTCCCTACAGATTGAAGATATTCATCTTACTCCTCTGCCATTTAGGGATACAGCAATGAACATTTCAAATGAATAGTCCTAAGATGATATGAAAGGGTTTCTTCTTTGAAATACAAAAAGAACCTATGGAATATAAAATATACATATCTATTTTCCTCAACCATATAAATAACTTACATTCAAGTTTATGTCTGAGTATATACTTTGAGGTCCTTTGAGATTTCTTTGCCATAAATCTTTTTGCTGCCTACTCACTTGTGCTGTTTCTCACCTTTTGACACCCTCCCCAGTGCACCATCTCAGCGTTTCATATATAAGGGTATCCTGATCCTGGACAGAGGTTAAAATTTCCTCATCCACTCTTTTCCAACTTTCCCAAATCAATCATCTTTATCTTGTGAAAAATGCTACCCAAGTTTTGCTCTGCATGATCAGCAACATCAATTAACCCTATTTATAAAATGCACCTTTTACTTTAGGTTTAACTTTGTGAAGATGAAATAGAAGGAAATTTCAAACCTTTTTCTAGTTGTAACAATAGAAAAGAAAATATATCTCTCGCTCACACACACACACACTTTCACACATGAGATAATTCTTAGAACAAACAAAAACAATCCTGAGGTAGAGATAGTTTATGAATGTACTAGAGTAAGAAGATAAACATCACATTAGGAATTTGGCCCCTACCTCACTGGCTGAAAGTGAAAAGTGAAAGTATTAGTTGTTCAGTCCTGTCCAACTCTTTGCAACCCCATGGACGGTAGCCCACCAGGCTCCTCTTGTCCATGAGATTCTCCAGGCAAGAACACTGGAGTGGGTTGCCATTTCCTCCTTCAGGCGTTCTTCCCAACCCAGAGATTGAACCCAGGTTTCCCACACTGCAGGCAGATTCTTTACCATCTGAGCCAGCAGGGAATCCCCGCCTCACTGGCTATGTTTCATTATAAAAGAACTAGGTTTCTATAAAAAAATGTTTTGATCACAGAATGCTGGAAAAGTTCTGGTTTCCTTTTCACTCATCTGTCTTCCATATCAATAAAGCATGGGTCATAGACTTTACACGGCCTGTTTTCTGGAAAACAGCTCTGGCACACACAGCTTGGAGAAGAAAAGAGGAGACCAGAGAGCAGAGCCAGCTTCACTGAGTCAGAGGCTGAGGAAGGGACTGTGGGAAAAAGAGCTGGCCCCCAGGGCCTTCGAATGCAGCCACTCTTCCAAGCCTCTCATTTGTCCTGCAGGAAGGAAGGGGCTGAGCCCTGCTGCCACCAGAGAAGATGAATCAGGATCCCTTTGGGCAGGAACAGCCACATCCCCCGCTCCTGCTTGCCAAAGACAAAGGATGGATTTCAAAGGGTTAGATATGGCAAGTCACCAACCAATCAATCCACATGTTGCTTTTTACAGGGAAAATAATTTAATTTTTTTAATAAAAAAATAGCACATTTCTCATACAAAACTCTGCCACTAAATAAAAACACAAGGAAGAAAGAATGAGAAAAATCATCTGAAATAGGCACAAAATTTCTTAAGAATCTACTGCTTGCCCAGCATTTTGTACAATGCTGCTAAAGGTAGTGAAGACACATAAATGCCATAAATGCCTGGTGTTTGAGGCAGTCTCAAACTGGATGACAAGGGAGACCACTAGATTTCCATACTTAAGCCCTCAGAGTATTTGTCCAGTCAACAGAGGTTGGCAGAATGCCACTTCGGAGAGGGCCCTTGGGGCAGCTCCTCTTACTGCTCTCAAGGAAGACAAAGACTTGCAAAGACCACCTTGGGGATAGAGGGCACACGAGGCCCTCTCCCACCTACCTATTTTAAAGGCATTAAGACACACTGAAGAAGTACTGACACTGAGTTCATATAATGACTCTGCCACGCATGGTGGTGGTGGTTTAATCACTCAGTCTTGTCCAACTCTTACAACCCCATGGACTGTAGCCCACCCAGGCTCCTCTGTCCATGGGATTTCCCAGGCAAGCATACTGAAGTGGGTTGCCATTTCCTTCTCCAGGACCACCGTGCATAGGAGGTGACTTTAGACAAATCTGTGAAAGTGTCTGATTACTTAAAACATGCCTAATGATGTCCACTTCACAGGACTGTTGTAATATATACTAACTCATCCAATCCTCACAAAAAGTCTGTGAGGTTGATTAGCATCATTCTACGCATGAGGAAACCAAGGCACAGAAAAATCTGTGTAACTGACCCAAGGCTACGTACATAGTAAGTGGTGGACCCAGGATCTGAACCCAGGCAGCCAAGCTACTCTGTAGCAGTAGATAGTCACTACTGCCTCTGCCTTTTACTGCATTTAGTAAAAAAAAATCCAATCACTGACATTTGAATTAGAGTGTGGTGAAGACAGAAGGAATGAATTTTTACACCCTAGGGACATAGCATCAAAGAACAGGCTTAAAAAAATTTTAAACAGAGTAATAATAACAATGGGCTTCTCAGGTGGCCCTACTGATAAAGAACCCATCTGCCAATGCAGGAAACGTTAACAGACTAGTGTTCAATCCCTGGGTCAGAAAGATGCCCTGGAGAAGGGCATGGCAACCCACTCCAGTATTCTTTCCTGGAGAATCACATGGACAGATGAGCCCCATGGGCGAGCTGCAGTCCATAGGGTCACAAAGAGTCAGACACAACTGAAGTGACTTAACACATACAATAATAATAATAGCAGATGTGCTTATCAAGTAAAGGGCAATATAACCAAGGAATTGGGAGGAAGGCACATGTGTGTGTATGTGTGTGTATAAATGATCTCATTTAATCCTCACAATTTGTCAGTTATGACATCACTCTACAAATGTGACAGCTGGGGCCATGAGGGTTTCAGCAAGTTTCTGAAGTCACAAAGCCAAAATGTCACAACACTCAAGTTAGCACTGAGGTCTATGTGACCAGGCTCTCAACTCTTGGCATGAATTTGTTGAGTCAAAATGGTGTCAGGTACTGTGAAAATGAGAATAAATACAGAAAAGAGATGAAAAATCACAGATCATCTCCCCTACAGTGGGCAATAATGACTGATAGTGACATGGGATGCCTGGGTCCTGATCCTAAGTCAGCTGTTAATGAACCAGTGTGATGATGAGCAAATCATTCTGCCTCTGTCCTTTGGGTTTTACATCTAGCAAACGAGCAGGGTGTAATAGGTTTCTGGTCCTTAATCCCTTGGTGATCATAAACCACCCTCATGAATTCAACAAACTCTCCCTCCGGAAAAAATGCATACATGAACTTAATACACCTACCTCTACATTCAATTCAGTAGTGACATCATGTTTTATGTATTAGTTGCCAGGCTTTCCCACTGAAATATAATACCGATGAGGGCAAAGGACTCACTAGTTAGTCTCTTTCACATATATATTCCCAGTTATCATAACAGTACTGGGCATATCATAAGCTTCCCAAAACTATCAATTGAATGAATAACTAGATTAGGGCTACTGATCTCCTTAATGTCAATTCACATTAACTCCAGCTTAAGAAAACATGAGTTAAATTATATCCGACGTCCTCTTTCCTTCTGAAAGATCTAAGATTGAATCATATGAAACTGCTTATACTCCACTACTTCTGATCCAAAAATGGCAATTTCATGTGCTTCAAGCAAATACATTAATTTACAATTTCCCTGACTTGCCTGATGGTGATGCTGTCCATGTGCCCTGTGATACCTGGTGCTAATCTTCTAGTACTAATTATGTTTATCTGTGACAGCTGTTACTCACCTTGCATTGACCACATAATGAAACCCAGGCAAGCAGATAAATGTATAGTATTTCCTGCTTCTTGTAAATTGCCCATGAATGCAAACAGCATATTTCTGCTTAAGTACAATTCAATTTTAGTTTCTCCTTAAATTACATAATTTGAAATTTATCAGCACTTACATAATTCTAAATGCATCTTTAGTGAGCTAACAACTAAGTAGGTTAAACCTGGATAGAATATAAATAAGGCAGACTTCTGGAATAATTAAAACAAGAAAGTCGTGTTCAACCATAAGCTAAGTTTTTAAAACACATGCCAAGTATAAACTCTGGGTTGGTTAAAATGTAATATAGTTATTCCATTGTGTGACTTCTGTATTTGATCATAAAACACTGTGCTTTGCATTTATTCAGCATTCTAGGCATTCTATAACATCCAGTATCCACTACTGAAGATTGGGCACTATGAAATTTTAAAGGTCTCTAGTGACACTTACTTGTAGAAGGCTTTTGATATAAAAAATTTAAAAGATTGCTTAAACAAATAGAATACACTTTTATGAGTTAACGTAGTTTACTCTGACAATGTTTCTCAAATATGCTACAGAATATGTTGCCTAATTAAGTTTTACCAACTATTTACACCAATGGCAATCGCATTTTATTTTGATTTGTGAGAAAAACAAAATGACAATATATGGAAGTTCTGTATGTGCTAAGACCACTCATGCCTATTCTTGACCATAAAGATTTAACGAGCAGTGTTTCAATGAGACCCCAACCAGCTTCTAGCTAAACTGCTTTTTTTCTTCTTTAAAGAACGTTTCCATTCAAATGGGTTGAGGTCAAGTCAGGTAAAATTCAGATTAAAAGAATAAACCAAAGAAATTTCCTGCTAAAAGAGTGAAAGCTAAGAGAAGCTGAGTGTGTGGCAATGCCTGCCAAGTAACAGGGGAAGAGAAATGTGGTAGGGATATTATAACATTTAGCATAAATTCCCCTAAAGAATTCCTACTGTCTGTTATATTCATTAGGAAATCCAAAGTAGGGGGGAATAAAAGGTTTTTTTGGTTTACTTTATTGGCTACATTTTTAAAATATTTGACTTGCCCATTGCTGATTGGAAGTGTCCCAAAAAAAACGATAGAAATAAATTTAAAAATGAATATCTGAATCTTAATGTAATCCAAATTCCAGAATGGGATGTGTGTGTGTGTGTATGTTTGTACGTGTGTGTGTGTGGAGGGGGTACTAAACTAAAAGCAACAAACACTGTAGGCAGAAAAATAAAAATTAAATATATTTATTCTTCAGTTTAAGTTATAGTAGCAAATTTATCACTATTATGAAAAGGTACTAATAAAAGGAAACAGAAAAACAGAAAGATTAGATTATCTAAACCAGAATTACCAAACTTTGTATTCTCCCCTATCATTCAGTCATAGGGAACCCAACTCAAAGTTATTTTCTAGAAAAGGGATCTTACCGTCTTACCACATACCTCTTCAGGTTACTTCTTTCAGAAAGCAATATTATCACCCAATAGACTTAAGCACTTATGTTCCAGAACTTTTAGAGGGAATTACATGTTTGCGGGGGAGATATAAATCAGATCTACTTATAAACTACACTTGCAAAAAAAAAAAAAATAGTAGAGAAAACTATTAGATAGAATGAAGTTTGAGAATTCTCCATTAATTTTAACTTATTAATTCTATATTTACCCCCTTTTGTCACTAATAAAGTAATTAGCTAAACCCGATAAGAGGAAATATAAACATTATGTTCAGAGTTTAAAGCTATATTTCCCCCAAAGAAATGCTTTTCCTAGAAGTAAGTAGAGTTCATACTGTAAAATTATTAACCTACTTTTATGGGTATGTGTTACCAAGTGTTTTGAAAACCAATGGCCCAGAACTATTTTTTAACCTCTTCTCCTACTTTTCTCTGAACTCCTTAAAGTCATTAAAAATTCTGGAAAAATACAATTAAATTATTTTCCTTCTGAGCATATTGATATTAAAATAAGTTTAAAAGTAAAAATAAGAAACAAGAGGAAAAAGAGAAAACTAAGAGAGAAAAATGTTTATTTTTGCTTCATGGACAGGGCCACCAGCACCACGCAAGTTCTGTTTTTGTGAGGTCTTGTGTGAGAAAGGAAAGTGTGAGAGAATCCAGCATTTGCAAAGTCAGAAGCCAGAGGCAGGGCCCATTTGGGACAGTGATGTCCCTCCTCATTATCTTATCTTTCAGTCTGAAAGGAAGCAGAAACAAGGCCAGGGTCCCTGGCTAATCAGTAGCCAGAAAACCAGATGTAAAGGAAAAAGACACAATTACCCTGAAGGAAGATTTTTTTTTTAAGATATTACATTGAGAAAAAGGTTATTGATCAGAGCACTTACTTACATGTTTTTTTTAAAAAAAAAAGGTCTCAAAAATATCAAAGAAAATAAGAGAGAGAAAAGAGGATACTAAAACATAAAAAATAATCATCATAAGCAAAAAAATTAAAATTAGGTATGCTTATCTCTCAGTTGAACAAATGTATAGTGAAATTACAAATAGGTCCTGAATAAAATGGGAAAGAAAACACAGAAATTTTTTAAAAAGCACATTAAGTCTTTTCCTCACAGGCAGATAGGAAAAGCAGGAATCTGTAAAGTCTGAAAACAGCAAAACAGCAAAGCAATCTTCCACTTGAAATTGCAAAACTCCATCAGAGCTTACACTAGAAGAAGGCCCTCGATAGCTGTCTGCAATTGTTCCAGGCTCAGGTTGCCAGGACTCATGGGATAAGGTAGCTTCTTACCCCCAGATCCTGATAGTCAAGGTAAGCAATACCACACTTTTGCATTTGTCCAGTTCAGTTCAGTTCAGTTCAGTCGCTCAGTCGTGTCCGACTCTTTGCGACCCCATGAATCGCAGCATGCCAGGCCTCCCTGTCCATCACCAACTCCTGGAGTTCACTCAAACTCACGTCCATCAAGTCAATGATGCCATCCAGCCATCTCATCCTCTGTCGTCCCCTTCTCCTCCTGCCCCCAATCCCAGCATCAGAGTCTTTTCCAATGAGTCAACTCTTCTCATGAGGTGGCCAAAGTACTGAAGTTTCAGCTTTAGCATCATTCCTTCCAAAGAAATCCCAGGGCTGATCTCCTTCAGAATGGACTGGTTGGATCTCCTTGCAGTCCAAGGGACTCTCAAGAGTCTTCTCCAACACCTCAGTTCAAAAGCATCAATTCTTCGGCGCTCTTGGCGCTTTGCCCTTCTTCACAGTCCAACTCTCACATCCATACATGACTACTGGAATGAGCAAAAGAATCATTAATGGGAGCTCCCTGTTCTAGAATCTCTTATGGAGCTTGTTAGGAATTCTGATTCCCATAATTTCTCACCCAGGCTTGCTTTCTCATTATCTGAGAATGAGGAAAAGGGATACACACTTTTATTAATAACTAGTGTCTACAGTGATTCCAAAGCACATGGCCCTTGAATCTCACCTTAAGAAACACTACATTAGAAACTGCTATTAAAAATCCCTCTGCTCACATGCTATGTAAGTAAGTTGTGTTGGTGAACACAAGACATCTTGGTGGCTCGCCCAAAAAACACCACCAGAACAAATCTAGTTGCTCTCATATTTGGGTATAAGATGAAATCCAAAGTGTTTTCCAGCAACCTGTAGAATTACAAGCAGGCCTCCTATTAAACCCAGAAATTTTGCTAAATTCACCAGACTACTGCCTTCTTAGATACAAAGGCAGCTGCGCTTTGTAAGCCATTTCTTCAGTTCAGTTCAGTTCAGTTCAGTTGCTCAGTCGTGTCCGACTCTTTGCGACCCCATGAATCACAGCACGCCAGGCCTCGCTGTCCATCACCAACTCCCAGAGTTCACTCAGACTCATGTCCATCGAGTCAGTGATGCCATCCAGCCATCTCATCCTCTGTCGACCCCTTCTCCTCTTGCCCCTAATCCCTCCCAGCATCAGAGTCTTTTCCAATGAGTCAGTTCTTTGCATGAGGTGGCCAAAGGACTGGAGTTTCACCTTTAGCATCATTCCTTCCAAAGAAATGCCAGGGCTGATCTCCTTCAGAATGGACGGGTTGGATCTCCTTGCAGTCCAAGGGACTCTCAAGAGGCTTCTCCAACACCACAGTTCAAAAGCATCAATTCTTCGGCGCTCTGCCTTCTTTACAGTCCAACTCTCACCTCCATACATGACCACAGGAAAAACCATAGCCTTGACTAGACAGAACTTAGTCGGCAAGGAAATATCTCCGCTTTTGAATATACTGTCTAGGTTGGTCATAACTTTTCTTCCAAGGAGTGTCTTTTAATTTCATGGCTGCAGTCACCATCTGCAGTGATTTTGGAGCCCCAAAAATAAAGTATGACACTGTTTCCACTGTTTCCCCATCTATTTCCCATGAAGTGATGGGACCAGATACCATGATCTTTGTTTTCTGAATGTTGAGCTTTAAGCCAACTTTTTCACTCTCCTCTTTCACTTTCATCAAGAGGCTTTTGAGTTCCTCTTCACTTTCTGCCATAAGGGTGGTGTCATCTGCATATCTGAGGTTATTGGTATTTCTCCCAGCAATCTTGATTCCAGCTTGTGTTTCTTCTAGTCCAGCGTTTCTCATGATGTACTCTGCCATTTCTTAAGATTCTTTAAAAACAATCTATGTACATATTAAAGTACATTTTAGAGGGGAAATATATGCTGCTTGTCCATGTCAACAGATAGGGTTTTAAGTACAATTATTGACCTACTTTGAAAAGAAATTTTTACAAATAGGACTCTTTGAAGTTATCACCAAATATTTAAGATCACAAAGAAAAAAACTGAACACACCTATATTTCATTTCTAGTAATGTTCACCTTTCTAAAATTTCTTACTACTCTATGACCCCAGACTTGACTAGTAAAACTCCTCTGCAGCACAGAATATTGCTAACATGTATTTATGTTTACAAAATTATTAGTACATTATCGACTACAGATCAAATGGAAAATCATCTTGCTTTACTGACTTAAAAGTGGCTTGGAATAGAATATCCCTTTCCAAAAGGGACTTCAGGAGTTACTTTGCTTCTCCAGCAGCATTAGGGTGTATTATTTTGCCTCAAACTAATCTACCTTTTGAGGCTTCCCTGGTGGCTCAGACAGTAAAGAATCCACCTGCAATGTGTGAGACCTGGGTTCGATCCCTGGGTTGGGAAGATCCCCTGGAGGAGGGCATGGCAACCCACTCCAGTGTTCTTTCCTGGAGAATCTCTATGGACAGAGGAGCGTGGCAGGTTACGGTCCATGGGGTCACAAGAGTGGGACACGACTGAGTAAGCACAATCTTCCTTTTTAAGCATCAAAATTACTCTATCATCACACTTCTATGTTTTCTTCAATTGTGGAATCTTACAGCATTTTTTTTTCATTGTTGTTGTTGAAGTATAGTTGAGATACAGTATTATGTTGTTTTGGGGTGTATAATATCATGCTTTAACATTTAAATGCATTAGGAAATGGTCACCAGAGTAATTCTAATCACCATCTGTCCTCTCGCATTTACCATCTGAGCCACCAGGGAAGTCCTCATACAAAGTTATTACACTATTATTGACCATATTCCTTTTTTCACATTGTATTTTAGTACTCTATGATTCATTGAGAAATCAATGATATATTTTTCTTTAAAATAAGATAGAAAGCATTAACAGCCTTAAAGTCTTTGTTTTTTATGACCACAATGACCTAGTCAAGCATTTCAGTCTTAGTCTAATAGAAGATGTGCTACATTTTTTTTTTATGTTGTTGTTGGAGCCATGAACTGAGTTAATCCCTTTTGTGGCAGACTGAGGCTTATATATTTAAGTTATTTCTTATGCTCCATAAAATCACTTTTCCTGTCTTTTTTTTCCAGTCCAGAGTAACTACAGTAACTGTTTGGCCTGAATATTTTGAGAGAGTCCTAATATTAAATTTTTTTCTTGTTGTCAGACTCTGTATCATAATGTCAAGCCACCCACAACAAATTTTTTCTTTGGAAAATATGATTACAAAATCAACACATTGCTTAAAATACTTGAGCATCTCAGAAGGACCCTCTGCACCCCTTAGCCCCTCTCCTACTCTTGATATCTACTAGGATGGTAGCTAGCTGAGGACGGCATTGATCTTAACCCTCAAGGCCTTGGGATCCTTTTGGTCTGTAAATTATATCATCTCTTTCCTGCTCCAGCAGGAAATAGACTGTGCTTTATTTTCAAAGATCTCTTATCTCTTGGATATGTGTCTACTGCCACTCTCCTGGTAATTTTTCTAACTGCAACCTTATCTTGACCTTTAGTTTTCATTTATTCTCTGCCCCTTCTTACTCAGCAACAATCTCCTGCTTTTGATCATCAGTTTCATCTATCCCTAGTACTCTGGCTCTGCTGGTCCAACCTTTTAAGTCTTAAATACCATACAGCATCCTTATCTATGACAGTCCAACTCTACCATCCGTGTTCAAATTCTGCTCCCAAACCTTCTCATGCCTCTCTTCTCAGCTCCACAATATCCATTCCCTTCCTCATGGGTCTTGTTCTAAACTTTAGTTTTCTCTTCTCAGCCACTTTCCTAGTATTTTCCTGATAAATTTCTGACCACTGAAGCTACTAGTAACAGAAACAGAGATCCACTGTACCAAGAAAAATACATGTAACCCTGGGAAGAATACTGAGATCAAATTTTGAGAGAAGTTAAGAGTTAAGCTTCCCAAAACTTAAAGCTATACATACAAACAATTAAAATGAGCTTTTTGTACAGAAACCAGTTTAATTATTCTGATATATTCTTTGGTAAAAATAAATACCAAGTTAGAAAAAAAAACTAAAAATAAAATTAGTATACAACTAAAAGTAAAATTAGTTATTCACCAACTTGTGGGATTTTTAAACCCATGTTTTACAGGTTATTTGATCAGAACAGACACACGTTTGTACATTTGTCCTAGTCTCAAAAATACATAGACAGCATAACCACGAGTCTGACACAAGGGTATTTTTAAACTATTAAATGTTAGACAATTAATTAGTCAGTAATAATAAACCAGGTACTTTACAACTTTTCTAGTTATAAATACATTCCTGAATACATATCCTGTTTATTTTATTACTGTTTCATTCCCTAACAACATCTAGCCTGACTTTTAACTCATGCTAAAAACACTAATTTCAACACCCATTACTTCACATACCACCATGGTTTTCTATAAGCTGTCTGCCCAAACACAGAGTGATTGTGGAAGTGAAGATGCCATTTCCAATGAGATAAACACTCATAAGAATGAGGAAGCAAATTGCACTCAGAAAACAATGAAGAGATGGAATCAATCACCTTGCCTTACTAGCAATCCGCTGAATACACTGATCTCATAGGAAGTACATGTTTTTGGACTTTACCTTTCTCTGGAGAGCTAGAAATATTTTAGGGGGAGTTACCAGATAAGTGGTAGTTGAAGTCATGGGGTTTGATAATATTTTAAGACATACACAAATTATGGGGCATTAAAAGACAAATCCATGTTGGATTATTAGATCATATATATATGTGGAACAGGCAGGGTCTTTAATGTTTTTCACAAAGTCACAACTAACTCTTGAAGTCAAAGGCCAGTCTCTAGTGCATACACACACACACACACACACACACACACAAATTGCACTATCCTCCTAAATTACTTATACACGTTAAACAAAAAAAGAAGTATAGCAGACTTCCTAAAGACTACAAGACTATTGAAGAAAGGGGCAAAGAGAAGCTATCATAAATATGGGTGGAGTTAGGAGTAAGCACTTAAAACTACTGTGGTGAAATTTTTGAACAACATAAGAACCAAAAATAAATATTCTCAAATTTTATGGATTTTTTTTTAATGTGCTGTATGGGTACCACATATACATACACAAGACTATACAACTGTGTTCTTAGCTCTACCCAGGTATTTAATGGCCTTAGCCTAAGGTAAAATTGCAATGTGGTTAAAACATGACCCTGGTACTTTAGAAAAATGGAATTTAAACTATTTGGAAGTCATTTTATGACTCAATGAACATGAATCTGAGCAAACTCCAGGAGATAGTGAAGGGCAGGGAAGTCTGGCGTGCTACAGTCCATGGCGTCGGTCACAAAGACTCGGACATGACTTAGCAACTGAACAACACAGTTAATTTTACAGATGAGGACACTAAGAATCAGTAAGAGGAAAAAACAGCACATCAACTATACCTCAGTTTAAAACAAAAAACACAGGCAATACTTCAAGTCTCTCACACAAAAAACTGCTTCCTCAATCCCTGGGACATTTTCTTTCTGATGACAGAAAGCAGCAGTCTTTTGAGACTCTCACCAGGGTGAAGGCCACATCTGCGTGTGATTTGCATATGCTCCTCCAGCCTGTCGTGCTGGCTAATTTTAAAGTCCAGACTTGGTTTTCTAACAACAGAATGCCAAAGACTGACATCTTTCTCATAAATGTAGCCTCATCTGCCATTTATTGAGAATTAAACGTGCCAGGCACTGTGCTAAGCACTTCATTCGCATCACCTCATTTCATCCTTACAGCAGTCTGGCGCTGGATAGTGCTACCCCATTTTACAAGTGAGGACAATGAAGCTGAGAAAGTAAATATTATGCCACAGATATTATACTGAGTGATCATAAAATCAAGACTGAAAGCCAGGTCCACCTGATTACCACGCCTTTTCTGTGTTTCTTCCATCACTGGGTTCTATTATGGAGCCCAGGTAAAATAGAGGGGAGACAGAAGGCAAAGAAAGTCAGAGTCAGTCACAAGCACTGCTCTAAGAGGAAAGCTGTAGGAGTCAGCCTGGCACTGCTACAAGGCTTGTTTTCAGTCAGGAGAATGGCAGGCAATGATGTCCCAGCACTAATAAATGCTCACTTGATGGGAAACAGTGGGAGACATTACAACAAGACATTACAGTAATCACCTAGTTCCATTTTACCAGAGTAGACTTCAGGGCCTCCTTCATCCACCTGATGGGTGGAACAAGATAGCCTGCTAAAAATTCTAGTGATCTTGGAAAAGAATAAACATCAACTTGGGATATTGCTTTAGCAAAATGATATGTCCTAATTTGAGTATTAAATCCAGTCCAACATGGGTTTTTGTAACAAATTCTCAAACCCCACAAGATTAGGAAATGTTATCCGCAAGCCAATGGGGACAGCTGGAAAGAAATACTTTGGGCCTGAGCAACTTCTTTGATATGCACTGATTTCCAGGAGCCTTGAGAAATGGATTCTACCTTAATAAATACCAGGTGTCAATTTAACACGGATTCTGGAAAGTAATTAAGGCTAGGCAGAATCAGATCCAAGGAGTTATTTTAGTTTCAGTAGGAGTTATAAATTTTGGTTTGCCAATATTCAAAAATATACCCTGGAATATGGTCAAGGAAAGAGATGATGTTTGCCCTTCAGCCTTTCCACTAAAGTTCAAGCATCCAAATCCCTATGAAAGCGTCGTGCCAGCTGACATGCTAGGTTCTGTCACTCCCTGACTTAAAACCCTTCAATAGTCACCCATGGCATTTAGAATCAAATCCAAACTCTGAATGCAGATTTTACAACTCTCCCTTATTGCCTCCTCTTTATTTTTAGACATCCACTCATTCTACTGTCCAGTTATAGTCAATTTCTTTCCAAATTCTGTCTCTTCTCCAAGCCTTGGCTCATGCTACCTCTCCTGCTGGAACATTCCTGGCTGCAATAGTCCCCTCTTGCCATTAGCTATTACCCATACAGCCACTGATGGCTGGCTGAGTCCCACTCATCCTTCACTCCAACATCACTTTCTCCAGGAGCTCTTACTGACTCCCTACGTTCCTCTATACTTATCATAGTTCATCATAATTTCCTGTTATATGGTTTCTTTGCCAGCTGGACTGTAAGTTCCGTGATGGAAAAGATATGCTGCCAGCTAGCAAATATTTGTCAAGTGTCCACTCTCTGCGAGACATTGGAGATAGCGTGGTCCTCTAGACATATAAGATCCTATGTCTGTCTCACCCACTGTTACATCCTAACATGAAGCAGATGCTTTTCCCCTCAGGTAAGATGTATTTATGATATAGGTTGCTTGTAGGTACATCATGGATCTTTTCATTGCCTGAATATATATAAGGCAGGGCAATTTCTAGATGATAGAATCTTGCTCTCCTAGAGAATGGAATCAGAGTGATCCAGAGGGGAGCCAGTATAGACAGCTCCTGCCTGGACTAAATCAGACAGTGTCAATGGTTGAATACTTTAGGGGCTCTTTCGAACACTATTTGACAAGCCCTATTCCACAATCAAGAAAGACACTGTCTGTACTCCTAGAGTCAACATGTCTTGAAATACTCTGAGCGTGAATACTGGTCATCTTGATAGTATTCCTTTTCCATTAATACTGAAATTATTAGCTAGCACTGTCACAAAGCTACTTTGCTGTTGGAGAGCTAATTTACTTATAGAACTCCTGGTATGTGATATATATATATGGCAAAAGATCCACAAAAATAAAGCAATCTGGGTATATCATTATTGAAGGCTGCTACCACTTCTACCCAGAAAGTTTAAATTCTGCTGGAGTTCCAATTTAGATTCCATTTCTCAGTTCTTACAGCACCTGGACTGAGGGCAGCATCTCATTTATTTATTCAAATGTATTGCTATGTAAACTTAGGCCATCAGTGAGAATGAACTCAGATAATAAATTAATCCCTCAGCATTCTGGACTCTGAAAGTTCTTTTTCTCGCTAGTATAATCTGTTCTGCTTTATCAATTCAGAAACTATTTCATTTGTCATAGATGTACTGAGGTGAAGGAAGTTATTAGCATGCAGACTACTGATTTTCTAATTTCCTGTTACAGTAAATGCAATTCATGCTTGTAAGAATCTTCACTCATTGAGAAGTAAGCCAGAAAGAAAAACACCAATACAGTATACTAACGCATATATATGGAATTTAGAAAGATGGGGATGATGACCCTGTATGCGAGACAACAAAAGAGACTCAGATCTATAGAGTGAACTGTTGGACTCTGGGGGAGAGAGGGAGGGAGAGGGTGGGATGAGAAGGGAGAATGGCATTGAAACATGTATACNTGGAAGAGGTTGGAAGAGAGGGAGAGAAGCTGAAGGAAGAAAATTGTGAAGTATTATATCACATGCTTGAAATGAGAATGCATGAGCCTACACTGCAGGGTGGGGTGGGGTGCTTGGAGAGACTGCCTCTTGGTCTTGAGTCCACCAGAGAGAAATGAATGATTTATTAAGAGAGGAATTGTGGACTTCTGAATATGCATGTTGTTTATCTTCTTTTCTAAATCTTCTTTAAAATTACAGTGTAAGAGAAAAGTATTGATGCTTCTAAGTAGATTCAGGCTTGGTTGCTGACTGTATAAAGTAGAGGAAATGTCAGTCTTAGTATCTGCATGTGAAAACCCCTCCCCCATCCCATGAGTCATTTCACTCAGAGGAACCTGGAGGGGCTCAGGGTTAGGGCCACTGACATCAGGGCAGGCAAAGCTTTGGGGAGATACCACGTTGAAAACAGGGGGATTCTTCAAAATCTATACACTAAACAGAGGGTTCTTTCAAAAAGGCAATTATTAATCATAAGTAAAGACAAAAGTTGTCTGAAAAAGGAACTCAGAATAGCAAAGATTATTATTTACATAAACATAATGTTGACATGCCTAAATAACAAAGACGTACCTTAGAACTCTAAGGGGAGCTTGATGAAATGGCATGTTGGAATGTTGGTGATGACAGAGGGCGTGCTGGGAATGGGTAAGACAAAATTTTAACTATGACAACAGGAACTCAGTAAATCATATCTAAAATGGATATCAAGAAATATTAGAATAATAATTTGTAAATATGGAGGAAGCAACAGGAAGAAAATTTCTAAGAGTTGAAAGTTGTTGCCTCTGGGGCATAGATTAGAAAAGGCACAGTTTTTCAACAAGAAAGCTTCTATGATTTCACTTATTATATGCATGTATTACTTGGATAAATGTTTTTAATGAGAAGGGCCTTTGGGTTGCTGGGATAATAGGAATATTAGCCTGAAAAAAACCTTGACTCTATAATTTTACATACACAGGGTATCAGGACCTCCTTGGTATATATATATAGTAGATATATAATTATGACTGAATCGGTACATCATTAACCACTATAATCATTTTACAGTAAAAAGGAGATGGCACAAAAATTTAGGCCACAAAATGTTATGCTTTGTTTCTTTTGTGAACCTCAATATAGTACCTAAGTTTCCTTCCAAGGATCATTTGTGTCTCGTGGACTTCTACATTTCCAGTACCTAGCTGCGGTCCATGGAGTTATGAAGAGTTGGACACAACTGAGCAATTGAACTGAACTGAGCACAGTCTCTGGTTTACATGGGCCCCTTAGAAGTAGTTGTTGAAGAAAATGTTCAGAGGTTGCAGCAGAGGTGGTTAATAATAAACCACTGCTGAATTAACTGAAGGGGGTGGGAGAGAAGAGAGGAAGGAAGTTCTAAGAAAGACAACTTGCAAAAGGCCAAATACAACTGGGAGCCATGCCAAATTTTCTCCCATTTAAGGAATCAAAATCAAAGTGAAGTCAAGGTCAAACCACTAATAAAGAGAGATATAAGTAAAATAAGTAAGGTGGTATACTTGTGAATTTCATTTGCTCGGTAGGCACTGTGTGTATGAAGCAGGTGGAGCTTATGAACCAAGAGGGCCATTCAATATCCCATACATGCCATACTGGTTGATATTTTTAAATGCAGAAAAACAGTATTCAATATTCAACTTGGATGGTTAAGAAAATGTTAAAAAGCCTATGTCATTTACATGACACAGTCAATCACATTCAAAATATGATTTTGAAAAAAAGAGAGCTTTTATGTTTAAGATCATGTATTAGTTTGCTAGGATTGCTATAACAAACTGACAAACTTGTGGCTTAAAAAACAAAAATTTATTGTCCCTGTCTGGAGGCTAGAAGCCTGAGGTCAGGGTCTTGGCAGGGCCTGGTTCTTTCTGAGGACAGGGAGGAAGCCTCTTCCAGCCCTCTCCTCTGGCTGCTGGGGGTTCCTTGGTTTGCAGATGCATCATCCTAATCTCTGCATTCACATTCGCATGGCATTCTTTCTATGTGAGTGCATGTGTCCAAATGTACCCTTTTTATAAGGATACCAGTCATACTCAATTCCCTGGTGGCTCAGATGGAAAAGAATCTGACAGCAATGCAGGAGAGCTGGGTTCAGTCCCTGGTTCAGGAAGATGCCCTGGAGAAGGGAATGGCAACCCACTCCAGTATTCTTGCCTGGAGAAGCTCATAGACAGAGGAGCCTGGTGGGCTACAGTCCATGGGGTTGCAAAGAGTTGGACATGACTAAACAACAGCCACTTTCACTTTCATACTCCAGGATGACTTCATATTAATTATATCTGCAACAGCCCTGTCTCCAAATAAGATCACTTTCTGAGGTAACGGGATTAGGACTTCAACATATGATTTGAGGGGACACAATCTATAGGCTTCTCTAGTCTAGGTTTTCTAGAATAATAATCTTATTTCTCCCAAGTACTTTGATTCTAAGTACAGCTTTTGTACATTTCACTATGCCTCCCAAAATCCACCTAACAAACAAGCAGACTATACAGAAGGGTAGATGGCTGGATAAACGGATGTACGTGATTGTGACTGTGAGGCCGGGGTGAGCCCAGAAGATGATCTGGGTCCTTGAGAACCAAAACTATTAATAATAGACGAAGTGTCTCTTCTTGATGAAAGCACTAAAATCTATGGGGAAAATGAGAAATTTAAAATTATGGATTGGAAACCAATAGCAGAAGATCCAGCTTACACAATCAAAGATCACAAAGCCAAAAAGGACGGCCAACAACTGGCATGTGGGACAAAATTAAAAACCCTAAGCACTTAAGAGCCAGAGAGAAGAGAACAGAACACAACAGAATGAGCAGTCAAGTTGAAGAAACACCTTAGAGTCAAGCCATTACCTGTGATTGTCCTTTATGTGCCCTTTGTGACATGAGGAATGGGAACATAGATAGATTTGCAAGGCCAAGACCAAAGGGCATACTACTACTACTAATTTTTCTATCTAACAATGAAATTTATGATTTTCATATCAATTTTATATTTATAAAGCTTAATGTAAAACTGTATCTGAACTTTGCCTTTGCCTTCAGTGATTAAAAATAAGGAAGAGAGAACCACAATTTGTATATTCTGTTCTTGTATGGCTTCAAATAGTGGGAATCACTTAAGATCAGAGAAGCCAGAGCTAAAGGAATCATGACCATTACTACCAACATCTCTCAAAACACACCACACTCTAAACTACACGTAATCCTGGCCTACATGAACACCAGGCTATTACAGAATTATGAGGCAGAGATGATAAGTTATATCCATATGAAGGTTGCACTTCAAAGTCACCCCCTGAAGAAACTGTTTTATTTCAAAATAGTTTAATACAATTGCAGAGGTCCTAGTTTGGAACTTAGATCAGAACCAGCATTCCAGGGGTGAATCTTATTCTATGAAGTACTCAGGCTATGCCAGAAATGCCACTTACTTTATTTTCTTAAATTTAATTAAAGATCACTCACCTAGAGCCAGACATCCTGGAATGTTAAGTCATGTGGGCTTAGGAACGAAGCCTAGTGGAGGTGATGTAATTCCAGTTCAGCTATTTCAAATCCTGAAAGATGATGCTGTGAAAGTGCTGCACTCGTTATGCCAGCAAATTTGGAAAACTCAGCAGCGGCCACAGGACTGGAAAAGGTCAGTTTTCATTCCAATCCCAAAGAAAGGCTATGCCAAAGAATGTTCAAACTACTGCACTGCTGCTGCTGCTAAGTCACTTCAGTCATGTCTGACTCTGTGTGACCCCACAGACGGCAGCCTACCAGGCTCCCCTGTCCAGGCAAGAACACTGGAGTGGGTTGCCATTTCCTTCTCCAATGCAGGAAAGTGAAAAGTGAAAGTGAAGTCACTCAGTCTTGTCCGACTCTCAGTGACCCCATGGGCTGCAGCCCACTAGGCTCCTCCATCCATGGGATTTTCCAGGCAAGAGTACTGGAGTGGGGTGCCATTGCCTTCTCAAAACTACTGCACAATTGCACTCATCTCACACACTAGTGAAGTCATGCTCAAAATTCTCCAAGCCAGGCTTCAGCAATAAATGGACTGTGAAATTCCAGATGTTCAAGCTGGTTTTAGAAAAGGCAGAGGAACCAGAGATCAAATCGCCAATATCCGCTGGATCATGGATAAAGCAAAAGAGTTCCAGAAAAACATCTATTTCTGCTTTATTGACTATGCCAAAGCCTTTGACTGTGTGAATCACAATAAACTGTGGAAAATTCTGAAAGAGATGGGAATACCAGACCACCTGACCTGCCTCTTGAGAAACCTGTATGTAGGTCAGGAAGCAACAGTTAGAACTGGACATGGAATAACAAACTGGTTCCAGATAGGAAAAGGAATACGTCAAGGCTATATATTGTCACCCTACTTATTTAACTTATATGCAGAGTACATCATGAGAAATGCTTGGCTGGAGGAAGCACAAGCTAGAATCAAGATTGCCGGGAGAAATATCAATAATCTCAGGTATGCAGATAACACCACCCTTATGGCAGAAAATGAGGAAGAACTAAAGAGCCTCTTGATGAAAGTGAAAGAGGAGAGTGAAAAAGTTGGGTTAAAGCTCAACATTCAGAAAACGAAGATCATGGCATCTGGTCCCATCACTTCATGGGAAATAGATGGGGAAACAGTGGAAACAGTGTCAGACTTTGTATTTCTGGGCTCCAAAATCACTGCAGATGGTGATTGCAGCCATGAAATTAAAAGACGCTTACTCCTTGAAAGTTATGACCAACTTAGATAGCATATTGAAAAGCAGAGCCATTACTTTGCCAAAAAAGGTCCATCTAGTCAAGGCTATGGTTTTCCCAGTGATCATGTATGGATGTGAGAGTTGGACTATAAAGAAAGCTAAGCACAGAAGAACTGATGCTTTTGAATTGTGGTGTTGGAGAAGACTCTTGAGAGCCCCTTGGACTGCAAGGAGATCCAACCAGTCCCTCCTAAAGGAGATCAGTCCTGGGTGTTCACTGGAAGGACTGATGTTGAAGCTGAAACTCCAATACTTTGGCCACCTGATGTGAGGAGCTGACTCATTTGAAAAGACCCTGATGCTGGGAAAGATTGAGGGCAGGAGGAAAAGGGGACAACAGAGGATGAGATGATTCGATGGCATCACTGACTCAATGGACATGGGTTTGGGTGGACTCCAGAAGTTGGTGATGGACAGGGAGACCTGGCGTGCTGCAGTTCATGGGGTCGCAAAGAGTCGGACACGACTGAGTGACTGAACTGAACTGAACTCAGAATATCAAAAGAGGTTTCTTCCTATACCATTCCCTTCTACCTACCACGGTCATATGTAGATCTTAGAAATGCTACATAGTACAAATATCTGTAGGCTTTCTCAGATTTGGGGGACACACTGGTGACCCTAATATTATCTCTGTCCAAGTCCACATTCATGGTTAAACCTCTTTGCTTTCACTGGGCATAAGACCTTGACCAAGGCTGGAACTGTCAATACCCAAGACCCAGTCTCCATATGAAACTATGCTTTCTGTTATCAAGAAGGACTTGGCCAACCATCTGTGTCACTTTTAGAAGAATAAATCATGGGTCCCAACCCCCAGAAAAATCTGAATATTTTCATCCATTCTGCAGCCTGGCTTTAATTCTTGCTTTGAGTCTCTCTAATTCCTCCATGTGCCTTTCCATTACTAGTGAAAGTGAAAGTTGCTCAGTCGTGTCCAACTCTTTGTGACCCCATGTACTACACAGTCCATTGAATTCTCCAGGCCAGAACACTGGAGTGGGCAGCCTTTCCCTTCTCAAGAGGATCTTCCAGGGATTGAACCCAGGTCTCCCGCATTGCAGGCAGATTCTTTACCAGCTGAGCCACAAGGGAAACCTATTACATTCCATTACTAGTACTCTTCATTAAGTAGCCCATTCTTCCAAAAGACAAATATGCCAAAGTTAGAAAGTGAGTTTCTGTACAGGAAACCCTGTTCAGTGAACAAACAAAAAGCCTCCCTATGACAAAGGAACAAAAAGAGCCTATCTACTCTCTAGGAACTGGGAAGGAAAAAATATCCCTAGAATTAAGCACAAGTTAATATCTCAATATAGTATCACTATAATTTCCAAATTCCATTTAAAAAGTAACATTTTTTATTTTAATTACATTCAATTCTTTTAATAAAGTAGTAATGATCATCAGAATGCCACCATGAGAGCATTCTTTGAGTGCAAATGCAAAACAAGAGATTCAATAAATTATCTGAACAATAGCAATATTTCTCTAGAATGATTTATCATTGTATGTTATCATTGAATTTAATTCTAGAGTTATTTATCATGGATTATCACTGAATTTAATTCTCAAGAGTGATATTTTAAGAGATGCCTGCTGGTTCAATAAAAAGTCAATTTCAAGTAGCTGACATTGTCATGAATTTATTTATTCATTAATTACTTAAGTCATTTCAATTAAAATCATAAGTAGAATTCCTTTCCCTATCTTTTGGGTTTAACCTAAATTTCCTTTTCCTTTTAGCATTTCACTGCTCAGTCCCTCAATGCCTGTACTTCTTCTATCACTACTTCTAGATACCAAGACTGATCACTACAAGGAATGAATAATTACTACATTCCCAGAACAAGCAGTAGCAGATTCCAAAGCTGGCCATACAAGCAATGATAGAGGAATTATAGAAAAAGAAACTATGAAACATTGCTGAAAGTGTTCAACAGCCTATGTTGAAGACTTTATATTGTTAAGATGGTAATACTTCCCAAATTTATCTATAAATCCAATACAATCTGTATCAAAATTCCAACTGTATTTTTGCATAAGTGAGCAAGCTTATCCTACAATTAATATGAAAATATAAGGAATCCTAAATAGCCAAATCAATCTGGAAAAAAATGTAAATAGAGGATTTTTTAGAAATTTTCTGATTTCTAAATTATAGTAATCAAGAGGCAGTACAAAGCTACAGTAATCAAGATAGTGTGGTACTGGCATAAGAGGGGGGCATACAGAACAATGGAACAGAAATAAGTGTTCAAAAATAAATCCATATATGTATGTTCAATTGACTTTCAATAGGAATGCCAGGGCCATTCAAAGGGAAAAAAATCATCTTTCCAAAAATACAGCTAGGAAATCTGGATATTCACATTCAAACAAATGAAATTGGAACCCTATACATATATACATCATATATAAAAATTAATTCAAAATCAATCATAGGCCTAATCATGAGTTAAAACTATAGAACTCTTAGAATAAAACATAGATGTAAATCTACATGACCTCATATTAGCAGCTTCTTAAATATAACACCAAAAATACAACAACCAAATGAAAATAGAAAAATCAGCCTTCAACAAAATTATAAATTTTTGTGTTTGAAAAGACACTATCAAGACAGTAAGAAGACAACTCATAGAATGGGGAAAATAATTGAAAATTATATATAAATGATATGGGTCTAATATCCAGAATATATAAAGAATTCTTAGAATTCAATAGTAAAATGACAGCCCAATATAAAAAGGGCAAAAGATTTAAATAGAGATTTCTCAGAAGAAGATATTCAAGTGACCAATAAACACAAGTTGTTCACCATCATTAGTCATTCAGTAAATGCAAATTAAAACCACAGTGAGACAGTACACCCACTCAGTTCAGTTCAGTCGCTCAGTCGTGTCTGACTCTTTGCAACCCCATGGACCACAGCACGCCAGGCTCCCCTGTCCATCAGCAACTCCCAGAGCTTGTTCAAATTCATGTCCATCGAGTCAGTGATGCCATCCAACCATCTCATCCTGTCGTCCCCTTCTCCTCCTGCCTTCTGCCTCCTCACACCCACTAGGATGGCTATAATCAAAACAGAAAATAGGAGTAATTAACCTCTTTGGGAGTTTATCGAGATCTTAAGGTGTCCAAGTTAACACAGAGTCAGAGAATAACAAATGGTTGCAGGATCCCTGGATCACCCTTAGTCATGAAGAAAATGTTGGGACATCTTGAGGTCAGGGCTTTATGCTCAGACATGTAAATGCAGATCATGGATTCTGTTAGCCTGTCTGTGGTTGCTACAGGTCCCAGAAGTGGGTTCTAAAGAAGCATTCAATATGAATTAAAAATAAATAAATAAATATACACTAGTAGGTAAAAAAAAATAAAAAATAAAGAAGCATTCAATACCAGATCACTAGGACGGAAGCATGAGTCAAAACCCAAAGTACAACTTTTTTTTCTTAATTTATTGGAATATAGCTACTTCACAACTTTGTTAGTTTCTGCTGTACAATAAAGTGAATCAGCTACAATTTCAATCTTTAACCTAGTTTTAGAAAAGGGGGAGGGGAGTGGATTTGGACTGTATAGAAACAGTCTTGGCTCTGTATGGACCATCCTCAATGTACTTAATATCTGGACTGTGCTCAATGTACTTAATATCAGTGTGAAGAAGTGGATTAATATCGATGTAGAATCCACTCTAGAATCAGTTTTATGTGCTACAATATTTTAAAATATATAGGATCAGAAAATCATAGAAGGCTTATTTAACGTTTCCTTATCATTCTCTTGTTTATTCCAGAAATGTCTGATATAGCTGTTTGGCTATTTTTGCTCTCATTACAATATTTATTTCATCAAATAGATGTTCATTACTTTCCATTCTCTGAAAGGCACTAGTGTAGCATGTGCTCTTATGCTCTGACCTTTGAAATAATTCATAATTAGACTAGTGAATGCTGTTCCCTCATTTTCCAACCTCAAAGCTAGCAAGTAGCTGCGAGAATAGTCTGTGACCTATAAGAAAGAATGCTAAAAAGCTTATAATTATTAGAGAACGGTACTGTTTTCTGCAGAGCAACTAAACACTGGATGTCTTGTTCTTGAGAAAGTAAATAATGGGAATAAAAAATGATTTCTCTATAATTTTCACTACAACTCATACTAAAGTTATTCTTTAATTCAATCAGAAAAATATTTCATCATTTTTCTTATTTAATATATCCCTACTATCTGCCAGATAAGCTGACTAAGACAGATTCAGAAATGAGTAAGCATTTCACATCTTAGGGCTGAAGACAGTTGTTGTTGCTGTTCAGTAGCTCAGTCATGTCCTACTCTTTGCGACCCCATGGACTGCAGCATGCCAGCCTTCCCTGTCATTCACTATCTCTCTGATTTTGCTCAAACTCATGTCCACTGAGTCAGTGATGTCATGCAACCATCTCATCTTCTGTTGCCCTCTTCTCCTCTTGCCCTCAATCTTCCCCAGCATCTGGGGTTTTTTTCCAAAGCAGACAGACATATGAACAAATTGAAATCCACTTTGATGATTGTAACAACAGAACCATGCATACAATACTAGAGAAAGGGGTGTTTAATTCTGTAGAAATGTCAAGAAAATCTCTTCCTCAACATCAATTTTCCTTAATTACAGGCTTGAATAGTACCATAATTTTTGACAGAAATTCTATCACAAATGCAATTTTCCATTTATCCCATGAGCATTTGATTAATGCCTATCTCCTCCATTAATATTTGGGCATGGAGCATGTCTGTTCTTTGCCCACTTTAAATTCTCAACATACAGAATAACATCTATAAAAAGCGATCAATTAGTATCTCTTAAATACTGTTGAATATACATAGGGAAGCTATTCATAAAGAAATACATTAGGATACATTACTTAGCTCTTGAGAGTAGGTTAGGAGTTTGCCAGGGGAACTAGGCAAAAACAGGAGGGTACAGCAGACAAAGGACATAGCACAGTGTGCAAAGAGATGAAGGCACCAAGAGATGTGCTTGGTACTGGGGTATAAAATCTGAGATGGGGTTTGGAAGAGCATGTGATAGAGGGCAAAAAAAAATAAGGAGTGTGCAGAACATGAACATGTCGTGCTAAACAATTTTAGCTTTCATCTCACAGGTATAAGACCTGGTCATCAAAGCATTTAGGCAAGTGAGAAAGTGAGAAACAGGACTGGATTTTCCTTTACATCCTAAGAGGCCAATTTTTACAATTCTATGTTTATCAGGATTTTTAGGTTGCAACGTTCCCTTGGGTTACACTGAGTTTATTATAAGAATAAGCAGGAAAGCAGAGGAACTTTCTGCCAACAACTAAACAGATAATATGGAAAAATACTGGATGTCTTCTCTGACTTTGGGAAGAGCAATTTCATCAGTGCTGTGTATGCAGATACCTGATTCCAAGTGGAGGACTTAACTGGTGAGGAAGAAATAGAGATGCTAAAAACAGACTAGTTTTTCAAGAAGTTTGAAAAGAAGAAGAGGCTGCCAGGCTAACATGATGCTGAGAATTTATGCTTCAAAAAAACCTTCTTTCCAACAAATAGCAATGAAGGATAAAACATTAAACACAAAACACAACTGGGCTCATATGTAAGATAATTATCTATGTGGATGAGAAATAGAACAGAAACATATAGTGCTGAATGGAGGCTGAAGTCAATTTTCTGTGTTTTGTAGTTGTGACAAAAAATGCAGCAATGCTGGGCCAGAGCTCGTTAAAAGCAGTCCTCTGATCATGGAGGACTTCAGTTTCACTTTCTACTTAGAACCATGGATTTGGTGAGCCTCCTCCACTTACAAAAAGAAGTAGGAGGAAATCTAAGATCTATCAGTTTGCTGGTGAAAGCTAAGAATATGCAGACACTGTGGGTTCAAGAAGGCATTGTGGGGGGGGAAAAAAAACAGTTTCATTTTCTAAAACTGAATCAAGCTCCCTTCAAGATTCAGCCTAGACTTGTCCAAACAGCTCATAGAGGCCGTAACTTTAAAGTGTGTTTGTAGAATCTAGCCCTACATTGAAGATACAAAAGGAACAGAGGGAACTACAAAATCTAGAACAAGACGGATAACCATGTGTGTGTGCATGGGCCAGGGTGGGAGAGCACATGTATGTGTATGAGAGGGATGAGTGTGTGTGTGTGTGCGTGTGTGTGTGTGTGTGTGTGTGTGTGTGACAAAGATGGGGTTGGAGAGACAAGAGACAGACAGAGAAATAAACTAGTATACAAAAATTTCAAAATATATGAAGAAAATCTGATACTAAAATGATCAGTAACTAGAACATGATGTTATACTAAAAAACAAAATCAGTAATTCATTAGTAGAGCTCTTCTACATGATATTTATAAAACAGCCTGATAAAGACATTCTTAAAGTATCAAGGATGTCAAAGAAATAACTGAAGAAATAATTTCAATTTAAATAAAACAGAAAAATAACTGAACAAAAACAAACATAACACAGGAAAATCAGAGGTAGATAGATAGACAGAAATACCAACTATAAATCTTGGAAATGTAAAACACAGTAATAAATTTGAAAATGCTATAGATGGGATAATTTCTAGACAAAGCAATGCAAAAATGAACTAATGAACTAAAACATACAATTGATGAATTCTAGCATGAACAAAGATAAGCACAGTTAAAAACCTAGAATGAAAGGCTCCAACATTTAGAAAACAGTAGTTCTTAAGAATAAAAGTGAGAATTATGGAGATGCAAAATTTGAAGAAATTTTTAATGGGAAGTTTCCAGACTTATAGAAAAAGATCTAAGTTCTCAGGTTTAAGGGATTCCAAGAAGCAAGAGGATTAAATAAAAATAAGTCTACACTTGGAAACATTATAATTGAGAGAGGGAGATGATCTTAAAAGCCACCAACGGAAAAAGAGTGATTACTTACAGGTAATGACAATAAATCTAAGAGTGGATTATTTATCAGCATAATAGAGGTCAGAAGAAACTAGGGGAAACCTTTAAGTAGGCAAGGGAAAATAAGTATCACTCTATAATTTTATACCCAGTCATGCAAGGCTGAGAGCAAAATACATTTTCACATATACAAAGTCTACCCACACACCCACACATGCACACACTTCCACACACATAACCCACTGAGTCACACACATACACACTTGAAAACATACTTGTGCTCACACTTACACATTACAGATATAGTTCTTATTCAAAACATATTTGAGCTGGCAGACAAGTGAATCTGGAAGAAGGGCAAAAAATATAAAAAACTGATATAAAATGTGTTAATCAAATCAATTCACTATTGTCTAAGAAAAAAATGTTTAATATTTTTTAAAAAGCATAAAATTCCAAACAAAAATAATGAGGTGGAAGAATGTTTAACGAGTCATTAAAACTTGTGAGAGAGCTTATCATGATTGACAGAGGATGGAAATATCACACAGCAATAACGTTTATGTGTTTTTTTTATATTTAAATAAGCATCCTTAAATTGTAAGTACTAAAAGAAAAAAAAAAAGGATAATCAATCTTGAGCCAGAAGAGATTAGCTAAGATGGACCATTACCAACCATCAGCAAGGTTTCTCCAGGTCAAAGTGGTGGTTGGATCATCTTAAACAAAACACTGGGCTTCCCAGGTGGCACTAGTGATAAAGAACCCACCTGTCAACGCAGGAGACTTAAGACATGCAGGTTCAGCCCCTGAGTCAGGAAGATCCCCTGGAGGATGGCATGGCAACCCACTCTGGTTTTCTTGCCTGCAGAATCCCATGGACAGAGGAGCCAGGCAGGCTACAGTCTTTAGGGACAAAAAATTTGGACACGAGTGAAGCAACTTAGCACACATGCACACATGGATTACCCACAAGGTGATCTGAGTAAATGCTTTTGTCCAAATATAAGCAAGCTTCCAGGCAGCGCATTTCCGTTTTCACCAGTGAATATATCCCTGGAACTTGGCCCTGGTGTGCTGTGGTTGATACTGGATTATTTGCAAAGGCTGTTACTATAAGTGCTAGAGTAGAATCTTTATAGAGCTTTTTGCAGGAGATAGGGATTCCCCTCCAGCCCCAAACTTCACAGCTCTTTGGGATGAGCTCTTTGGTTTTCTTTTAAAGCCGTATATCGGTGTCCATGACAGCCCTTAGAACACTAGATCAGATGGGACGACATCTGCCACTGCACTAAGAACTGTTCCCTCCTATTCACCTGAAAGTCCATTTTCTCAGTGGAGTCAGGTCAAAATGGCTCTTTCCACAACTTTCCTATCCCCAGACCCTCACATACACTGGCGCTTTTTCCCCTTACTGAAGTCAACCCCATCATTCCAGAGTGACTTTCTGTCCCTGCCTGTGCTGTGGAGGAGGGTCATTCTGAGTGCTGCAGAGGAGAAAGGAGCACAGGAGGCCCGTAGCCAGGCTCAGGGACATCTCCCTGAGGGCACTGCTGGGCCCCACTGGCCCCAGGCACTGTCAGGAGACTTAGAACACGGTGACAAACGCCTGGGCTCCCTAAGGCACAGGGCCCTGTTTTCCCAGGTCTAAGGCATGCAGTGAAGACCCTGCTGCAAGAATCATGTTTAGGAATGAATTTGATCCAAGTTCTGCATTCCGGTTTGATTGAGGCCTCAGGTTGCCAGGGCCATAGTAGATCTGTTCTTCCCTGAGCCTCAGAAGATATGAGATGACAAACAAAGCTGAGGGTTGGTTATCAAAAAAGAAAGAGGACATTTCTCCATCAAACTCATTGCTCTTATTTTGCATCATCGAAGATGCTGAGCATTTCAGTATTCATGTCCAAGACTCTACTCAATATAAAATAAGTATTACCACCTCAATTGCTGCTATTTGGCTAATTTGCCTTGAAGAAATTTACAGGAAGATTTAATCAAGAAGGCTTGACAAGGCAACGTATTTCTGAGAAGTTGTAGCATTCTACAAATGGTGACATGAGGTCAAATGCCAATGGTTTTATCCTCATATGAACTGTAATAACTTCCCTGAAATGTACTCTTTGGAATTTTCAATTGTTATAAAATGGAATTTATAATTAAAGGAAGAAACTAACACAGTGTACTAGACTAGAATTGAAGTCTGGAAACTCCAACTTATTTTTAAGTATAAATAAACACAAAGAAGGGAATAGAAAAGAACTAACATTCTCCTAAAGTCTGCCGAGAACTTTTACAGATCAGATAGTATATTAGACAATTATACTTTCAGGATTTAAGTTAGAACTCACAATGGCACAATGAATATTCATTAAGCAGATAAGAGATTTCAGTTGTAAAGGTATAGCAGCACTGTTCACCAGTGAATGGATTTATTAAAAGGGGATATAGGGATAAGTAACTGCTACCCAGGTGGCTCAGTGGTAAAGAATCCGCCATGCAGGTGACTTGGGTTCGATCCCTAGGTCAGGAAGATCCTCTGGAGAAGGAAATGGCAACCCGTTTCAGTATTCTTGCCTGGGAAATCCCACGGACAGAGGAACCTAGTGGCCTACAGTCCACTGGGTCACAAAGAGTCAGACACAACTTAGGGATTAAACAACACAATAACAGCAACAAGTTCTTTCAACAGCCTATGGCCAGACACTGGAAGACATATCCAGCTATTTATTTATAATCACGCCTCAGAGACAACTACAGCAAGTCCCTTATATACAAAACTTCAGATTGATAAATTTCAAAACTGGGAACCTGCATCCACATATCCAATCATGTAAGTTAGTTCATGTGTTTGGCATACATTGCATATGCATGCACCCTCTTCAAGTGGTTGTGTTTTTGCGTACTTTACTGTATAGTGCTGTATAGAGTACAGTAGGGCAGTATCTTTATTTTAAGCCCAGGATGTCTGGAAGCAAGCTTAAAAGCATTCTTATAGAGCTGACTGTGTTAATTGGGAGTGTAGGTAACCAGATGATCAACACCAAAATCAGATTGATTGTATACTTTGTAGACAAAGATGGAGAAGCTCTATACAGTCAACAAACACAAGACCAAGAACTGACTGTGGCTCAGATCATGAACTCCTTATTACCAAATTCAGACTCAAATTGAAGAAAGTAGGGAAAACCACTAGACCATTCAGGTATGACCTAAATCAAATCCCTTATGATTATACAGTAGAAATGAGAAATAGATTTAAGGGCCTAGATCTGATAGATAGAGTGCCTGATGAACTATGCATTGAGGTTTGTGACATTATACAGGAGACAGGGTTCAAGACCATTCCCATGGAAAAGAAAGGCAAAAAAGCAAAATGGCTGTCTGGGGAGGCCTTACAAATAGCTGTGAAAAGAAGAGAGGCGAAAAGCAAAGGAAAAAAAGAAAGATATAAGCATCTGAATGCAGAGTTCCAAAGAATAGCAAGAAGAGATAAGGAAGACTTCTTCAGCAATCAATGCAAAGAAATAGAGGAAAACAACAGAATAGGAAAGACTAGAGATCTCTTCAAGAAAATTAGAGATACCAAGGGAACATTGCATGCAAAGATGGGCTCGATAAAGGACAGAAATTGTATGGACCTAACAGAAGCAGAAGATATTAAGAAGAGGTGGCAAGAATACACAGAAGAACTGTACAAAAAAGATCTTCATGGCCCAGATAATCACGATAGTGTGATCACTTATCTAGAGCCAGACATCTTGGAAAGTTAAGTCAAGTGGGCCTTAGAAAGCATCACTACGAACAAAGCTAGTGGAGGTGATGGAATTCCAGTAGAGCTGTTTCAAATCCTGAAAGATGATGCTGTGAAAGTGCTGCACTCAATATGCCAGCAAATTTGGAAACCTCAGCAGTGGCCACAGGCCTGGAAAAGGTCAGTTTTCATTCCAATCCCAAAGAAAGGCTATGCCAAAGAATGCTCAAACTACTGCACAACTGCACTCATCTCATATGCTAGTAAAGTAATGCTCAAAATTCTCCAAGCCAGGCTTCAGCAATACGTGAACCATGAACTCCTTGATGTTCAAGCTGGTTTTCGAAAAGGCAGAGGAACCAGAGATCAAATTGCCAACATCCACTGGATCATGGAAAAAGCAAGAGAGTTCCAGAAAAACATCTATTTCTGCTTTATTGACTATGCCAAAGCCTTTGACTGTGTGGATCACAATAAACTGTGGAAAATTCTGAAAGAGATGGGAATACCAGACCACCTGACCTGCCTCTTGAGAAATCTGTATGCAGGTCAGGAAGCAACAGTTAGAACTGGACATGGAACAACAGACTGGTTCCAAATAGGAAAAGGAGTATGTCAGGGCTGAATATTGTCACCCGGCTTATTTAACTTATATGCAGAGTACATCATGAGAAACACTGGACTAGAAGAAACACAAGCTGGAATCCAGATTGCTGTGAGAAATATCAATAACCTCAGATATGCAGATGACACCACCCTTATGGCAGAAAGTGAAAAGGAACTCAAAAGCCTCTTGATGAAAGTGAAAGAGGAGAGTGAAAAAGTTGGCTTAAAGCTCAACATTCAGAAAACGAAGATCATGGCAACCGGTCCCATCACTTCATGGGAAATAGATGGGGAAACAGTGTCAGACTTTATTTTGGGGGGCTCCAAAATCACTGCAGATGGTGACTGCAGCCATGAAATTAAAAGACACTTACTCCTTGGAAGAAAAGTTTTGACAAACCTAGATAGTATATTCAAAAGCAGAGACATTACTTTGCCGACTAAGGTCCGTTCAGTCAAGGCTATGGTTTTTCCAGTGGTCATGTATGGATGTGAGAGTTGGACTGGGAAGAAGGCTGAGTGCTGAAGAATGATGCATTTGAACTGTGGTGTTGGAGAAGACTCTTGAGAGTCCCTTGGACTGCAAGGAGATCCAACCCGTCCATTCTGAAGGAGATCAACCCTGGGATTTCGTTGGAAGGAATGATGCTAAAGCTGAAGCACCAGTACTTTGGCCACCTCATGCGAAGCGCTGACTCATTGGAAAAGACTCTGATGCTGGGAGGGATTGGGGGCAGGAGGAGAAAGGGACGACCGAAGATGAGATGGCTGGATGGCATCACGAACTCGATGGACGTGAGTCTGAGTGAACTCCGGGAGATGGTGATGAACAGGGAGGCCTGGTGTGCTGCGATTCATGGGGTCGCAAAGAGTCGGATATGACTGAGCGACTGAACCAAACTGAGGCTAACTCTGTTGGACTTACAAACACCCTCTCAGAACAGAACGCATTTGTATGTAGGGGACTTGTTGCATAACTCTTCCAGATACCCTGTCAGACTGTCCACTTTTGCAGTAGATTCTATTTGCTCTTCTACTATGATGACTCAAATATACCTTGCCCATTTCTATGCCTTCTTTATTATAATCTAAATAACATTTTTATATGGGTTTTAAATTGAAAATAAGGGGGAAAATTAGAGAAATTATAATGTATTAAAAAAGAAATGGCATCAAAATCAGAAAATTCCATGTGATTCTACTTCTAGGCATTATTTCTGATAAATCAAGCTTCAGTTTGGGCTTCCCCGGTGGTGCAGTGGTAAAGAATCCATCTGCCAACGCAGGAGGTGCAAGAGACATGGGTTCAATCCCTGGGTCAGGAAGATCCCCTGGAGTAGGAAATGGCAACCCGCTCCAGTATTCCTGCCTGGAATATTCCAAGGACAGAGGAGCCTGGTGGGCTACAGTCCATGGGGTGGCAAAGAGTCAGACATGACTGAGCCACTGAGCACGCACACACACTTCATTTTACAAAACTAAAAAATGAGTATATTTACCATGAAGAGCTGTTATATATGTTAGGCACAACTTTGTTTAATTTTTGCAGTGTACTTGGTATAAGGCAAGACCACAATGTAAGGTATCACTTATTTTGGGAGGATCTGGTATTCTTGGCCAAACATCATCTAATACAAGGGCTGAAAGTACATGCCTCTATTACTTGCCAACTTTGGGGCCTGTGTCGGCCCATCAGTGGTAGCCAGAATAGTAGAGTCCTAAGATACACTGTAATAACAATGACTATCCAGCTGTACTACTCAACGAAGTTCCAGAAGGTTTCAGATATTCTCCTAAAGCAAGTTGGCATGAGCTTGTAGTCTTGCCAGCTCACTGCAGCATCAGCAAAAGGACAACTGGTGGCAGGCTTGGCAGGCTACAGTTATTCCTTTGTAAAGAGTCTCGAAAGTATATATGGTCCATAGTTAGCATAATATAATTCACAATTAAATGTTTTACTGTAAATCTTCCAACACTGTCCTTTCTGTTTTGAAAAGAATTCATTAATGGACTAAGTCCAATGAATGAAGTATACCCCTTGCCAAGTTTGACACCCACTCTGGCAACTCTGAGCTTTGAAGGCTAACTACATGTGGGATTTTGTTATCATTTACCCATGACCAAACCTAACTTCCTATTTTGAAGGGGAAATTAATATTAACCCTCATTTGAAAGTCCTCAAAGATTTTTCAGACACCACAAGTCATCCTCAAATCAAAAGTTGGAAGAACAAGTATAAATAAACCAAAACATGTGGGATTCATTTCCTTTAAAACGTAAGTTCAGGCAAAAGTCACTTGAAAAATTCTAACAGTTATACCAAGCCAAAGATATGTTGTCCTCATGGGACTGTGGTGAGAGGGTCTTGATTTCTAGTATGCAAATACTCACACAATATTGTAATTGTACTTATTGCCTTTAGAAGATGCATTAAGGAATGAAGGTAATTGGAAAGCCCTTAGAAATCTAGTGTATACAGCCATCAATACAAGAAAGAATATTTCCAAGTCAGTTAGGAAGGGGGATTTGCCTAGAGTGGAACCTAGGTTATCTGAATTGGATAGTGACTTCCAACTTCTCACTTCCTCTCTTCTGTAATCAGTAATAATAGATATTTTCTAGATCTGTAGCCTGCAATAGAACCACCTGCAATAATGTACATGTTCCCCATTCTGTGATCTTCAATATAGTAGTCACATGTCAGTCAGTTCAGTCACTCAGTCATGTCCAACTCTTTGCGACCTCAAGGTAGCATGCCAGCCTTCCCTGTCCATCATCAACTTCCAGAGCTTACTCAAACTCAGATCCATCAAGTCGGTGATGCCATCCAACCATCTCATCCTCTGTCATCCCCTTCTCCTCCCACCTTCAATGTTTCCCATCATCAGGGTCTATTCAAATGAGTCAGCTCTTCGCATCAGGTGGCCAAAGTATTGGAGCTTCAGCTTCAACATCAGTCCTTCCAATGAATAGGCAGAACTGATTTCCTTTAGGATGGACTGGTTTGATCTCCTTGCAGTCCAAGGGACCCTCAAGAGTCTTCTCCAACACCACAGTTCAAAAGCATCAATTCTTCAGTGCTCAGCTTTCTTTATAGTCCAACTCTTACATCCGTATGTGACTACTGGAAAACCATAGATTTGACTAGATGGACCTTTGTTGGCAAAGCAATGTCTCTGCTTTTTAATATGCTATCTAGGTTGGTCCTAGCTTTTCTTCCAAGGAGCAAGTGTCTTTTAATTTCATGGCTGCAATGACCATCTGCAGTGATTTTGGAGCCCAAGAAAATAAAGTCTGACACTGTTTCCATTGTCTCCCCATCTATTTCCCATGAAGTGATGGGACCAGATGCCATGATCTTAGTTTTCTGAATATTGAGCTTTAAGCCAACCTTTTCACTCTCCTCTTTCACTTTCATCAAGAGGCTCTTTAGTTCTTCTTCACTTTCTGCCATAAGGGTGGTGTCATCTGCATATCTGAGGTTATTGATATTTCTCCCAGCAATCTTGATTCCAGTTTGTGCTTCTTCCAGTCCAGCGTTTCTCATGATGTACTCTGCATAGAAGTTAAATAAGCAGGGTAACAACATACAGCCTTGACGTACTCCTTTTCCTATTTGGAACCAGTCTGTTGTTCTATGTCCAGTTCTAACTGTTGCTTCCTGACCTGCATATAGGTTTCTCAAGAGGCAGGTTAGGTGGTCTGGTATTCCCAACTCTTTCAGAATTTTCCACAGTTTATTGTGATCCACACAGTCAAAGGCTTTGGCATAGTCAATAAAGCAGAAATAGATGTTTTTCTGGAACTCTCTTCCTTTTTCAATGATTCAGCAGATGTTGCTCATTAATGTAGCTTTATTATGATGAGAACTTTCTTCTGTTTTGTTCATTTTGTTCATTGTATCCCTGGAACACAGAGATTTCCTAACAGAGTAGCCACTGGAATAAATTAATATAATGAATTAATGAAGCTTTCCAGATGAAGATTTGATTAAACAGAGATTTGATAAACCATTAAAGTTTACTGCTGAGGAAAAAAATTGTTCATGCATTTAAACTGTTTCACTTGTCCTCAAAAGTCTGTTTTTCCCATTTCAATTAACAGAAAGTGGCCCTCAGCTATATTTCATTTTTAAAGAGAATTTCTCTCCAACTGAACGTGCATGGATCTTGTTTGGCCACACTTGAAAAGTAGTGATGCATGGAATGTTATAGCTGGAAGGGGCCTTAGGGAACCTATTCCGGTCCTAAACTATGTCCCCATAATGGGTAGGCCAAGCCTTCCCACCATAAAATTGAATAACATAGTATTTTTCCCAATTTGCAGAAGTATTAGTCACTCAGTTGTGTCCGAGTCTTTGCAACCCCATGGACTGTAACCCATCAGGCTCTTCCATCTGTGGAATTCTCCAGGCAAGAATACTGGAGTAGGTAGTCATTCCCTTCTCCAGGATATCTTCCCAAGCCAAGGATGGAACCTGGGTCTCCTTCATTACATGCAGATTCTTTACCATCTGAGCCACCAGGGAAGGCCTTAGGGAACCTAAGCTATGTCCTAAACTCTATTCCCATAATGGGTAGGCCAAGCTTTCCCACCATAAAATTAAATAATGAAGTATTTTTTTCCAACTTGCAGAAATAAAAAAATAATAGAAATATTTTCTCAATTAATTTTTATCTCATAGATTTCTTTTTAAGATATTGGCACTGCAGTCACTTATCAACTAACAAGTACTAAGAGACATTAAAAAATCAATAATCTAAAAGCAGATGAACACAGAAAAACTCAGATATACTTATTGCAACAACTTGATTTATCATGTACACATGGAAATGGTTTTGATTATATTTTGCTCTATTTAATAATATTTTCTACTAGTACAATTTTTCCTAGTTTGTCTGAAAATTAAAGATCACACATACATGGCACTCAACTAAAAATGTGTGTATCTGGAAAATGGAATTCCAACTGCAAGTTTTAATGTCAAACAAGTTTGAAAGCTTCTGACCTGATCAGCCCCTTAATTCTGCAGATTCAGTAACTTACACCCAAGATAAATGACTTCTCCAAAGTCACATAAAAGGACTCGCTTAATTGTGTCTGACTCTTTGCGACCCCATGAACTATACAGTCCATGGAATTCTCCAGGCCAGAATACTGGAGTACTCTGGGTATACTGGGTAGCCTTTCCCTTCTCCAGAGGATCATCCCAACTCAGGGATCAAACCCAGGTCTCCCACAGTAGGTAGATTTTTTACCAACTGAGCCACAAGAGAAGCCCAAAGTCACATAGTTACTAGCAAAAATAGATACTTGAAAATCTTTTCTATTTTCCTCCTTTTCCCTTATTTCCCTTATTTCAACTCTGAAAGATTCAGTCCATTCTAAACGTTCTCAACATTTATTTCATTATGTGGGAAACATTTACTCAAAAATCTGTCTGTTGAGTAGGGTGGAGCTTTCCTTGCATTCAACTCCCTGTCCAAACAATCCCATTTTTCTAATCATTACATAATAAAAATTTTCTTCAAAAGATAGAAAGCTACAAAACTACTCAAGAAGTATTTTTTTTTAAAGGAAAAATTCACCTTCTCTTCTGCCAGATATAATCACAAACTAGAGACCTGTAGACTGTCTTCTTGTTGTTTAGTAAGTTGTATCTGACTCTTTTTCAACCCCATAGACTGTAGTCCCCTAGGCTCCTTTGTCCATGGGGTTTTCCAAGTAAGAGTACAGGAGAGGGTCAACATTTCCTTCTCCAGGGGATCTTCTGACCCAGGGATTGAACCTTCATCTTCATTGCAGGCAGAGTCTTTACTGCTGAGCCACCAGGTATTCCTGACGGCTCAGATAGGTATTCCTTGAAGCCCCCCAAAAGCCGCCAAATAGGTAGTCCTTGAAGCCCCCGAAAAGCCGCCAAATAGGTATTTCTTGAAGCCCCCAAAAAGCCGCCAAATAGGTATTTCTTGAAGCCCCCAAAAAGCGCCAAATAGGTATTCCTTGAAGAATTTCCATTGAAGAATTGAAAGAGAGGGGGGAAATTGCCAATGTATAAGAATGAGATTACTTCTAATTTTTAAACTTCCTAAATTTCTGCCCTCTTTTAAAGCTCTAGAAGATATCACTTCATGAAGCCCATATTCTTGAGTGACACCAATTATCAGGATCTAAGTAATTACTAATCACTTCATACAAGGCCTAGAGCTCCCTGTTCACCCCAATTCCCTCCTTTGTCACCATGTGTCAGCTCTATATTATTCAATTTTATCTGCATTTTTATTATTTCTCTGTCCTCATGTCACCATCAAAATTGAGGGGAAAAAATAAACTGAGATGGTAATGAAACCAAGAAAAAAATAAGAATCACATTTATTTTGTGGAAATGAAGAACACTGCTATCTGTTTTAATATGCATATGATGTGTCTCTCTATGAAAACAACTTAAGATGGATTTTTTTCATACTCCATGGCATGGCCTTCTTTGAGTTTGTGATTTCTGTCTTACAGTCATGATTACTAACTCACTTGACAGATAGTAATTAAAAGCCACTAGCTTCCTGTTTGCTTTTTCTTCTGAAGAATATTTATTACTATGACTGCTACCCCATAGTAGACATGTGTGTCATGCCTAATGTCTCAAAAACTTCCTTGTTCACCATCTACTCACCTCACAAACACACAAACACCCATAAACTACATGCTCTGTGAAATAGCTCCAAGCTGTCCACTCCAGAAGAGTAATCATTCTTCGTGACATTCCTGGGTACTTAACCCAAGGCACTGCAGCTTAGATTAGCCTGTGAGCCATAAAGTGGCCTAGTTCTCACTAAAGAAACCAGACTTTCATCCTTTTGAATTTTTGGTTTTATAAGATTTTCATTTATATATTTATAAAATTTAAATGTTTAGTTTTATGAGATTGGCTGGATAATAAGAACAAAAGAGACAGCCCAGAGAGCAGAGAAGCAGGATGAGACCGTGTCAGCTATAAAAAAAGAGGGATTAGCGATCCTTAATGCTGCTTCTGTGGCCAAGTGATTGTTCCCTTTCAGAAGATATTAGATTATGTTGCTATAATTTTTTTAAAAGGCTCTTTTACATATTTTCCATTTTAGGAATATATAAAGGAACTGTCTTATGCTGAGTAGCTCCTTGGGTCAATGGCCCCTAATTCCATGTTTTTCTATTGTAGGTTTTTTTTTGTTTAATGCTAAGTTATGTCCAACTCTTTGCAACCACATGGACCATAGCCTGTCAGGGCCCTCTGTCCATGGGATTTCCCAGGGAAGAATGTGCCCAGAAATCCCCAAGTGTGCACTGCATGAATCTTTTATTGATAACATTGGTAAAATATAACCCAATAAATGGGCAAAGATGCCAAAGTAATCCAAATATAGTTTAACCAATTTATTATATAGATATATATTTTTTTTTCAATTGACTAACTGCTACTAACTGATCAATTTTGGTCAAGTAATGAGAATGAAGTGCTGACATTTAAGAAAAGCCCAAAGAACATTTTTCAGGGTCACCCTAATTCTTAATCTGGGTTAACAACATCAATGGTGACATTCAGATATATTTTGGTAGTTTCTGCTAGATGTTAGCCCAATTTGGTCACAGAGCTGAAGATTTCATTAGTTTTAAGATTTATATACACATCTCCAGAATTCTAGTGTTCATGGGTTAACCTGCTGAGAAAAATTGACTTACAGTTTCATTGGTTTATTTGTATATTGAGGAATGCAGGTATATCAGATTTGTGATTATCTAGAAAAATCTTAAGGTTTATCTTCCAAGAATTTCTGCCAAATCTTAAAGTGTGTTTCATATTTCTTGTAACTTGAGAATTTCCTCTGAAATTGGGCCTTCATTTATACCATCATGTTTGTAAATATGGGCAATCTGACTCTTACAAGCTCAGGGCAGATCTGAAAAGGGAAATGAATCTCTAGCTACTCAATTCACAAGTCTGGTTTGAATCAGAATATTTCACTTCTTTAAAGAAAGAAGAGCTGTCCGAATCTAGTTTGGCTTTTGCTTAAGTTATATTCAGTCTGTGGTGTTATCTCCTAACATCAGTAAGGAAACACCATACCATGATCCCTCTGACAAAGTTGATTCTTGTAGATCTCCTTAACTCCAAACATTCCTTGATAGCGACATGCAGTTTTCATTCTCTCCAACATGCTTTCACCTTCCATTCAGCTGACAACACAAAAATGAGCAAATTTACCATATTTTGCTGGCAATTTCTGCATACATTAGTAAGGTCTGGTCATGAAGATAAAAACAGTTTAAAGTGTTGATAACTTTCTTTGTCATCTCATGAAATGAACCCAACTTGGAATACTTGCCTGATGAATTTGGATAGTGGGCAGGCACTCCTCACATTCCTTTGGAACATGAATAAACTGTTGAAAGATTTTCTGGTCTTTTTCATCACAGTGCTCCATCCAAAGGAAGTACAAATAATTTTCCAAAGTTTGATCAAACCTCTCACCCATTTTTTTCTGGCAAAAAATTATTTCATTATGTTCTTAAAATATTGCAAAAAATTTCAAGGCAGTCTGCACTGGGAGTCGGGTGGTCACAGTTGATCCGCCCGAGACTATTTCTTGCCAGCCTATTATCTCTCCTCAGCTCCTGTGAAATAGTTTCTTGCAGGCTGCCATTCTTATGTACCACAATATAATGTCACCCACCTATCTCATCCAAAATAGAAGCAACAGACAAAAGTGATACTTGATATGCAAATTATTTCCTATAATCTACACAAAGCCAGTTCCTAAAATTCTAGACAACATAAAATAAACAAATATTAGTACAACTTGTCCCACAATCTCTATTTGACTTATGACTGAAGTGAGAGTTGGCAGAAACATTATTTTAAAATCAGCTCAGCTGGTTTGTTGCTCTTTGCATTTCCTCTGGATTGTCAATAGGACATGGGTCCTATCAAAACTATATTATAATGTGGAAATTTATTTCCTATGTTGGATCCTAACTTAATCTCTCCTTTTTTCTGTCTCTAGCTTAAGTCACAATATTTCATTCTCATTTTGTGAGTTTCTTTACTATTTTATCTTATGGTCCTCATGTTCTTGGGTTCTCCTAACCACCAGGCTCATCAAGGTGGTATAGTTTTTAATTCTAAGAACTCATGGTCATTTCTAGAGACTCTATTGAGATGACAGTGCTGGAAATGGATCCTAAGGATAGTTAAGATTCTAATGGCCTAAGTAGGAGTGAACATTGGTTTAATTTTCTGTTTTTTCAAGATCTCCCAAGTCTGAAGTGTTCCTGGGTTGCCAGGAAATGACCTTATCACCTGTAAGGTGTACTTTGTAAACTATAGAACAGACATCTGACCAGTTTCCTGGTAGGGATTTGTAGGCATTAATTCTACATATGAAATGTAATATTTATTCATTAATGAATATGCTTTTTATACCTGATTAAATGAGATTATGCACTCATTTCAATTCAGTTCATTCACTCAGTTGTGTCTGACTCTTTGCGACCCCATGAAACACCACACGCAAGGCCTCCCTCTCCATCACCATCTCCCAGAGTTCACCCAAACTCATGTGCATCAAGTCGGTGATGCCATCCAGCCATCTCATCCTCTGTCGTCCACTTCTCCTCCTGCCCCCAATCCCTCCCAGCATCAGGGTCTTTTCCAATAAGTCAACTCTTCACATGAGGTAGCCAAAGTATTGGAGTTTCAGCTTCAGTTTCAGTCCTTCCAATGAACACTCAGGACTGATCTCCTTTAGGATGGACTGGTTGGATCTCCTTGCAGTCCAAGGGACTCTCAAGAGTCTTCTCCAACACCACTGTTCAAAAGCATCAGTTCTTTGGCGCTCAGCCTTCTTCACAGTCCAACTCTCACATCCATACATGACCACGGGAGAAACCATAGCCTTGACTAGACGGACCATTGTTGGCAAAGTAATATCCCTGCTTTTCAATATGCTATCTAGATTGGTCATAACTTTTCTTCCAAGGAGTAAGCATCTTTTAATTTCAGGGCTGCAATCACCATCTGCAGTGATTTTGGAGCCCAAGAAAGTAAAGTCAGACAATGTTTCCACTGTTTCCCCATCTATTTCCCATGAAGTGATGGGATCAGATGCCATGATCTTAGTTTTCTGAATATTGAGCTTTAAGCCAACCTTTTCACTCTCCTCTTTCACTTTCATCAGGAGGCTTTTTAGTTTCTCTTCACTTTCTGTCGTAAGGGTGGTGTCATCTGCATATCTGAAGTTATTGATATTTCTCCCAGCAATCTTGATTCCAGCTTGTGCTTCTTCCAGTCCAGCGTTTCTCATGATGTACTCCGCACAGAAGTTAAATAAGCAAGGTGACAATATACAGCTTTGACATACTCCTTTTCCTATTTGGAACCAGTCTGCTGTTCCATGTCCAGTTCTAACTGTTGCTTCCTGACCTGCATATAGGTTTCTCAAGAGGCAGGTCAGGTGCTCTGGTATTCCCATCTCTTTCAGAATTTTCTACAGTTTCTTGTGATCCACACAGTCAAAGGCTTTGACATACAAGCTAATACAAAAATAGCAATACAAGCAATTTGGTTGTATAATATTTATTCAATTATATCCTGAAAGAAAGGAGAATTATTATACCTATACATTGTTACTAATGTAACAAGCTTCCCTGGTGGCTCAGATGGTAAAGAATCTGCCTGCAATGTGGGAGCCCCAAGTGTGATTCCTGAGTCAGGAAGATTCCGTGGAGAAGGAAATGGCAACTCGCTCCAATATTCTTATCTGGGAAATCGAATGGATAAAGGAGCCTGGCGGGCTACAGTCCATGGGTCAAAATGGACATGACTAAGTGACTAACAGTTTCACACATTGTTTCTAATATGGCAGAAAAAGAGAAAAAAAAGTAGAAGTCTTTATTTCTGATTCTGAAGGTCAGAGAGAAGAAAGCATTGAAAGAATGTTCTATTAAGTTAATGATTAAAGAAAGATTAAGTATAAAGAAAAGGATGTTAAACTCTGGTCTTATCTTTCCTCAACATTTACAGATCGGCTTCTCAGGTCTCAGCTTTTATGTGTCAACTTAGGGTTATAAGCTTCTGAAAAACTTTCACTGACTTGGACTGGATAAACGTCCACCACATGTGCTTTTTATTGCAGTTTACCTCTGATTAGGTCTATTAAAATACTGTTTCTAACAACAAAAATTGGCAGTTACTTAAGTGACCAACAGAAGCAGACACAGTAAATCTATAATATGTAATAAAATATAATAAAAATGATGATGTCAATGTATAATCAATGGCATAAAATATATTCATAATATTCACCATATATTCACATGGTGAAATTACATAATGCAAAAATTGATTATAAAAACACAGCCTGCATAGAGTGATCACATTTAATAAATATCCTTGTATTCATATATGTATCAAAATAAGTTCTAAAGCCTTAAATGTTACTAATGAGTTATCACTTGATAGCAAGACTATGTATTTATTTTTTACTTATTGTCTGATTTGTATTGTATAGATTTCTTTTTCATGAGGAGAGCAATGAAGATCATTAAAGTAAACATTTCCTGAGCAAAAAATTGGTAATTTAAAAAACATCACTTACTCAACAAAAGCACACAAAGATGCTTTACTATCTATCACTCTAGATGTAGCACAGAGTTCTAGAATGGAATATTACAAGATATTTTTTTTTTTCTGCTTAAGATAACAAAAAGTCTTTCCCTTTCTTTTCTTCTGGAGTAAGCTACCTTAAAGATAATTCTCATAAACAGACATTTTAAATTGAACCCAGGAGACCTGGTTTTCATTCCTGAATCGGGAAGATCCCATGCAGAAGGGAATGGCTACCCACACCAGTATTCTTGCCTGGAGAATTCCATGGACAGAGGAACCTGCAGGGTTACAGTCCATGGAGTGGCAAAGAATCAGACACGACTGAGCAACTAACACTTTCACTTTCACAAACTGAACCCACAAGTTCTCAAAATATTAATAACTCTGAACTCCATTTCTAAAGGCCAGACTTATTTTTCTGGATACTTCACATTAGTGTTCTGGATTCTGTCTGGAGGTGCTAAATTCAACTTTACTTGCTTGATTTTTCTGTAACCTCAGTTTATGTATCTCAAACAAGAAATCAGAAACCAGCTGACCCATAGATTTTCTGGTATATGTGTATGCTCACTACACCACAGACTGTAGCCTGCCAAGCTCTTGCTTCATCTTATGCATTGGCAGGCAGATTCTTTACCACTGTGCCACCTGGGAAGCCCCATAGATTTTCTTACTTGAGCCTTATGCATTCCATTCAATGACCAAGTTTGTTTATGTGATTTTATTTTGTCTAATTATAAGGAGCCAGTTAGACACAACTCTGAGATGGAAAATGTATCCTAATAAGCCTTGGGGCTCACACTGAGATTTATCCAAAAGATAAAGAAGTCACAAGATGGAAGAGAAACTGGTATTTTTACATCTGTATGCTAGCTTTCTTCCAAAATAATCAGTTGTGAAAGGAAGGACTCAGAATGTATACAACTAGATTGTCACCCATTCCTGTGGTTTAAATATTTAATTTTTAGACACACATACCTATTTTGATTTTTTAAAGTTACTTTCTGTAACATAGAATATAGTGCTAAATTCTGAATAAAATGATGCTACTACACCAACAAATAGCCCACGCTACTTGTCCACACTGGGATTTCCAGGGGGCTCAATGGTAGAGAATCCATCTGCCAATGCAGGATATCCCTGGGTCAGGAAGATCCCTGGAGGAGGAAGTGGCAACCCATTCTGGGATTCTTGCCTAGGACGTCCCAATGACAGAGCGCCCAGTGGGTTACAGTCCCATGGGGTCAAAAAGAGTCAGATGCAACTGAGCATACACGCACTTGGCCAAAATAACCTTTTGTTAATCATCTGCATCTTCATGCCCAGGGGCGACATGAGAAATAAAGGGGAACTGCTGTTTAATTTTCCTGTTCTTCTCATGTTCTTGTTCTTTCTACAGCTTCAGTGTGTTCATGTCATGGTTCACTCTTACTTTACACTGATCTCTGCAACAGCTCACCTGCAATGCAGCTTACTCCTGGATTTATTTTTCCAATGTCACTTTAATTCCGTATTTACACACATTCATCAGTCTTCTTGGCCAAAGGTGAACACATTGAATTTAAAGTCTACTTTTGTTTCTTCATACAAATTTAGGTTTACATCGTGTGAATTTCACATAGCTGGCTTCTCGTCATTCAAAAGACAGATCAAATGTCATTTCCTCAGACAAGTCTTTTCTGACTATCCAGATGAAGTAGTCACCAGTCATTGTAATCATCTGTGTAATATTTACTCCTATGTGACACATTTGTTCATTTATTCACTTATCCCCTCCCAACAAATGATATGCGTCATGAGGGCAGGGGCCATGTCTACCCTATTTCTACCTGAGAATGGCTTGGGATTTCGTAGGTGTTCAATGAGTTCTAAAGATAAAATGAATAAACAAATGAATGAATATGTGTACAAACTCTCCTACCTAAGAGCAACAGTCACTTAACTAAAGAAAACTAGTCCTCGATGAATATAGCACATAAAATTGAATAATCTTAAGCCTATATCCAATCTTGTCCCACAGTTACTGACTCGGTCAAGGTCAACAAGAAAACAGATATAATTAATCAATCTTATTAACTCATAGTTCAAAAAACAAAACTCCATTGTAACACATATATAATGTATAGCATGTATAACACATGTGATACAGAAGATAAAATTATGAATAGCATTATTTTATTTATCCAAAAATAAAATTCAATAAATTATTGATAACAATATAAAGTGACTTGAGGAAGCTATTAGATTAAAATCTATCGTTGCACTCCCACAAAGTCATCAACATTCTAAAGAAGTTCCTCTATTAAATGACAATTCATTCTAGCAAAAATTATGTTAGGAGGCAATGATTAAGTGAGGCATCATGGATCTTAATTGTGAATTATAGAAAGTGATTAAATATGCACCTAAACTATGAACACAGACTTTTAAGAATAAAGCTGTTCTTGGCATTTATGAAATATTAATCTCTATGATTGAACAGTTTCACAACAAAACCTTACATTGCTTTCTTTATTTGACATCAATGCATTCTATCTAGTGAAGGTCATTTGATTTCCTGTAAATGGAGCTCTGTAGAGTAATCCAAATAATAAGCAGCGCATTCAGTGACTGCCAGTTAGTCAGTGTCACACTGCATTTCAACAAAAGCCATTACATCCTGTATGACAGGAAAACGGGTGGAGAACCTTGTATATCAAACTTCCAGAAACCCTTGTTTACAAGGCAGGTTTTTTTGTGTGTTTGTGTTGCCTGTCCAAAACTTTTTCAGCAGGTCATGGCTTTTTTTCTAGGAAAGTTATCTTTATAAAACACATTGATGATTCTTTCCTTTTCTATATAACAAAATACCTAAAACATACACACACGTACAGGCATGAAGACTCTTACTCAATTACAAGTTATGGACTAGAGAAAAAACTGATACTAAGTAATACATATTTGTATAGTGGCTTATAATATTTAGCATATAGTAGGCATTTCGTGGAGTATTATTAAACCACTGAATCAAGAAATAAAAGCACAGACTTCCCGTATACCCCCTGCTGTTTAAATTCTAAAGACTTCTTGTACGTTCTTGAATAACAAGTATCTTTTTAACAGAAGTGCTTCCTGATAGCCATATTTAAAGGATAGATATATGTGTGTATATGTATGTATGTGTGAGTACAAATATATGAGTAAATAATATATATATATATATTTAAGCAAAGAAGCCCTTCTACCCCCAGCTGTTCTCTGACCCTCTGACCTATTCTGTGTTCCTCCCCTGGTAGTTCAGCTGTTTATCAACTGCATCCAAATGAAATGACAGCACTAATTTGTCTTCTCAATGCCCTCTAGATTTTTCAAAATTGAAACAAAAGCTCCAGATTCCTACTCTTGCATGGGAACATTTCATAACCCACCTTGTTCGATTACTTAGAAAACATACTTGTTGTTCCTTACTTGTGCTCTCACAGCGAGCGGTGGGACATTTAGGCAGCACTGATCTCCATCGACCTCCTTGATCTGTCTTCTCACCAACCAGACCTCCCCTTACTGCAAATGTCCCCACTGCTACCCCTACTCCAGCACTTAAAAGAGGGCCTCATAGTATGTGAAGATAAATGAACCCATAAAAATTTGGATTTAAACGAGAGGGTTTCTGGTGATATTTTGTGATCCTCTCCAATACGAACCTTGACAGGCAAGATAATTAGGGGTACAACGAGCCATCAAGTGTACCAAACTCTCAAGGGCAGATCATTAAACAGCAGAACAATCTACTATCCTTATTTTGTTTATTTGTAGGTTTCCATTTTTCTCTTTAAGCATTCTCTTACTGTATTTTTTCAACTTTAACACTCTATTTTTGACATAAGAGGAAACCATGGAGGGACACACTATGGTATTAATAATAGCAATCACAGTACCAGTCATAATTTTCTCTATATTTTGAAAGCATTTAATTCCTAGAAAAATTGCATCTCACTGGACTAATAGTGTCACTCAGTCAGATGTAGCAGTTATTTCCCATGCATTGGCCATAATTTTCTCCCTGACCTCCTAGAGACATGAATTTAAGTAAACTTTAAACATGAGCAAATAAGATTCATTAATAATGTTCAATAATATTTAATTATCTTCATATTGGGCTTCCCTTGTAGCTCAGTTGGTAAGGAATCTGCCTGCAGTGCAGGAGACCCGGGTTTGATTCCTGGGTCGGGAAGAGCCCCTGGAGAAGGAAATGGCAACCCACTCCAGTATTCTTGCCTGGAGAATTCCATGGATAGAGGAACATGGCAGGCTATGGCCCATGGGGTTGCAAAGAGTCAGACATGACTGAGTAACAAACCACCACCACCACCATCTTCATATTAGTCCACGTTTACATGATACCAAACAGATGCGTTTTAAGGGCAACTCCAGTGCTTTTTGGTGAGAGTTTTCTTTCCTAAAATGAGAACGAGTTGTTGTTGTTTAGTCACTAAGTCATGTCCGACTCTTGTGACCTCATGGACTGCAACCAGCCAGGCTCCTCAGGCAGATTCTTTACCACTGAGCTACCAGGGAAGCCCAAAAATGAGAACCAGAGCTATATTCAAAGGTAACACAGGACACTTATTTCAAATATACTTTTTCACCATACTGGAGATTGTATAACGTGTGAACCTCTAGTGTTAATTAAGGTTGAACAATAAATTTGGTTTCAAAAGATTTACACTTTCTATAGAAACATAACCTTTCAGAGTTTTAGACAAGGGCCCTCCTGGGCTGGTGAACTTTTGTCTGTCTGGAATATGCATCCCAGCACTTTGAGCACAGCCAGGGTCCCTGGGGACTGCCATCAGCCTCAAGGTTTGAGCCAATATGATCATCAAAGTCTTGATCTAATTAAGGTCAACTGACAGAGATGTAGCCAGCCAGAGCACATCAATACCCAGCTCTGTAAGAGAACCCTCAGGAATTCTCCAAGACAATGACCCAAGTTTGATTCATCCTCATAAATTAACTCAGGACATGGAGAGCCTAAAATCAGAAAGACTTGTTAGAAAACTCTCATCACCCCAATTACCATCACCAATGATATGGAGTCTAGGGGTTGAGAGCAGGGACAGGGAGGTCTTGTTTGCTTAAGTCGGGTGGTCCCACTGAGAGAGCAGCATCCTTGCCTTTGGGGAAGGAATGTTCGGTTGTGTGAGTACTCTCAAAGCAGTGAGAGTTCGATTCACCCGGCAGTTTGTGCAGTCAGACTAAGAAAGTGAAACACTGGAGATGAAGACTGGTTATTTACCATTTGCTCCCATCATTTCCCAGATACATTCTCTGCCGTTTCCTTCTCTGCTCTGTTTTCCAGGGAGACTGACCCCTATAGATGGCATCTCCAAGGTCCCCTTGCCCTCTGAGGATGAGACCAATAGGAGCCTTTGGCAGTATACTGGAGAGGAGAAAAATGGAGAAGGAAGATGCTTCCTTGTGCCCATCCTGACTCCTTCTCACCCTACGTTTTATCTCCATCTCCACCCCACTCCAGGCTGCCTCCTTCTATTGGAGACCAACCCATTTCCAAGACCCCAATTCTCACTGGTAATGCCATCTCCTTCATTCATACCTAGGAGTGGGAATAATTTGTAATCAGACATGCCTTGCTGGTTTCCTCAGCCTTAACTACATATTTCTGCAAACTTTATTGAATTCTGCCTATTTGTTGAATTCTATTTGAACTCCTAGCTGGTTATAGCTTCTGTTATCTGATATTTACACACATATGTTTATTTATGTGACCAGAAAGACCTCTTTCCCACTGAAGGATCTTTGATTTCTACAGAAAAGAACCAAAACTTGCAGAAAAACTTCCTTTAAGGAAATGAGAAAGGGAAGGAAGGGATAGAAAGGAAATTTCTTCTTTGTCTTAGTAATTTTTCTTTTACTTCTTAATGTTTGATAAGTAATAAATAGATTTGATAACTAACAAATAAGGCAGATATGCTTTCGCATCAAAGGAATTCTAATTCTCAAATTCTCCCTTTAGATTTTTTAAGATAAAAAAAACTATGTTTCTTAATATATCAAAGGACAAACTTCAATAGATTTTCTTCCAAATCAAAAGTTAGGAACCTGCCCAAATATAAGGTTATTTAAAAGCGGTGCAGCTATTTAGGTGAAATATGTGTTAAGGTACTTCAACCACCTGTATTACCCAAAAGATGGAGTAATATATTTTGCATACATGCAGATATCAGTTTTTAACAATATCATAAACTTTAAAAACAACCTGGACAAGTACTTAAGAAATGTTAATATTTTAAAAAAAATCACCAAGGTCTTTGTTGAAACTCTTATTTATTGCTACTGGAAACCATATAATGTCAAGATTTATTTCCTAACTGAATATATTCTAAGATTTGCTTTATTTTATAAAAGCATTCGAAAAACAATAATCACTTCCCACATTACTAGTGAGAGCTGAAAAACATCATCACTGCTGCTATTGTCATTTCTTGAGGCTTTCAAATGCCACTTTTCATTCCAAAAGCTTATAATCTGATGTGCACAATGAACAGGAAACAGATGTGTCCTAGAGATTTACTCTAAATTTTGTATGTATTTACTACAAGCAGACAAAAATTAAAATATCAAGTTAACATAAAATAAATTTTCTAAAAAATTCTCATTAAAATGTTCCCAAATTGTGAGTACACAGAATTAAAAAAAAAAAAAACACACACACACACCAGAGTTAGTGGTGTTAGTTCAGTCTTGGCATGTCCACTTATTGCATGGCTCCAAATTTCTGAAAACTAAATTAGATACCCAGCCAGTCTTCCTAATGGAGACATTGTGAAACTCAAGTATAAGGCTAAAAGGGAAAAAATATAACAATAAATGGAACAATTCTCACTAATTATAAAACCGTACAAATAATAATTATTAAGATTTCCTTCTGTGAATGTTTATGAAGTGTCATAACTCCTCTTAAATTTCAAAGGAAACTAAATCTTTGCAAACAGTGATGAAAGACAGTATCACAAAGAAGTCTGTGAAGCTGAAATGTAAAGGCAATAAAGAAGCAAAAGTATAAAATATAGTGAAGAGCTGCATATATATTTAAGTAAGTGAGCATTCTTAACCTCAGCTTGTGTTTCCGCTGTATCATATTCTGGATGATGTACTGGGATGTCTCTTTGGGTCTGTGTGTGTGTTTACATACATGTGCATGGTTATATGTGTGTTTTATATGTTAGGACACAATCATTCTTAGTGTTCGTTTTTGACTGGAGATTAGTCAAGTATTCCCTTTTTTAAATTGTAAGAAAATCTTGAGCTCTTCTCCTAGATATAGATACAGTAATTTCAAGTCTATTTCATTTTATCAACTTTGAATTCTATTTAATTGCTTTTAAATAAGGGTCGAAATGTTCTTAAAATAAGCAACTGGAGTCATTTATAGACCACTAGAAGTGAAAGCTGAGTGCCAAAGAAGTGATGCTTTTGAACTGTGGTGTTGGAGAAGACTCTTGAGAGTCCCTTGGACTGCAAGAAGATAAAACCAGTCAATCCTAAAGGAAATCAGTCCTGAATATTCATTGGAAGGAATGATGCTGAAGCTGACACTCCAATACTTTGGCCACCTGATGCAAAGAACTGACTCATTTGAAAGGACCCCCTGATGCTGGGAAAGACTGAGGCAAGATGACAAGGAGATGACAGAGGATGAGATGGTTGGACAGCATCACCGACTTGATGGACCTGAGTTTGAGCAAGCTCTGGGTGTTGGTGATGGACAGGGGAGCCTGGCATGCGGCAGCACATGGGGTCACAAAGAGTCGGACACAAATGAACGACTGAACTGAGAAGTCGCTTATTTGTTGCAATTTTATTTCCAGTATTTCTTCCTATTTTCAAGTTTATGACAACTTACTTCATTGAGATAGTTATAACCACAGATTCATTGGCAAGGCTGAGAGTAAATGGACAGGATTTGCCTGTAATCTTCACTATGTCCATGTTTTCATTTGATATCTAGAGCATTTTTCACTGAATACGCACTATATATTTTGTTTTCTAATTCATGCAAGTACCTTGATATTCTGCAGTTAACAGAGATACTCTGGATGAGTTTTATATTGCCTCTCACTTTGTTCAAATTATTACTAAGGGATCAGTTCAGTTCAGTCGTTCAGTCATGTCTGACTCTTTGCGAACCCATGAATCGCAAGGCCTCCCTGGTCCATCACCAACTCCCAGAGTTCACTCAGATTCACGTCCATCGAGCCAGTGATGCCATCCAGCCATCTCATCCTCTGTTGTCCACTTCTCCTCCTGCCCCCAATCCCTCCCAGCATCAGAGTCTTTTCCAATGAGTCAACTCTTTGCATGAGGTTGCCAAAGTGCTGGAGTTTCAGCTTTAGCAACATGCCTTCCAAAGAAATCCCAGGGCTGATCTCCTTCAGAATGGACGGGTTGGATCTCCTTGCAGTCCAAGGGACTCTCAAGAGGCTTCTCCAACACCACAGTTCAAAAGCATCAATTCTTCAGCACTCAGCCTTCTTCACAGTACAACTCTCACATCCATACATGACTACTGAAAAATCCATAGCCTTGACTAGATGGACCTTAGTCAGCAAAGTAATGTCTCTGCTTTTTAATATGATATCTAGGTTGGTCATAACTTTCCTTCCAAGGAGTAAGTGTCTTTTAATTTCATGGCTGCAGTCACCATCTGCAGTGATTTTGGAGCCCCCAAAAAATAAAGTCTGACACTGTTTCCACTGTTTCCCCATTTATTTTCCATGAAGTGATGGGACCAGATGCTATGATCTTCGTTTTCTGAATATTGAGCTTTAAGCCAACTTTTTCACTCTCCTCTTTCACTTTCATCAAGAGGCTTTTTAGTTCCTCTTCACTTTCTGCCATATGGGTGGTGTCATCTGCATATCTGAGGTTATTGAGATTTCTCCCAGCAATCTTGATTCCAGCTTGTGTTTCTTCCAGTCCAGTGTTTCTCATGATGTACTCTGCATAGAAGTTAAATAAGCAGGGTGACAATATACAGCCTTGATTTACTCCTTTTCCTATTTGGAACCAGTCTGTTGTTCCATGTCCAGTTCTAACTGTTGCTTCCTGNTGTCTCTTGTACAATGTCACAAACCTCATTCCATAGTTCATCAGGCACTCTATCTATCAGATCTAGGCCCTTAAATCTATTTCTCACTTCCACTGTATAATCATAAGGGATTTGATTTAGGTCATAATTGAATGGTCTAGCGGTTTTCCCTACTTTCTTCAATTTGAGTCTGAATTTGGTAATAAGGAGTTCATGATCTGAGCCACAGTCAGCTCCTGGTCTTGTTTTTGTTGACTGTATAGAGCTTCTCCATCTTTGGCTGCAAAGAATATAATCAATCTGATTTCAGTGTTGACCATCTGGTGATGTTCATATGTAGAGTCTTCTCTTGTGTTGTTGGAAGAGGGTGTTTGCTATGATCAGTGCATTTTCTTGGCAAAACCCTATTAGCCTTTTTCCTGCTTCATTCCGCATTCCAAGGCCAAATTTGCCTATTACTCCAGGTGTTTCTTGACTTCCTACTTTTGCATTCCAGTGCCCTGTAAAGGACATCTTTTTGGGGTGTTAGTTCTAAAAGGTCTTGTAGGTCTTCACAGAACCACTCAACTTCACCTTCTTCAGCATTACTGGTTGGGGCACAGACTTGGATTACTGCGATATTGAATGGTTTGCCTTGGAAATGAACAGAGATCATTCTGTCGTTTTTGAGGTTGCATCCAAGTACTGCATTTCAGACTCCTGTTGACCATGATGGCTGCTCCATTTCTTCTGAGGGATTCCTGCCTGCAGTAGTAGATATCTGAGTTAAATTCACCCATTCCAGTCCATTTTAGTTCGCTGATTCCTGGAATGTCGACGTTCACCCTTGCCATCTCTTGTTTGACCACTTCCAGTTTGCCTTGATTCATGGCCCTGACATTCCAGGTTCCTATGCAATATTGCTCTTTATAGCATTGGACCTTGCTTCTATCACCAGTCACATCCACAGCTGGGTATTGTTTTTGCTTTGGCTCCATCCCTTCATTCTTTCTGGATTTATTTCTCCACTGATCTCCAGTAGCATATTGGGCACCTACTGACCTGGGGAGTTTCTCTTTCAGTATCCTATCATTTTGCCTTTTCATACTGTTCATGGAGTTCTCAAGGCAAGAATACTGAAGTGGTTTGCCATTCCCTTCTCCAGTGGACCACATTCTGTCAGACCTTTCCACCATGACCCACCCGTCTTGGGTTGCCCCGAGGGCATGGCTTAGTTTCGTTGAGTTAGACAAGGCTGTGGTCCTAGTGTGATTAGACTGACTAGTTTTCTGTGAGTATGGTTTCAGTGTATCTGCCCTCTGATGCCCTCTTGCAACACCTACCATCTTACTTGGGTTTCTCTTACCTTGGGTGTGGGCTATCTCTTCTCGGCTGCTCCAGCAAAGCACAGCCACTGCTCCTTACCGTGGATGAGGGGTGTCTCCTCACCACCACCCTTCTTGTCCTACAACGTGGGATAGCTCCTCTAGGCCCTCCTGTGCCCGCGCAGCCACTGCTCCTTGGACATGGGGTTGCTCCTCCCAGCCGCCACCCCTGGCCTCAGGTAGGGGGTGGCTCCTCTTGGCTGTCACCCCTGACCTCGGACACGGGGTAGCTCCTCCTGGCTGCCACCCCTGGCCTTGGGCGCGGGGTAGCTCCTCTCGGCTGTTCCTGCACCGTCCTAGCCTGGCACTCTCGGCCACTGCCCCGACCTCGGACGTGGGGTAACTACTCTTGGCCGCCGCCCTTCAGACATGGGGTCCTCCCGGCTTAGTGACATCCAAATAAGAAACTAATCACTATCATTTAAACAAACAGCATTTATTTTGAAGAAGCCTGGTGGTTTGCTTTTTCTGTTTTGCAGTCATTGCTAGTATAGTACTTCACCTGGTTCTCTAGAATTCTTACATGTATCAGGTTGAGTACTGAAAAAATGACCATATTTTTCACTTGTTCTGCATCTATATGTATAGCAGCTACATCACTACAGAATATTTTGGACTATGATTTACAATCAAGTTTTCGGCTCTAAAATCTCTGCTGCTGCTGCTGCTGCTGCTGCTGCTGCTAAGTCGTTTCAGTCGCATCCCATTCTATGCGACCCCATAGATGGCAGCTCACCAGGCTCCCCGGTCCCTGGGATTCTCTAGGCAAGAACACTGGAGTGGGTTGCCGTTTCCTTCTCCAATGCGTGAAAGTGAAAAGTGAAAGTGAAGTCGCTCAGTTGTGTCGGACTCTTTGTGACCCCATGGACTGCAGCCTACCAGGCTCCTCCATCCATGGAATTTTCCAGGCAATAGTACTGGAGTGGGGTGCCATTGCCTTCTCCCTAAAATTTCTACACTTTACCAAAAATCGTAATGGGCAGCAACTGTGAATCAGATTATCCCTAATACGTCAGTGTAGACATTTGGCCTGATTAGTTTTATCAAAAGTTAACGAATCCATTTTTCATTAATCCTACCACTATGAGTGTAGACTAGGCCTCTGGGTATCTACTCACCCACTGTGATAATTAGCAAGGTATTATTTTTTAACAGCTTTATTGAGATAACATAAAATGAACCCTTCTTAAGTGTTCAATTCCAATGGTTCCTTAAATATTCTGAGTTGTGCAACCATCCCTCCTACCTAATTTTAGAATATTTTTATCCATCAAAAAAAGAATTCCCTTAGTTATTAGCAATCATTCCTGATGCCTTTCATCCTCCAGCCCCTGGAAATCACTTTATTTCTTTAAGGATTTGTCTACTCGGGACAATTCATATAAATGGAATCACATAGTACATGGCCTTTTGTGTCTGGCTTCTTTCACTTAGCATGTTTTCAAGGTTCTTTCATACTGAAGCATACACTAGTATTTTATTCATCACTCAGCAATGTCACAGTATATGGATATACCACATTGTATTTATCCATTTATCAGCTGATAGACATTTGGGTTGTTACCACTGTTTGGTTATTCTGAATAATACTATTATGAACATTTGTGTATAAGTTTTTGTGGGGATATGTTTTTAATTATCTTGGACATTTCTAAACTGACTGTACCATTGTGCAATCTATGAGTGCTAATTTTTCCACATTTTTGCCAGCCCCATTACTATCATAGCCTTCCTAGTGGGTGTGAAGTACTCTTTCATTGTAGTTTTGATGTGAATTTGCCAATAACAAATGATATTTAGCATCTTTTCATGTACTAATTGGTTATATTGATCTCTTCTTCATAGAAATGTGTATTTATAGCTTTTGTCCATTTTTAAATTGGGTTATTTGTTGTTGTTTTATTAATTTTTGAGTTGTAAGAGTTTCTTATGTATTCTGAGTGGTGGTGGTGGTTTTAGTTGCTAACTCATGTCCCACTCTTGCAACGCTATGGACTGTGGCCCGCTAGGTTCCTCTGTCCATGCGGTTTCCCAGGCAAGAATACTGGAGTGGGTTGCCATTTCTTCCTCCAAGGCATCTTCCCAACCCAGGGATCAAATTCACATCTCCTGCATTGCAGGCCGACTCTTCACCACTTATCCACCAGAGAAGCATGTGTTCCACGTATTAGACCCTTATCAGATTTCTGATTTTCAAATATTTTTTCTTTTTACATTCTTGATGGTGTCATTTGAAACACTAAGGTTTTACATTTTAATGAAGTCCAATTTATCTGTTTTTTTCTTTTATTACTTGTATTATTGGTACAGTATCCAAGAAACCTTTGCCTAATTCAAGGTCATTAAGATTTGCTACTACATTTCTATGAAGTATTTTACAGTTTTATCTTTTACATTTAGGTTTCTGAGCCATTTTGAGTTAATTTTTGTGTATGGTATTTATTCCCCTATTTATGTCTCCTGTTTTGTTAAATAGCTATTTTTATGGTATACTATATAATTCCCCTGTTATTTCTTATATATATTTTTAGTTGATTTCTTCATGTTATTCTGGGGATTAATTTCAGTTAGCATCCTAACTTAAAACAATCTAGTTGGGGTTAATTTCACTAGTATACAAAAACTTAGCTCCAATATAGCTCCGTTCCCTCCTCTTTTGTACTATTATTATACAAATTATATTTTATTAACTGTAAGCTCACCAACACGGTTATTATAATTATTATTCTACAGAGTTACTTTAAAATATAATAAAAGAAAAGAAACCAAATACATTTGTATTCTCTTTCACAGTTACAAAGATAATCACCTGTACTGGTGTTCTTTATTCCTTCATGTGAATTTGAGTTACTGTCTACTGTCTTCATGTAAAATGAAGGACTCCTTTAGTATTTCTCATCAGGCAGGTCTGCTAGCAATCACATATCTCAGTATTTCTATACTGGGGAATATCTAAATTTCTCTGTTTTCTGAGGATAGTTTTGCTGGACATGGCTAATAGTCTTTCAGAAATTTGAAAATGTCACTCTATTCTATTTTGGCCTTTATGATTTCTGAAGAGAAGTTAGTAATCTTATTAAGAATGCCTTGTATATTATGAGTGGGGCTTCACTGGTAGTACAATGGTAAGGAATCCACCTGCCAGAGCTAGAGATGCAGGTCTGATCCCTGGGTCAGGAAGACCCCCTGGAGAAGGAAATGGCAACCCACTCCAGTATTCTTATACGATGAGTACTTTTATGTTACTGCTTTCATTATTCTGTTTTTGGGGGGCAATGAACAGTTTGACTAATGAATCCAGGTGTAGATCTCCTTAGATGTTTTTTTCCTTCTTTGACTCATTAAACTCTCTGAATGTAAATATTAATATTTTTCACCAAATATAGAAAGTGTTCAGGTATTATTTCTTCAAATATGCTTTCTGGCCTCTTCTTGCTCTTCTTCTAAGACTTCTATTATGAGACGTTGGCACACTTGACAGTGTCTCACAAGTTTCTGAGACACCATTTGTTTTTCTTTATTTTGTATTTGTTGTTGTTCTGTCCCTCCAACTGGATAATCTCTTTAATGTCACTCATTCTTTCTTTTGCCAGTTCAAATCTGCTATTAAGCACTTTCAGTGACTTATATTTCAGCTATTATACTTATCACCTTCATAATTCTCAATTTTAAATGATATCTGTCCTCTATTGATTACCTATATAGAATGAGAAATCATTCTCATACTTTCATTTAATTCTTTAGATATGGTTCCTTTGAATACATTTTATAGCTAATTTGAAGGTTTGTTTTTTTTTTTTTCTAGTAAGTCCAACATTTAGGATTCCTAAGGGATGGTTTCTATTGCTGGTTTTTTATTTCCTGTATTTATGTATCTTTTTTGGTTGAAAGACATTTAAAATATTATAATACAGTGATTCTGAAAACTGGGTGACTTTCTAGGGTATGTTACTGTTGTCTATTGTTACTGATACTACTGCTTCTGTGTGTGTTTGTTGAGTGACTTTCCTAGAGTAACTCTGTAAAGTCTATTTTTTATGGCTACTGAAGTCTTTTCTTGGTTAGCTTAAAGTCACTGGCTTTACATTTAATGATTAAATGGAGATTTCTGTTTAATACCTTGAAACATCAAATCTCCTACCTTTGCTGAAGGGCTCTCTCTGCATGTTAGGATGAATCTTCAGAACTCTACCATACAGTTCACGATTCTGTCTTAGACTTAACTTCCGGACCACACAGATTCAAAGTCAGCCAGAGGTGGAGAGAGGAGTCTTCTCAGGTCTTTCCAGAGCATGCACACTCTCAGAAGTATGTAGAACCTTTTCAAACTTCCCTATGAACATCTTATTCTCTGGTTTTTTTCTTCTGCATTTCCATCGGCCTCTTGTTAGCCTAACTGGTGTTGCTTCTTCAGACTTCTGTAATGTAAAATGATGGCCAATGAACTTTTTTTTTTAAAAAAAATGCCCCTGGAATAGGGTTAGATCTCTGAATAGACCAAATAAAGACAAATTTTGAAAATGGAACCTCTCAGGAAACTGGCATTCAGGTCAAATAGTAATGATTCTCTTGAGTTAGGAATTCTGGGGAGGTCCAAACCTATTTTGCCACATACACTGACTCCTAGATTGCCAATTTTACTCTAGTTGTGAGGCCATTTGCTTTCAGAGTACCACAGAGATGGGAGGAAGGGGATGGAAACAGGGAAAATTAACACACCACAGAATCTGCTGTTTTTTGAAGGTTCTGTTGTTTTTCTTAATTTTTTTTAAATTTACAACTCTTTGATTAACTGCAGAATGCTGAATAAGTTTATTTTCACAATTTTTACCAGTATTCTCATGACCTTTATGGAGGAGCAGGATTTTGGAGATACTCTATAATTCTAGAAATACTTCTCCCCTGTTGTTTGTTTTAATGTTGCATACATACACCTATTACTATAGTTCACATGAAATGAATTTTTCATTAAGACATTTTCATGGAATAAAAATATGACTTTTACTTAGAAGAATTAACTTTGATCAACACAAAGTAGAAAATTCTGATTTACTTTCCCTAACTTCTAGTAAAATAAAATATAA
>SJYQ01005081.1:21337-36762 GCA_006410935.1 Redunca redunca
GTGATGAAAATATGATAATTTAGTATAGCATAAAGGTGAGGAACTAAAGTCTTTTTTTTCTTTTCTTTTTTTTTTTAATTTTTATTTTTACTTTATTTTGCTTTAAAATACTGTATTGGTTTTGCCATACATTGACATGAATCAGCCACGGGTGTACATGAGTTCCCAATCCTGAACCCCCCTCCCACCTCCCACCCCATATCATCTCTCTGGATCATCCCCGTACACCAGCCCCAAGCATCCTGTATCCTGTATCGAACATAGACTGGTGATTCGTTTCTTACCTGATAGTATACATGTTTCAATGCCATTCTCCCAAATCATCCCACTCTCTTCCTCTCCCTCTCCCACAGAGTCTAAAAGTCCCTTCTATACATCTGTGTCTCTTTTGCTATCTCAGATACAGGGTTATCATTACCATCTTTCTAAATTCCATATATATGTGTTAGTATACTGTATTGGTGTTTTTCTTTCTGGCTTACTTCACTCTGTCTAATAGGCTCCAGTTTCAACCACCTCATTAGAACTGATTCAAATATATTCCTTTCAATGGCTGAGTAATACTCCATTGTGTATCTGTACCACAGCTTTCTTATCCATTCATCTGCTGATGGAGATCTAGGTTGTTTCCATGTCCTGGCTATTATAAACAGTGCTTTGATGAACATTGGGGTACATGTGTCTCTTTCAATTCTGGTTTCCTCAGTGTGTATGCCCAGCAGTGGGATTGCTGGGTCATAAGGCAGTTCTATTTGCAATTTTTAAAGGAATCTCCACACTGTTCTCCATCATTTTTTATGGTTTTATTTCTTTATTGGCTTAATTTTTTCTGTAGGCTGCATGAAAGAATCCATTTCCCTCCCATTCCAGATCCCAGAGGCCACTGGCCACCAGAATCTCTGGGTTCATCACCTCCTCTCTCCATAGTCACAGATAGAAAGTGCAGGCCAAATCTTTTGCCTGTAGAATCACTCAAGTTTTCAAAAGTCAAAATGAAGTTGCTCAGTCATGTTTCACTCTTTGCGACCTGTGGACTGTAGCCTACCAGGCTCCTCCATCCATAGGATTTTCTGTCAAGAGTCCTGGAGTGGGTTGCCATTTCCTTTTCCAGTGGATACAGTCCATGGAATTTTCCAGGCCAGAGTACTGGAGTGGGTAGCCTTTCCCTTCTCCAGGGTATCTTCCCAACCCAGGAACCCAGGAACCCATGGAACCCAGGTCTCCTGCATTGCAGGCGGATTCTTTACCAGCTGAGCCACCAGGGCAATTTCACAGCAATTTCTAACTCTGATTCTTCTTTTGTCTCTCTCTTCCACTTTCAATGATTCTTGTGACTATGTAGTGCCCATTTCGATATTTAAGGTAATATATCTTCTGATTAGCAACTTTATTTCCATCAGTTCATTTCAGTCACTCAGTCGTGTCTGACTCTTTGCAACCCCATGAATTGCAGCATGCCAGGCCTCCCTGTCCATCACCATCTCCCGGAGTTCACTCAGACTCACGTCCATCGAGTCCCTGATGCCATCCAGCCATCTCATCCTCGGTTGTCCCCTTCTCCTCCTGCCCACAATCCCTCCCAGCATCAGAGTCTTTTCCAATGAGTCAACTTTTGCATGAGGTGGCCAAAATACTGCAGTTTCAGCTTTAGCACCATTCCTTCCAAAGAAATCCCAGGGCTGATCTCCTTCAGAATGGACTGGTTGGATCTCCTTGCAGTCCAAGGGACTCTCAAGAGTCTTCTCCAACACCACAGTTCAAAAGCATCAATTCTTCGGCGCTCAGCCTTCTTCACAGTCCAACTCTCACATCCATACATGACCACAGGAGAAACCATAGCCTTGACTAGACGGACCTTAGTCGGCAAAGTAATGTCTCTGCTGGTGGAATTCCCTTTATCACTTGATGAAACTTAATCACAGAATCTGGGGTGGGGTGGGGGGGTGGAGCGAGTAATTTTTCTGCCTACTACCATAAGAGTTATGATTTGCTCTCTTTTTTTAATTTAATCTATTCTTATTTAATGTGATTATTAATAATGTGGGCTTCCCTGGTGGTTTAGCTGATAAAGAATCCACCTGCAATACGGGAGACCTGGGTTGGATCCCTGGATTGAGAAGATCCACTGGAGAAGGGAAAGGCTGCCCACTCTAGTATTCTGCCCTGGAGAACTCCATGGACTGTACTGTCCATGGGCTCACAAAGACTGGGACAGGACTGAGCGACTTTCACTTCACTTACTTCTTTCAGTTGTTGCGTCTGTTACACTGTCTATTTTTTCTCCTGCTGTGGGTTACATTTGGAATACTAATTTGTTGAATGCCTGGATTTTGTTATGATAATTCAAAAGCGTTTTGAGTTTTAACAGGAAGTTTGGAGAAGGAAATGACAACCCACTCCAGTATTCTTGCCTGGAGAATTTCATGAACAAATGGGCCTGGTGCCTACAGTCCATGGGGTTGCAAAGAGTCAAACACAACTGAGAGATTGTCATTCACTCATTTGCATATAGATCAGCATGATATTTTCAAACCTCATTTTAAAAATCTTTGTCTGGCCTGATTAGGAAGATTTTGTTTTGGAGTTAGTTTAGCTCAACTATTCATATGACTGCATCACCTAATTATTAGTCTATTCAGATTTTCTATTTCTTCATATTTCAGTCATAATAGGTTATGTGTTTCTAGGAATTAGTATATTTACTCCTGGTCTTTACTGATTTTCTAGTTATTAAACAAAGTCTGTACTCTGGTTGTTCAGGACTAGAAAATTTCCCTTCTCTGCATGACTCTGCAAACTGTTCTACCTAAACCTTTGCAGTTGCTACTCTTTCAATAGTTACTCTTTGCTTAGCTTCACACATTCTCATTCTATGCATGAGCAGCTTAGTTCTCAGCCAAAAATACCACCTCATGCGTAGCCCTAATACATTTCAGGTACCATTTTTCTACCATTTCCCTCTCAGTGGTCCTATGTTCCACACATTCCAGTTACTTCAGCTTTTTCAAACTTCAATTTCCATTTCCTCAAATCAGCCTGACTGTCACAGTCTTTACTTTTTTCACTTCTTGCACTTATATCTTTATCTAGAAAGGGCCTCTAGGCAGTAAATGAATGTAACAGTAAAACTGACTTTGTTTCCATTCTTTAATAATGTCATGCTTATTCTGTTGTCTAATATTAAATTAATGATTTCATTTTTCAAAAATTCTCTTGTTCTTTACTGACAGTGGCAAATTCTGTTTCAGTTTTGGTATTATAAATGTTATCATCTTATGATCCAGTATTTTCTGGCATTGTAGCTCAGCTAGTAAAGAATCTGCTTGCAATGAGGGAGACCTGGGATTGATCCTTGGGTTGGGAAGATCCCCTAGAGAAGGGGAAGGCTAACCACTCCAGTAAGCTGACCTGGAGAATTCCATGGACTACAGTCCACGGGGTCACAAATAGTTAGACACAATTGAGTGACTTTCACTTTTCACTTTCAAGCTAGACTTCAACAGTACATGAACCAAGAACTTCCAAATGTACAAGATGGATTTAGAAAAGGAAGAGAAACTACAGATCAAATTGCCAACATCCATTGGCTCATAGAAAAAGCAAGGGAATTCCAGAAAAACAGCTATTTGTTTCACTGACTAGGCCTTTGGTTGTCTAGATCACAACAAACTGTGGAAAATTATTCAAGAGATGGGAACATCAGACCACCTTACCTATCTCCTGAGAAACCTGTATGCAGGTCAAGAAACAACAGTTAGAACCAGACGTAAAACAATAGACTGATTCCAAATTGGGAAAGGAGTTGTTCAAGGCTGTATGTTGTCACCCTGCTTATTTAACTTATATGCAGAGTACATCATAGGAAATGCCAGGATGGATGAAGCAAAAGCTGGAAACAAGATTTCTGGGAGAAATGTTGACAAACTCAGATATGCTGATGACACCACCATTATAACAGAAAGCAAAAACTAAAGAGCCTCTTGTTGAAAATAAAGAGGAAAGTGAAAAAGTTGGTGTAACACTCAACATTTGGAAAATTAAGAACATGGAATCTGAACCCATCAGTTCACTTCAGTTCAGTCACTCATTGAGTCCAACTCTCTGCGACCCCATGGACTGCAGCATGCCAGGCCTCCCTTCCTATTACTAACTCCCAGAGCTTACTAAAACTCATGTCTATTGAGTCGGTGATGCAATACAACCATCTCATGCTCTGTCATCCCCTTCTCCTCCCACCTTCAATATTTCCCGGAATCAGGGTCTTTTCAAATGAGTCAATTCTTCACACCAGGTGGCCAAAGTATTGGAGTTTCAGCTTCAACATCAGTCCTTACAATGAGTATTCAGGACTGATCTCCTTGCAGTCTAAGGGACTCTCAAGAGTCTTCTCCAACACCACAGGTCAAAAACATCAATTCTTCGGTGCTCAACTTTCTTCATAGTCCAACTCTCACATCCATACATGACTGCTGAAAAACCATAGCCTTGACTAGATAGACCTTTGTTGGCAAAGTAATGTCTCTGCTTTTTAATATATTGTCTAGGCTGGTCATAACTTTTCTTCCAAGGAGTAAGCGTCTATTACTTTCATGACTGCAGTCACCATATGCAGTGATTTTGGAGCCCAGAAAAATAAAGTCAGCCATTGTTTCCACTGTATCCCCATCTATTTGCCATGAAGTAATGGGACTAGATGCTATGGTCTTAGTCTTCTGAATGTTGAGCTTTAAGCCAACTTTTTCACTCTCCTCTCTCACTTTCAGCAAGAGGCTCCTTAATCCTTTTTCACTTTCTGCCCTAAGGGTGATATCATTGTATATCTGAGGTTATTGATATTTCTTACTTCATCCAGCCCAGTGTTTCTCATGATGTACTCTGCACAGAAATTAAATAAGCATGGTGACAATATACAGCCTTGACATATTCCTTTTCCTACTGGGAAACAGTCTGTTGTTCCATGTCCAGTTATAACTGTTGCTTCCTGACCTGCATACAGGTTTCTCAAGAGGCAGGTCAGGTGGTCTGGTATTCCCATCTCTTTCAGAATTTTCCACAGTTTATTGTGATCCAGACAGTCAAAGGCTTTGGCATAGTCAATAAAGCAGAAATAGATGTTTTTCTGGAACTGTCTTGCTTTTTCGATGATCCAGCAGATGTTGGCAATTTGATCTCTGGTTCCTCTGCCTTTTCTAAAACCAGCTTGAACATCTGGAAGTTCATGGCTCATGTCTTATTGAAGCCTTACTTCGAGAATTTTGAACATTACTAGCATGTGAGATGACTACAATTGTGCAGTAGTTTGAGCATTCTTTGGCATTGCTTTTCTTTGGGATTGGAATGAAAACTGATCTTTTCCAGTCCCATGGCCACTGGTGAGTTTTCTATCACTCCATGGCAAATAGGGAAAAAATGGAGACACTGACAGAGTTTATTTTGGGTGCTCCAAAATCACTGCAGATGGTGACTGTAGCCATGAAGTTAATGACACTTGCTCCTTGGAAGGAAAGTTATGACCAACCTAGACAGTATATTAAAAAACAGAGACATTACTTTGCCAAGAAAGGTCCATCTAGGTAAAGCTATGGTATTTCTAGTAGTCATGTATGGATGTGTGAGTTGGACTGTGAAGAAAGCTGAGTGCCAAGGAATTGATGCTTTTGAACTGTGATGTTGGAAAAGACTCTTGAGAGTCCCTTCGACAGAGTGAGATCCAACCAGTCCATCCTAAAGGAGATCAGTCCTGGGTGTTCATTGGAAGGACTGATGTTGAAGCTTAAACTCCAATACTTTGGCCACCTGATGTGAAAAACTGACTCATTTAAAAAGACCTTGATGCTGGGAAAAATTGTAGGCAGGAGCAGAAGGGTACGACAGAGGATGAGATGGCTGGAAGGTATCACTGACTCTATGGACATGAGTTTAAGTAAGCTCAGGGGGTTGGTGATAGACACGGAAGCCTGGCATGCTGCAGTCCATGGGGTTGCAAAGAGTTGGACACGACTGACTGACGGGGCTGAACAGTTATGCTGATGGATACCAAACTAACAGCAAAAAGTGAAAGTGGAACTAAAAAGCCTCTTGATGAAAGTGAAAGAGGAGAGTAACAAATCTGGCTTGAAACTCAACATTCAAAAAGCTAAGATCATGGCATCCAGTCCCATGACTTCATGGCAAATAGATGGGGAAATAATGGAAACAGTGAGAGACCTTATTTTCTTGAACATCAAAATCATTGCAAATGGTGACTGCCACCATGAAATTAAAAGATGCTTGCTCCTTGGAAGAAAAGCTATGACAAATCTCTACAATATATTAAAAAGCAGAGAAATCAGTTTGCCAAACAAGATCAGTATAATCAAAACTATCGTTTTTCCAGTAGCCATGTATGGATTGAGAGTTGAACCATAAAGGAGGCAAAGCAGTAAATAATTGATGCTTTCAAATTGTGGTGCTAGAGAATACTCTTGAGAGTCCCCTGACAGCAAGGAGATCAAACGAGTCAATCCTAAAGGAAATCAANACTCAGATCTATAGAGTGAACTTTTGGACTCTGGGGGAGAGAGGAAGGGAGAGGGTGGGATGAGATGGGAGAATGGCATTGAAACATGTATACTATCATGTAAGAAACGAATTGTCAGTCGATGTCCAATGCAGGATGCAGGATGCTTGGGACTGGTGCAAGGAGAGGACCCAGAGAGATGGTATGGGGTGGGAGATGGGAAGGGACTTCTGTTTGGGAACACATGTACACTCGTGGGAATTAATGTCAATGTTTGGCAAAACCAATACAGTAATGTAAAGTAAACCGAAGTTAGAATAAAAATTAAAAAAAAAAAAAGAAAGAAAAGGAAATCAACTCTGAATATTCATTGGAAGGACTGATGCTGAAGTTCCAATACTTTGCCTGCCTGATGCAAAAAGCCAACTCATTGAAAAAGACCCTGATGCTGGAAAAGATTGAAGTCAGGAGGAGCAGTGGGTAACAGAGTATGAGATGGTTGGATGGCATCACTGACTAATGGACATGAGTTGAGAGAGCTCTGGGAGACAGTAAAGGACAGGGAAGCCTGTCATGCTGTAGTTCACAGGGTTGCAAAGAGTCAGGTTCAACTTAGCAACTGGACAACAATACTCAGTGAAAATTCTCAAAGTATTTCTGCTACTTTGAAATGTAGTGCCTCACATAATATATACACATACTGTGAAAAATGTGTTCTTTTTGGATCCCAGATGTAAAATCTGAATTGTGTGTTTTACATGTCAGGCATTTATAGAAGAAGTATGAAGTCATTAGTGCTTGATAAACTAAATGTATAACATTCTAATAAAATTTATTGCCAATGTAAAAACACTAGGTTTTAAAATATACTTTCATTTTATGGCTATCAAGCACATGACAAAAGCCTAAATTTTCCTGACATTAATTACATGTAAAATGGAATAAACAAGGTTTCAAAGTGAAAGAGAAAGCTTTGCAAGACAAACAACAATACTCTATTCATTTATTTAATAATGATTTTTAAAGTGCTCTTTTAATAGCATGCACTTAGTCATCACCAAGTTTCTATTGAAAGTAATCTAGTGTACTGATTATTCAGAAAGCAAGACTGATCTTACTTCTTCAGGAATAGAAGTAGTTAATCACACTGCCGTGATATAAAGATTTGAAATGCATTTCCCATTTGGTTATTTTTGCAAGAGAGCTTACAAATGCACACAGATAACAACAGTAGAATGCCTACTTAAATATTTATTGAAATCAATGTCAAGAGTCAATGATTATATCAAGAGGCAAGTGACTATAATTCAAGTAATACCACTGATTCTCTAATGAAATAGAACTACAGAAGCTCCCCAACTTAAAATTGCTGTTTAGTCACTAAGTTGTGTCTGACTCTTTGCAATACTATGGATTACAGCCTGCCATGTTCCTCTCTCCATGGGATTTCCCAGGCAAGAATACTTGAGTGGGTTGCCATTTCCTTCTCTAGGGGATCTTCCTGACCCTGGGATTGAACCCGTGTCTCCAGCTTTCACAGACAGATTCTTTACCACTGAGCCACCAGGGAAGCCCGATATCAGTAGGCAAATGACTTTAATTCAAGCAATACCACTGATTCTCTAATGAAATAGAACTGCAGAAGGTTCCCATCTTACAATCGTCTGACTTATGCAGTTATTCAATCTTATCATGGCATAAGAGCATATGCATTCATTAGAAACCACACTTGGAGTTTTGAATTTTGATCCTTGCCTGGGCTAGTGATATGCACTGTGGTGCGCTCTCCTGATGCTGGACAACAGCAGTGAGCCACAGCTCCAGTCAGCCATGTGATCACAAGGGTCAACAATGGACATACTTATGGGAGCAGTGGCTGTGCTTTGCTGGAGCAGCCATGAAGAGATACCCCAGGCACAAGGTAAGAGAAACCCAAGTAAGACAGTAGGCACTGAGAGAGGGCATCAGAGGGCAGACAGACTGAAACCACAATCACAGACAACTAACCAATCTGATCACACGGACCACAGCTTGTCTAACTCAATGAAACTAAGCCATGCCGTGTGGGGCCACCCAAGACAGACAGGTCATGGTGGAGAGGTCTGACAGAATGTGGTCTACTGGAGAAGGGACTGGCAAACCACTTCAGTATTCTTGACTTGAGAACCCCATGAACAGTATGAAAAGGCAAAATGATAGGATACTGAAAGAGGAACTCCCCAGGTCATTAGGTGCCCACTATGCTACTGGAGATCAGTGGAGAAATAACTCCAGAAATAATGAAGGGATGGAGCCAAAGTGAAAACAATACTCAGCTGTGGATGTGACTGGTGATAGAAGCAAGGTCCGGTGCTGTAAAGAGCAATATTGTGTAGGAACCAGGAATGTTAGGTTCATGAATCAAGGCAAATTGGAATTGGTCAAACAGGAGATGTCGAGAGTGAACATCGACATTCTGAGGAATCAGATAACTAAGATGGACTGGAATGGGTGAATTTAACTCAGATGACCATTATATCTACTACTGTGGGCAGGAATCCCTTAGAAGAAATGGAGTAGCCATCATGGTCAACAAAAGAGTCTGAAGTGCAGTACTTGGATGCAATCTCAAAAACAACAGAATGATCTCTATTCATTTCCAAGGCAAAGCATTCAATATCACGGTAATCCAAATCTATGCCCTGGCCAGTAACGCTAAAGAAGCTGAAACTGAACAGTTCTATGAAGACCTACAAGACTTTCTAGAACTAACACCCCAAAAAAGATATCCTTTTCATTACAGGGGACTGGAATGCAGAAGTAGGAATTCAAGAAACATCTGAAATAACAGGCAAATTTGGCCTTGGAGTACAGAATGAAGCAGGGCCACGGCTACAGAGTTCTCCCAAGAGAACACATTGGTGTTAGCAAACAGCCTCTTCCAAAAACACAAGAGAAGAATCTACACATGGACATCACCAGATGGTTGACACCAAAATTAGACTGATTATATTATTTGTAGCCAAAGATGGAGAAGCTCTATACAGTCAGCAAAAACAAGACCAGGAGCTGACTGTGGCTCATATCATGAACTCCCTATTGCTAAATTCAGACTGAAATTGAAGAAAGTGGAGAAAACCAATAAACCATTCAGGTATGACCTAAATCAAATCCTTTATGACTATACAGTGGAAGTGAGAAATAGATTTAAGGGACTAGATCTGATAGACAGAGTGCCTGATGAACTATGGATGGAGGGTCATGACATTGTACAGGAGACAGGAATCAAGACCATCCCCAAGAAAAAGAAATGCAAAAAAGTGAAATGGCTGTCTGAAGAGGCCTTACAAAAGCTGTGAAAAGAAGGGAAGCGAAAAGCAAAGGAGAAAAGGAAAGATATACCCATTTGAATGCAGAATTCCAAAGAATAGCAAGGAGAGATAAGGAAGCCTTCTTCAGTGATCAATGCAAAGAAATAGAGGAAAACAACAGAATGGGAAAGACTAGAGATTTCTTCAAGAAAATTAGAGATACTAAGGGAACATGTCATGCAAAGATGGGCTCAATAAAGGACAGAAATGGTATGGACCTAACAGAAGCAGAAGATATTAAGAAGAGGTGGCAAGACTACACAGAAGAACTGTACAAAAAAGATCTTCATGACCCAGATAATCATGATGGTGTGATCACTCACCTAGAGCCAGACATCCTAGAATGTGGCCCTTCAGAACCATCACTATGAACAAAGCTAGTGGAGGGGATGGAATTCCAGTGGAGCTATATCAAATCCTGAAAGATGATGCTGTGAAAGTGCTGCACTCAATATGCCAGCAAATCTGGAAAACTCAGCAGTGGCCACCGGACTGGAAAAGGTCAGTTTTCATTCCAGTCCCAAAGAAAGGTGAAGTCACTCAGTCATGTCTGACTCTTTGTGACTCTATGGACTGTAGTCTACCAGCTTCTCTGTCCATGTGATTTTTCAGGCAAGAGTACTGCAGTGGGTTGCGATTTCCTTCTCAGGGGATCTTCCCAACCCAGGGATTGAACCTGGGTCTCCCACATTGTGGGCAGACACTTTACCCTCTGAGCCACCAGGGAAGCCCTAATCCCAAGGAAAGGCAATGCCAAAGGATGTTCAAACTACTGCACAATTGCACTCATCTCACGCGCTAGTAAAGTGATGCTGAAAATTCTCCAAGCCAGGCTTCAGCAATACGTGAACCATGAAATTCCAGATGTTCAAGCTGGTTTTAGAAAAGGAAGAGGAACCAGAGATCAAATTGCCAACATCTGCTGGATCATCAAAAAAGCAAGAGAGTTCCAGAAAGCCATCTATTTCTGCTTTATTGACTATGCCAAAGCTTCTGACAGTGTGGATCACAATAAACTGTGGAAAATTCTGAAAGAGATGGGTATACCAGGCCACCTGACCTGCCTCTTGAGAAATCTGTATGCAAGTCAGGAAGCAACAATTAGAACTGGACATGGAACAACAGACTGGTTCCAAATAGGAAGAGTATGTCAAGGCTGTGTATTGTCACCCTGCTTATTTAACTTATATGCAGAGTACATCATGAGAAACACTGGGCTGGAGGAAGCACAAGCTAGAATCAAGATTGCTGGGAGAAATCCCAATAACCTCAGATATGCAGATGACACCACCTTTATGGCAGAAAGTGAAGAAGAACTAAAGAGCCTCTTGATGAAAGTGAAAAAGGAGAGTGGAAAAAGTTGGCTTACAGCTCAACATTCAGAAAACTAAGATCATGGCATCTGGTCACATTACTTCATGGCAAATGGATGGGGAAACAGTGAAAACAGTGTCACACTTTATTTTGGGGGGCTCCAGATTCACTGCACATGGTGATTGCAGCCATGAAATTAAAAGACGCTTACTCCTTGGAAGGAAAGTTATGACCAACCTAGACAGCATATTCAAAAGCAGAGACATTACTCTGCTGACTAAGGTCTGTCTAGTCAAGGCTATGGTTTTTCCAGTCGTCATGTATGTACGTGAGAGTTGGACTATAAAGAAAGCTGAGTACCAAGGAATTGATGCTTTTGAACTGTGGTATTGGAGAAGACTCTTGAGAGTCCCTTGGACTACAAGGAGATCCAACCAGTCTGTTGTAAAGGAGATCAGTCCTGGGTGTTCATTGGAAGGACTGATGTTGAAGCTGAAACTCCAATACTTTGGCCACCTGATGTGAAGAGCTGACTCATTTGTAAAGACCCTGATGCCAAACTCCAGTACTTTGGCCACCTCATGCGAACAGTTGACTCACTGAAAAAGACTTTGATGCTGGGAGGGATTGGGGGCAGGAAGGAGAAGGGGACGACAGAGGATGAGGATGTTGTCTAAGAAATAGCTATTCATATGGAAGGACTTGCTTCTTTCTCTTAGTTAATCCAGATTTTCATCCTAACAAAATATAATAGTTGGCACTCTTTGATCTCTAAGAACAGCTACAGAACATGGGAAGCACTGAGGTGTTACACCAATCACACAGTATGTATTCAGGTCTTTAGCATAATTTCTTACAGATTTCAGGTCATACAAACTATAGGAAAACATCATGATAGGTCTGTAAACTGAAAACTGATCCACTAATCTCTCTGTCATGATACATATCTTGTCAACAGCAAACTACAAATGCCCTCTATCATTTTTTAAAATGAGTTCAGTCTGCCAAATTACCACCAGTTCATGGTTAGGTTTCCTAAAGAATTCCACTATTGCTCTTTATTTCTGCAGTACAGGGTTATTGAGGAAAATGACATGTGAAACACTAGATGAACCTACATATCTATCATCTTGATTTTGTCTGAACTTTCCACATCACCCTTCAAAGCACATGTCTGAATAACAGAGGTTACTGCTATCTTAGAATTAACCTGTCACAAATTCAAGATTTCTTTTAGCCTTTGAAACTCTCTCAAAATGTCATCATCCTTATTATTAATTTTAAATGGAATTCCAATAAAATTTTATTTTTCAAATCAAACCAAAAGTGACTATTAAAAATAACCATGGGTTATACAGTTATTAAATTATATTTAATAGCATTTTGATTAGACTATCATTCGTACAATTTTTATTTTGGAAAAGAATTTTCTTGACTTCTTTCTTTAGAAATTAGTTTATAACCATTTGATATTTTGAAGAAAAATAAATGTATGTGGTTTACATACATTTACACTTGTGTAAATTATATTAAAAGTGAAAGTGTTAGTCACTCAATCGTGTCTAACTCTCTGTGACCCCAGGGACTGCAGTCCACCAGGCTCTTCTCCATGGAATTCTCTGGGCAAGAATACTGGAATGGCTTGCCATTTCTTTCTCTAGGGGATCTTCTTGATCCAGGGATTGAATCTGTCTCCTGCATTGTAGACTGATTCTTTACTGTCTGAGCCTAAGACTGTTTTCCCTTCTACTTTACTAAATTGAATATTTAAAGTCTAAAATTAGTACATCAAGGGGATGATCAAGATGGCAGAGTAGGAGGACATGGAGCTCACCTACCCTTTGAAGAACACATCAAAAAAACATCTTCATGTTGAACAGTTCTCCCTGAAAACTAACTAGAAGTTGACAGAAAGATTTCTGTACAACAGAGACTATAATAAAGATTGACATGAATTGTGAAAGAAGGGAAGAGAGGCGATCAAGCTGGGGTCTGTGCCTCTGGGAAGAGAGTCAGAAGAAAAGACAGATTACACAGGTAGAAATCTGCCCTGGGGAGTGAACAGTTCAAGCCACATATTGAGTGCCCCAGACAGGGGATCCATCACAAGGAAGAGGAGCCCCCTTGGCTGGTTGGAGGCCTGATGGGATTAACAATAGGGGAGCCTGCACCTCACTCCTGAAGAACACATGAGAACTGACTTGCTGCTGAGGCAGGGCAAGTTCCCCTGGTGGCTCAGTTGGTAAAGAGTCTGCCTGCAATGTGGGAGACCCAGGTTCGTGCTCTGGGTGGGGAAGATCCCCTGGGGAAGGAATCGGCTACCCACTCCAGTATTCTTGCCTGGAGAATTCCATGGACAGAGGAGCCTGGTTGAGCTACAATCCGTGGGATCACGAATTGTCTGACACCTGAGTGACTAGCACTTTGACTTTTTGAGGTAGGGAAGAGAGGGGTGGGTTGAGTACTGCTCAAGTGGCTGTTGCAAGTCGCTATTATCTTTGACATTTCTGCTGTTTAAAAATTAGAAATGATTATTTTTACTGGAATCACTACAGTATCCACCAAAGAAGTTGATTTCTACTGAAAGACATAGAAAATCTTTAAGTAAGTGTGAAAAATTGATACCGTTCCCCAAACACAAAACCAAATTGTATTCTTTGATAATTCTCATCATATATTTTAAAAATTGAAGTCTCTGTTGAACTTAATAGTTATATATTAATCATGAAAGTATTTTAGGACACATAAATAGTATAAAACTTTGGATTGGGGTTTTGCTTGTGGACAAACTTCCTTATTAACCACATACACCCATGAACGCCAATGGGATGGAGGCACATTGGGACACACACAGGAGGAGGTAGCATAGGGCTGGTGAGCTTTTAATTTGTAAAAGTTAAGCCCAAATTCTCCCTCCTATTTAAGAATTTTCAGAATGAAATTCTCAGATGTGGGTAAAATTTTTCCCCAGCGGGGGTGAGGGGTGGGGAATCAATTTTCTTTCTGGAATATAATTCATATTTGAATCACTTTGCAAGAAATTTAAAATTGCTCCATTTTATATTCCCATGAGATTTTCTTAAATTGAGGCTCTTAAAACAAACTATTCTCATTGTTTAAATATGTAGTTTGGAGCTTTAAAGGGAAACTGAGGCTAGCATTTGCTAGGTATTTTTCTAAGTGTCTGTATAGCTGTGCCATTCATATTATTTTTATTATTCCTGAAGATCCTAAATAGTTATATCAGATGTATTTAGGTACCTAGTGTCAAATTCTAAGGAAATGAAGTATACAAAGCTGAAAATAAAAGCATACAGAAAGAGGCTTCTAGTTCTTTTTATATTTCCAAAGAGCCAACTTCAAGTGACAATGGTGCCAAGTTTATCCTAAGTCATTTATTTATTTATTTTCTTCAGAAATAGCTATTGAGCCAAGATGGCAAACTAATCTTCAAGTTCTGAGACTACAATTGTCATACCTATGATTAGAGGGGTGGATTGCTTATCTGTTTGTATATGGTGTTTGACACCCATTGGCAAAAAAAAAAAAAAAAATAGACAATCTCTTCTTTGGGATACAATGATGATATATATAAACTGAATGAAATATATGGTAATTCTAGGTAGATAATTATTAACTTTAAATTTATCTAAAATCACTTGAAATATGTGAAATAGGTGGAAGATGTAATGTACAGACAAAAGCAGTTTAGAAAAGATATATATTTCATGCATTGAACTTGCACTGGTTATTTTACATATGGTAATATACATGTTTCAATGCTATTCTCTCAAATCATCCCAATGTCTCATTCTCCCACAGTCCAAGTCTGTTCTTTATATCTGTGTTTCCTTTGCTGCCCTGCAAAAACCATCACAATATTGTAAAGTAATTATCCTTAATTTAGAAAGATGGTAACGATAACCCTGTATGCGAGACAGCAAAAGAGATACAGATGTATAGAACAGGCTTTTGGACTCTGTGGGAGAGGGAGAGGGTGGGTTGATTTGGGAGAATGGCATTGAAATATGTATAATATCATATATGAAACAAATCGCCAGTCCAGGTTCGATGCATGATACTGGATGCTTGCGGCTGGTGCACTGAGACAACCCAGAGGGATGGTACAGGGAGGGAGGAGGGAGGGGGTTTCAGGATAGGGACCATGTGTATACCTGTGGTGGATTCATGTTGATGTATGGCAAAACCAATACAAAATTCTAAAGTAATTAACCTCCAATTAAAATAAAAAAATTTATATT
>SJYQ01005081.1:40832-52042 GCA_006410935.1 Redunca redunca
CTTAGTCCTTCTCATCATTAGCACTATAAAAAAATGTTAACAATATATAGCATCTGTTCCCAATAGTGAAGTTCATAGAGGAAAACTGTTTTTATTCAGAAAATTTCATTCTCACCCAAGTCCTAGAAACTGAAATATGTTAGGTCAAGTTCATATTTCTTTAAGGGTCCCTAAATATTATATATAAAAAGTGAAGACAATATTTATTTCCATACCAATTTTCATATGAGTTCATAACTCTTACTGTCACTTGGTATGCTTGCCTTCATTTTTTTCCTTTTGGGAAACAATGAAAAAATTCTATTAAGACACCTACTAAACCATTTCATAGATCTGAATATAAATCTAGATTTCAGCAATAGGACTATTACATAAATTATTCAAATAAAGAGTGTAAACTTGTAGTTTATTGGTGTTAAAAGTAATAAATCTGCTCTGTTATATAGGCTCACATGCTTAGCATAGCATTACTATTGTGGGGAAAGGCGGTAATATATAATATTTGAAAAGCAGCTTCTTTTGCTGCTAAGTTTTTGCTATCTATACCCACACAGATAGTGTATTGGGTACCTGAATAAAAATTAAGTAGAAAGTAGAAATCAATGTGTAGAACTGAAAGGAGTTTTTCTGTCTCAGTTTTCTCATCTGCATATTGTAGAGATCAGATTAGATCTTCGCTAAGAACATTCCTGCCTATTAATTATTATGATATATATTTCAGTGTATAGGAGAGATAGGTAGAAGGAGTCACTCACTTTTGTCACACAGAAAAAATAGTTCTATTTAAACTAGATTGATGCTTCATTATTATTACAACTTTTCAATGGAAGAAAGAGAAGTTTGTCCTAAGTGGGAGTATAGTTTCCTCTCGACTGTAAAAATTATGTAATTATGGTTGTACCTGAAACACAATCTTTCTTGTTGAATCACAAAGGGACTATACAGGACAATTGTCCCTGCGGCTCTTCAGTGTCAGATAAAGGAAAAGGATATTGTGCTCAGAGAGCTGTGGATATTCTACAGTTATTTAGTATGCACCTGATGAAACCCACACCACTATTTGGACTTAGGAGAAATATAAAATTAAAACAAGAATTGCGAAAGGGAAATAACATTCTTAGGACCTCTAAAATTAATATCTGATTAATGTCATTTCTTCCCTCTGCTTTCCCTCCTATCCATTTCTGCTTTTTCTAAAACACAGAAAAAACAAACAAACAAACATTATTTTCTTTCTCAAACAATAGCAAGATATCAACAGCTAAATTCCTTTCCATGAACTTAAGTTTCTGATTTGGTCTCCAGGCAATCTACCTATAATGATCTATTTCCCACTCCCAATCTATCTCAGCCTCCTGAGACTGGCTTCCTCCTTTTATATTCAAGGACTTCCCTCAAAGCTCAGTTAGTAAAGAATCTTCCTGCAAAGCAGGAGACCTGGGTTTGATCCCTGGTTGGGAAGATCCCCTGGAGAAGGAAAAGGCTACCCACTCCAGTATTCTGGCCTTGAGAATTCCATCCATGGTATAGTCCATGGGGTCACAGAGTCAGACAAGACTGGGTGACTTTCACTTTTAGACTAAACTCAATCATCCTACAAACAAGATGCTCTAACTTCTTCAGTTGCAAATAGTTTGTCTCTTTTTCTTTTTACTTATTTTATAAATTATATTCATTTCAATTTTTTTCTCTTATTTCAATGTATTCACATACATTTCCCTGTCCTACCAATTAGATATTAAGTACATTAAGGTTCTCACTGGTAATGTTTATATTTGTCTGCTTATCTCTGGAAACAGAGTTCAGTTCTGTCACTCAGTCGTGTCCAACTCTTTGCGACCCCATGGACTGCAGCACGCCAGGCCTCCCTGTCCATCACCAAATCCCAGAGTTTATTCAAACTCATGTCCATTGAGTCCGTGATAATATCCAACCACTTCATCCTCTGTTATCCCCTTCTCCTCCTGCCTTCAGTCTTGCCCAGCATTCAGGTCTTTTCCAACGAGTCAGTTCTTCGGATCAGGTGGCCAGAGTATTGGAGTTTCAGCTTCAGTATCAGTCCTTCAAATGAATATTCAGGATTGATTTCCTTTAGGATGGACTGGTTGGATCTCCTTGCTGTCCAAGGGACTTTCAAGAGTCTTCTTCAACACCACAGTTCAAAAGTATCAATTAGGCAGCTCTCAGTTTTCTTTATAGCCCAACTCCCACATCCATATGTGACTACTGGAAAAACCATAGCCTTCACTAGATGGACCTTTGTTGGCAAAGTAATGTCTCTGCTTTTGAATATGCTGTCTAGGTTGGTCATAACTTTCCTTCCAAGGAGTAAGTGTCTTTTAATTTCATGGCTTCAGTCACCATCTGCAGTGATTTTGGAGCCCCCCAAAATAATCTGCCCCTGTTTCCATTGTTTTCCCATCTATTTGCCATGGAGTGATGGGACCAGATGCTATGATCTTAGTTTTCTGAATGTTGAGCATTAAGCCAACTTTTTATATTCTCCTCTTCACTTTCATCAAGAGGCTCTTTAGTTCTTCTTCACTTACTGCCATAAGGGTGGTGTCATCTGCATATCTGAGGAAGCAGAGTTGGTACTCAAAAATAGATGTACTATTGAATGACTTTTTCATCAAAGATGCTTATTGGGCTAAGTTGGAGGAGAAGCAGGGAGTACGAACTTTGTTCCTGAATGCTAACCATGTTAAAAAGAGTATCTGCTAAATTTTACCTATACTCTGACTCAATTTGTGATTAAATAAGGGAAAAATAAGGCACATGCATGTGTTCTGAGATGGTAATAACTATTTTCAAAACCTTGATTACAACAAAAGCAATCACTCAGTCTAGATGAAGCAGGACAGCTTCAGTAGGTTTCTTTTTTGTAGCACTCATAATATCCATAATACTTGAGGATGAGTCAAGTAAGGATATTATGCTACAATGAAGTTTCCAAAGTTAGAAATCCATGCTGTTTATCAGAATGAAATTTTACATTCTGGCCACATTCATACTGCTTATGCTCTTAAACTGTGTTTTAAGAGTCTCCCCTTGAGGCCAAGGGGTGTGGTAGAATAGCAGAGAAATTGTTAAGGTGCTGATTTATACAAGCTTGCCTGAAGTACTACTAAAATACAGGAAAAATATGTCTCAACTTAGGGAAGTCCCGGGGAGAACTAATCCTGACACGAGAGAGAACCAAGCTTGATGGATCTCATTTAACACACTCAGTACAAAAGGAGAGGTAATTTGGAGCATAGAATCAGGACTCAATTGAACACACTATGGTCCAAATTTCTACATGAATGTCTGAAATCCTGAGGGAAAAGTGCAAGTAAATCTTAAAATCACTGGTCTCTGAACTCTAAAAATTATCAAAGCACACTTGCAGGACAAATAACAGAGAGAAGTTATGAATCCTACTATAGAACTCTGTCCTCTTGACAGCACAAATGACCAAAGCATTAGCAGTGGGCTTCCTGGAACAGGAGCAGGCACCAGAGAAAACACCGACCCATGCAAAAACTCCATCCTTAGTCAGGAAATGGTAAAGCAGTAGCTTTATCCAGAGAGATTTCGAGATAGGAAAGAATTTTATTTTCAAGATGGATATATATAATAAAATAAAAGACAAATTTACACAATAACTGCTCTATTCCAACCTAAACATCACATACAAACACACACACATGCATATTACAAAAATATAATCCTTCATCCTCACCCATGTAACCAAAGGCAATGTGAGAAGCCTAGACTTCCACCATAGTGAGACTCTATGAGGTACACCCAACATGGAATGTCAGTAAAGACCAAGTAGGGAGCTAAGACTCTTCCTCCCACTGAACACAGAAGTACCCTCTCTACTGTGGTTTCAGTAGACTCCACTTGAGTAGCCTGAATTTCTACCATAATTGAAACAATGAGGTGCTCCTCCTTTTTTCTGCTACAGTGATGACAGAAAATGCCTGAAGAATGACTTGGAACACCTTCTTAGCAACTATGAGGCTTCCCCACCATTTTGGTGGAGACCACTTGGGAAGTCAAAATTTACATCCCCATCCAGTAGTGATGAGGATACACACTCCCTGCCCTTGTTGACTAGTGGCAGCCCAATCGGGAACCTGATGTTTTACCTCCATCTGGCAGGAGCAAGGTGGTATCCTAACTGTTGCCAAAGTATTATCAGGAAAAGCCAGCTAAAACAGAAGGTTTAATTAAGATCTAGTCTCACAATATTCAAAATGTTTAGTTTTCAATTAAAAAAAAAAACAAAAACCTGTCATCATGCCAATAACCAGGACTATCTCCAACAATGAAAATGACAATAAATGGTAATACTTGAAACAGCCATGATACTAATGTTTGTATTAACTATTATGTACATAATATCATATATATTTTATATGAATTTGAAGCAAATGAAATATATAAAGCTTCAGCAAAGAAATATAAAGTTTTAAGCAAAGACATAAAAGACATAATTAAGAACCAAATGGATATTTTATAACTAAAAAACACAATACTCAAATGAAAACTCAGTAGAAGGGGTCAATAGCAAAATGGAAACAATCAGGAAACTGGGAGATCAAAACAAATTACCCAATATGCATAAAGGAGAGAAAATAGACTAAAAAAATTAAAAGAGAGCCTCAGGGACCTATGGAACTATTCTTAAAAAGTCTAACATTTGTGTCATTAGACTCCTGAAAGGAGAGGAAGAGAAAGGGCAAGTCTGAACAAGTGCTTAAAGAAATAACAGGTGAAAACCTCCCCAAAATAAGAGGGAACATAGACCTGCAGTTTCAGAAAGCTGAACAAAGTCTAAACAGGATAAATTTGAAGAACCCCAATGCAAAATACATGTTAGTAAAACCTTTAAAAGTTAAAGGAAAAGAAAAAATTCTTTGAAGGAGCAAGAGAGAAATGAAACCTCAACTATAGGGGAAAAACAATTTGAATGACAGCTCGGTTCTCATCAGAAACTGTGGAAACCAAAAAGAGGTATCACAATATTTTTCAAATATTTCAAATAGAACTTCAGCCTGGAATAATCTACCCAGTGGAATATCTTTTGGGAATTAAAGGGAACAAAGACATTCTTACACTAATGAGAAGTCACAAAATTTGTCACTTTTTTTTTTTTATAAAAGCATGTATAAAAGAGTAAACTTTTTAGTTCTCTAAACCACCAAAGAAGGAATCTTGGAACATCAGGAACAAGAAAAATACACAATTGGCAAATTATGTAGAAATAACTAGACTCTTTCTTGTGCATCCCCTCAATTATATTTCACAGTTGAAACAGAAGTTAGAACACTGCCTGAGGAGATTATGCATGTATGAACAGAAATTATGTAAGAGGATTACATTACAAGTAGAGGAGGGCAAAGGGACTTAAAAAGAGGTAAAATTTCTGCACTAGACTTTAACTGGTGTCAACAGCAGTATACTGTACTAAGTTATACAAACACACACACAATACAGAACCTGAATCAAATATTTTTTTAAAAAGTGTATCCCAAAGGATACAGTAAGATATCATTAGAAATAAATCAAAATCGAATTCTCAGAAATGTTTGCTCAAGTATTATTGAATTTAGTTTACTAATATTTAGTTGACACATTTACAGTCATACCCCCATTTTATCATGTTTTGTTTTATAGTGCTTTGCAAATGTTACAATTATTACAAACTGTAGGTTTGTGATAACCCTGGATTATCAGATGATAGCAGTTTTTACAATAAAGTATGTTTAAATTAAGATATGTACCTTTTTCAAAGACATAATGCTAGTGTACATTTCATAGAATACAGTTCAGTTCAGTTCAGTCACTCAGTCGTGTCCGACTCTTTGTGACCCCATGAATCGCAGCACACCAGGCCTCCCTGTCCATCACCATCTCCCAGAGTTCACTCAGACTCACGTCCATCGAGTCCATGATGCCATCCAGCCATCTCATCCTGGGTCATCCCCTTCTCCTCCTGCCCCCAATCCCTCCCAGCATCAGAGTCTTTTCCCATGAATCAACTCTTTGCATCAGGTGGCCAAAGTTTCAGCTTCAGCATCATTCCTTCCAAAGAAATCCCAGGGCTGATCTCCTTCAGAATGGACTGGTTGGATCTCCTTGCAGTCCAAGGGACTCTCAAGAGTCTTCTCCAACACCACAGTTCAAAAGCATCAATTCTTTGGTGCTCAGCNTCTGGTTCCTCTGCCTTTTCTAAAACCAGCTTGAACATCAAGGAGTTCACGGTGCATGTATTGCTGAAGCCTGGTTTGGAGAATTTTGAGCATTACTTTACTAGAATGTGAGATGAGTGCAATTGTGTGGTAGTTTGAGCATTCTTTTGCATTGCCTTTCTTTGGAATTGGAATGAAAACTGACCTTTTCCAGTCCTGTGGCCACTGCTGAGTTTTCCAAACTTGCTGGCATACTGAGTGCAGCACTTTCACAGCATCATCTTTCAAGATTTGAAATAGCTCAACTGGAATTCCATCACCTCCACTAGCTTTGTTCGTAGTGATGCTTTCTAAGGCTCACTTGACTTCATATTCCAGGATGTCTGGCTCTAGATTAGGGATCACATCATCATGATTGTCTGGGTCGTGAAGATCTTTTTTGTACAGGTCTTCTGTGTATACAGTATGATGTAAACATAACTTATATATGTAATGGGAAACTAAATATTTCCTGTAGTTTCTAAATTCATTTTATTGTGGTAGTCTAGAATCAAACTAAAAACATCTCCAAGGCATGAGTGTATATTCATTAGAGATATAAATCCTTCTTTTATTTTTTCTTTTATTTATCCCTATCTGGTTTAAGCAAGATAATATGGGCCTCATCGCATGAATTTGGAAGTGTTGTGCTGTGCTGTGCTTGGCTGCTCAGTCATGTCTGATTCTTTGTGGCCCCATGGAATGTAGCTCACCAGGCTCCTCTGCTCATAGGGTTTCTCTAAGCGAGACTACTGGAGTGAGTTGCCATGCCCTCCTCCAGAGGATCTTCCCAAGCCAGGGATTGAATGAACCCAAGTCTCCCACATTGCAGGTGGATTCTTACTGCCTGAGCCATCAAGGATCCCAAAGAATACTGGAGTGGGTAGCCTATCCCTTCACCAGGGGGTCTTCCCCACCTGGGAATAGAACCAGGGTCTCCTGCATTGCAGGCGGATTCTTTACCAGCTGAACTACCAGGGAAGCCCATATTTATGTATTTAAAATAGTTTCAATCCCTGAATCAGCCTATATCTATTAAATAAGTTAATTCAATAATTGATAACTTTCCAAACCACAAAGCATCATGTCCAGACCGGTTCACTGGTGAATCCAGCAAAATTTAAAAGTGAAAATTACACCAGTTCTCTACAATCTCTTTAGAGGAGAAAACCCAGGGAATAGTTCTTAACTTACTGTTACTCAGACAGTATCCTAATACAAACCAGACAAAGTTATTACAAGATAAGATTACTTACCAATCTCTCTCATGAACACAGATGAATAATTAAAATGGACAGAATTAGGATTAAGCATCTCTTTTAAACCAATCAATAAATGCAAATAGCTTAAACCTGCACATATAGTGTTGGTTATATAATAGAAAAGAATACATTTTAATCCATTCTAATGAGGTAGATGAAACTGGAGCCGATTATACAGAGTAAAGTAAGCCAAAAAGAAAAACACCAATACAGGATACTGACACATATATATGGAATTTAGAAAGATGGTAATGATAACCCTGTATGCAAGACAGCAAAAGAGACACAGATGTATAGAACAGACTTTTGCACTCTGTGGGAGAGGACGAGGGTGGGATGATTTGGGAGAATGGCATTGAAACATGTAAGCTATCATGTAAGAAACGAATCGCCAGACTAGGTTCGATGCAGGATACAGGATGCTTGGGGCTGGTGCACTGGGATGACCCAGAGAGATGATATGGAGAGAGAGGTGGGAGGGGGGTTCAGGATTGGGAACTCATGTACACCCGTGGCGGATTCATGTCAATGTATGTCATAAACAATACAGTATTGTAAAGTAAAATAAAAAATAGATTAATTAATTTAAAAAAAGAAATAGAAGTGGTAATTTCATTCATGCTATTTCTTCTTCGCATAATTCCTTAAAGTGTGCATGCTAGTTTATTTCAAATTACTTTTTCTGTGAATGTTTGATACATTCAAAATAATGCTTTTATATTCAATCTAATCCTTAGATTTGAATCCTAGGTGCTATATCTTCTCTTGATTTCACACCCCATCTAGTTTCTCAACAATAGGTGGGCCATTTGGACATTGGTCAAAAAAGAACAATAACATTTTCTTTGTTGAGAGTACTATTAAAATTATCTAAATACATGATAGCATTATCTTGAACCTGAATGAAGACTGTAAGCTTGGTTAACATGGAATGCCATTTTTCATTCAGTGTAGATTGAGAAATAAAAAATATTTATATGCAGATTTTTGTACAAAGTAAAAATAATGGTATTGGTTTATAGGAGCTTCCCTGGAGGTTCAGTGGTAAAGAATCTGCCTGTGATGTAGGAGACACAGGTTGGATTCCTGGGTAGGAAGATCCTCTGGAGAAGAAACAGCAACTCACTCTAATATTCTTGTCTGGGAAGTCCCATAGACAGAGGAGCCTGATGGCTATAGTCCATGATGTCGAAAAAGAGTGGGATGTGAGTTACTGACTAAACATTAGAAACAGCAACAATTTCTCTATAAGAGAAGTTTCCTAAATTTCTGATGTATGTCACAGTTTCAGTCTAAGTGCCTTCCTAAGGCTTATCTGGGCTTCCCATGCGGCACTAACGGTAAAGAGCCCACCTGTCAGTGCAGTGGAATAAGAGAGGTGGGTTTGATCCCTGGGTTAGGCTGATCGCCTAGAGGAAGGCATGGCAACCCACTCCAGCATTCTTGCCTGGAGAATCCCATGGACACAGAACCTGGCAGGCGATGGTCCATGGGGTCACACAGAGTCGGCATGACTAAAATGGAGAGGACCCAGAGAGATGGTATGGGGTAGGAGATGGGAGGGGATTCGTGTTTGGGAACGCATGTACACTCGTGGTGAATTAATGTCAATGTTTGGCAAAACCAATACAGTAATGTAAAGTAAACTAAAGTTAAAATAAAAATTAAAAAAAAATAAAATAAAATGATTTAGCACGTATTCAAGGCTTCTCTGCACCACCTGCCGTTAAGTTCACAGAGAAGTGATTCAAGTAGCTATACATGTAAAAAATATTTAAAGTAACTAACTATGGGCCAGTTTAAAACTGTGGTGATAAAACAGTAAACAAGAAAATGCCTCTGCCTTAATGGAGCTTTCCACCTAATGAAAAGACAAGTATTAGTTAAGTAAATTGATAAATAGTGATTTTAGGTAGTATTGATAGGAAAAAAAATCTAAATATGTTTGAGAAGCATCCAAGTAGTTGTAAGGGGACCATTTTAGATGGTCTTTGAGGAAGTGATATTTGAGCAGAGACTTGAATATTGTAAAAAAGCAAGTCCTATAAAGACTGGAGGAAAGGATTACAAAAGTAAACATTTTATATAAAGAGAAATGGAAAGGAAGATAAAGAATTAAAAAGTTGAAAGAAAACTAAGTACAGCAAAATATCACCCTAATGGACATTAACAAGAATGTATTAATATATTAACATTTGAAGTATGCATTAAATGACAAAAATAAAAATCAGAATATAGGTTATATGTGTATTGGAAACAGAAATTAGATCTAGAAAAAAATATATGGTATACTTCAATGTTAACTGCAATCAGAACTCTGGGTTCCCAGGTGCATCTTTGTTCTCTGAACATTTTCTGTATATTTGATAAAACTCATTAAAAGTACTCTTGATGGGAATATGCTCAGTTTGTTAGAGAAGAGCCAGAAGGCCAGAGTGAATAAAGCGATCTGAGCAAGTGAATGAGTAGCCAAAAATGGGCAGAAAAAGTAAAAAGAAACCAGCTAAAGGCAAAGCTTGTTACAGTGAGCTAAAGAGTTGGGCTATTATTCTAACTGGGATGGGAAGACACTGTTTGGTTTTAAGCAACAAGAGATAAAATCTAAACTATGTTCTTACAATGTTAAATAAATTGAGGGAAATGTTAGGAGTAGTCCTACCCAAATGGATGTTGGTCCATAAACTATTTTTACTTCTCCAGGATAAGCACAAGAAGTAAGCATTTGAAAACTTGTATAAAATTGAGAGATTGTGACTAGATAAAAGTGTATGATTTTTTAAGCTAGTTCACTTTCACCATAATTTTTTAAAGTGAGATATGATGATAAGTTGAAAACAATCAAACAAAGCTGGTCATTGACCACAAAGCACTTGAGAAGCACTTCCATAGTACAAGTGCAGAAGCAGTTCTACTGCAGTAGACCAGAGGGGAGGTATATTTTGAAAATTAAGCCAGCAGAAAGAATTGGTCAAGTGGTATAACAAAAAAGAGAAATCATGGATAGGCTTTGTATCTTCACAATAACTCTGTTTTTAGTATAAAGTAGGTTTCTCCTACAAGAGCTGGAAAAGTTGTGACTAACGCAGTTCCTATTTTAAGGATATTAATACAGAAACTTAGAGTAGGTGACTCACTTCCAAGAATAACACAAATGCATGTAGTAGTGCTATGACTTAGACCCAGGTCTATTAAAGAAAAACCACACACACACTTTCTGCTATGTATTATTTTCATCACTTTGTTTAAATATTTTATTATAAGAAAATAATATGATTCCCCCTTTAGATATAATGGTATGTTGAATGATATTTGTCCCCTAACACTGAACTTTATGGGAAAAAATGCTAAGGCAGGATATATAATTTAATGTACAATTAAATTGTTTCACTATTTTATAAAGGGATTTTGTCTTCCTATTTATAATTTATGTTGGTCTATAACTATCTTTTTTTAATCAGTGTTTATCAGCTATAAGTATCCAAGTCACTCATGAAAGAGCTTGGAAATTTTCTATCTTTTTCTAGAATCTGGAGTAATTTTAATTGATTTGGAAAAACATCTGATTTTTGAAATGTTGTATTATCTTCATGTATTATCTTGACAGTAGTTTTTTGTATTTTTGTTTTAGGAATAGTTCTTTGATTTTTAAAAAATTGTTTCTTTGGAACTTAGTTTGTTCAAATGATCTCTCTCTACTCAAAACAACCTTACTACAGAGTTAACAAAA
>SJYQ01005081.1:52427-69465 GCA_006410935.1 Redunca redunca
TGGCATTATAATTATAGTTAATAATATCATAATGCATGCTGAAAAATATTTTATATGTAGAGCTATACATAATAAAAAAGAGTAGAAAAGTAATAAAATTGCCAAAAAATAAAATAGACATAAATTACATACAGAAAAAAAATTGAACACAGGGACAAAACTCTTCCCCATTTCTCTAGTGTTGGCTGTTTATTTTTATGATGAAAGCATTAGTATCATAAAAGTGGAAAACATCTTATTCAGTGGAAAATATTTTTTTAAATATTTTACCATTGATTTTATTTTTTAATATAAATTCACTTATTTTAATGGAGGTTAATTACTTTACAATATTGTATTGGTTTTGCCATACATCAACATGAATTTTATTTTAAGATTTACCATTGTGAAATCACCTCATCTGGGCCAGATGCAACTTATCAATCTTATTCCCACTCAACATGAAATGTCAGGGTGCAGTACATTCAAACAGAAAAGCCCATCCTTTGCTCTTCCTCTCCACCTTCCTCTGGTCCTAATTCATTCCTGAAACTGGAGTGAAACACGTTCAGGAGCCCTCAGGCCAGCTAGGTTTCTCATGCTGCCTTTGTACATCCTGAAGTTGAATTTAATTCATACCAGCTTGCGTCATTACCCTGGTCTTTCTAAAATAGCTGAATCCATCAATGCTCAAACCATTTATGAGAGGATATAAAATTTCTACCTATTTGTGGTGAATTACTGTTATTAATTGAATAAATATTAACACACACATATTTCAAAGCAGAAGATCTTCACATTTTTTTCCACTGAAGAATTTAATTATTTTAATACAATTTAATATCTTAGGTGAATAAATATTTTTAAAAGCTTAAGGCAGGGTTTTGTAATTATGCATAGCCACCTGCTCTGAGTCATATATTTAGTTTAGAATGTTAAACCTACAGATTTACAGTTTTTCCATTTGGACTCTGAATTCTGGCCTGAATCTGTCACATAATTTCTAAGTAGTTTTATACACAGAACAGCCTGAACCACAGTCCAAATCACTAAACGCAAGTCACCAGTTGTGATGGAGGCTAATGTCTCCAAGTCAGAGGGCTGTTATCTGCTATTTATATCAAAGCTTATACAGCAGCTGAGTCAGTATAATAGTGTACTAAAAGTGAAGTGGGTAAATATATTCTATTTGTTAGTTAATGGTTTTCATATGTATAAATTTACTTTCAACAATTTATTGGGGTGTAGCTATTCTATTTCCCTTGCAGAATACAGAAATGATGCTTGACACAACTGTGAACGGAGAAATCAATTACAGCTTTACTACTGTCTTTAGCCTCTAATAAATCCTGAAATTTATTTATTTAAAAAATAAGTTATTAACTAGGAAATATAATTTCAAGCATCATCAGTTCAGTTCAGTTCAGTCGCTCAGTCATGTCCAACTCTTTGCGACCCCATGAATCGCAGCACGCAGGCCTCCCTGTCCATCACCATCTCCCGGAGTTCATTCAGACTCACGTCCATCAAGTCAGTGATGCCATTCAGCCATCTCATCCTCTGTCGTCCCCTTCTCCTCCTGCCCCTAATCCCTCCCAACATCCGAGTCTTTTCCAATGAGTCAACTCTTTGCATGAGGTGGCCATTATATACAGAAAATATGGGAGTAAAAATGTGGATGATAAACACGTGACTACTTCTAGCCTCTGTTTTTTTCATGGAAATGTAAATGTTATTTATAATGGCAAATAAACCCTTAAATTGCTTTAATTAAAAGTTTCTTTCTTTTGCAGCATTTTACCCAAATCATTGTAGATGAATGTCAAGAATATATCACCGGTTTTAGCATGCTGAAGGATGATGCTAACATTTCAATTTTATCTTAAATGCTATTTCAATGAAAAGGTGTTTTTCACTAAAAATATAAGCAAGATGAAGTGAGTTGATTTCTTTTTTAGCAATGTGACAGAAAAGCGTAAAAATATTTGTGATCTCAATTCTTATCTAAGCTGGGCCTCCCATTTTTGATCAAATATACTCAATCTGATCTCAAAAAGCAGCAATAACAAGTCAGTTTCTAATTTCATACCACAAAGACAACCATAATCCTTCATTTTAATGCAATCTGTTGTAAATCTTGATGCCATGTGTAATTTTTTTGAGGGTAGAAATGTCACTGCTATTTGTTCTCATTCAGTTCCCATCTGCAATGCAGCATTAACCGTGAGTGATGCTGATATGTGGTGTCCAGGATATTGTCATTAGATGTAGCCCTGTGGCAAAGAGGTAATCATATTGATTTTTCACTACTGCAGCAAATACTCTTGTGTCCAACTGCTAAGCTCTGGAAAAAATAAATAAAACCACAATGATCAGATCTGCTGTTGAAGCAAGATTTCAAGTGCTTCCAAGTTGTCTTCTGCAAGGTCATTTCAGTCAGTATCACCCTCATAAGTGGGATGCACTGGATGGCATTTGCAGCAGTATTACCCTGATAAGTGGAGGCATTGGATAGTATCTGCAGCTCTCCAAGCTTTCCACTGACCAGTTATTTGGAGCTGTTTTCTTCCTGACTATTCTTATAGGTGTCAACACAAAATGTTAAGGAACAACTTGTTTCATAAATGAAGATATAAGCAATATGAGTAACAGGGAAATATAATTNTGTGTAACAGGGAAATACAATTAATAAAGCCATGTTGTGCTTTAGTTTTCATGGAATAACAAAGGATTTTTACCAAATGAATGAAATATAATTTTGAAGGATGGAAAGATTTTCAAAAATGTGTTTCAAGAAAGAATTGTTAAGTGTCAGTGAATTTGTTTTTTATTTGTTTACTCTAAGTGTTTTATTTTGTGCTGGTTTCTGTTGTGTTAGTATTGATACTGTTCAGAATACAGTAGATAAAATCATCTGATTTCCATCTGACTGGGATTTATAAAGTATTTTTGTAGTTATTTCATTTTTCCATTTAGTATAGCTATCTGGAGAAAAAATAGCTTATATATATAATATTAGTCTTTGTTTAGGCTAAAAGTAGTGACATAAACTTACTAGCTTATTTGTTATAAAACCATTTTAAAGACTTTGAAGTTATTTTCATTCATTCTTCATTAAGTCATTCCCTTATTCAAAATGTACACGCTGAGCTCATAGGATTCTTTCTCAAGTAATGTCATGTGTGGGATGAAGCATTGAAACATAAAGAAATCAGTGCAACATCATGTAAGCTTCAGAATAGTGATATGTCATGATGATAAAAGACCCTATTGCTTTCTGCTTAACATCATCTAATGGTGTTATGCTGTATGCAAAGTCCATTTTTTCTATTAGGTTCCACATAGGTCTACGTGATCTGGATTCTCTCTTATTCTCATTATAGACTTTTGTCTCTTCCTATCCAGCCTCTTTCTTTTCCTCCTTCTCTTTCTCCTTCTTCTTCTGCTTCAATCAGTAAATCTTTGATTTCTCTGTGATGTGTATCACATGACTCTTTACCTAGATGGATGGTCTCATCTATGAATCTTCCTATAGGTTAGAAATCATCTCAAATGTCACCTCCCGAAGAGATTATCTTAAGTATAATTTCCCATTCTCCATTCCTTATCATTTTACTCTTTTGATTTCTTCCATAACAGTTAAAATCCTAAGAGAAGATTCTCTCCCCTCCCCCCCATCAAATATTATCTGTCCCTTCAATGAAATGCATTCTATCTAGAATGATCACAATTACAGTGCTTGGCTCAGGGTAGATAATCAATAAATATTTGTCAAATAAATGAATAGAGAGTATTTAAAAATAATGTTGTGTATTCCTAGTGCCAACTATAGAAGTTTTTAATTATAGGTACTCAATTGTTTAGCAAATTATTGAACCCTATTTTCATAATACACATGAAAGATAAGCCAACTTCAGGTAAAAGATAAACAGACATGATGAGAAGATGAAATAGCATATATAATAACATAGAGTCATGAATGATTTATGTAACTTGAAGCTATATGTAACTTTATATAATAGGACAAATAGTCAAATTTCAGGGTAAAAATGTACTAGATAATAAATTGTTATGGTAAAGAGTTAGAGAACATGAATGTGAAAGTTTTAATATGCAATGAAAGAAAATTTGGATTGTGTCTATTAAATGATAAGGATTCACAGAAAAGTAAAAAGCAGGTGAGAGTGATCAAAGTTGCTATTAGTATGATTCTTGAATTTTTTTAATAAGAGGATTGGAATATCATTTTACTGGCAGTACAGAGAGGGTTGAGACTAGAGGAAGTGAAGTCAAATAGAAATCCACATGATAATTAAAGAAAAAAATGGGGAAGTTCTGAACTAAAGCATTGTCAGAGAGGAAGACTCGGATTTAAGAGGTATTTCTGAGATAACACATGGAGAGACTATTGTGAAGTGACAGGGGGAAAAATGAGTAAAAGATGAAGTCAAATTTGGCTAAATTACCAGGTATGTTAGTTGGCCATGAAAGGAAAACTTTAGAAAATAAAGCGTAATGAGCTTGATCTTGACAATATTGAATTTGAGTATCTATTGTCATCTCAAAATGAAGATGTTTAGATAACCANAGAAAATTTGGATTGTGTCTATTAAATGATAAGGATTCACAGAAAAGTAAAAAGCAGGTGAGAGTGATCAAATTTGCTATTAGTATGATTCTTAAATTTTTTTAATAAGAGGATTGGAATATCATTTTACTGGCAGTACAGAGAGGGTTGAGACTAGAGGAAGTGAAGCCAAATAGAAATCCACATGATAATTAAAGAAAAAAATGGGGAAGTTCTGAACTAAAGCATTGTCAGAGAGGAAGACTCGGATTTAAGAGGTATTTCTGAGATAACACATGGAGAGACTATTGTGAAGTGACAGGGGGAAAAATGAGTAAAAGATGAAGTCAAATTTGGCTAAATTACCAGGTATGTTAGTTGGCCATGAAAGGAAAACTTTAGAAAATAAAGCGTAATGAGCTTGATCTTGACAATATTGAATTTGAGTATCTATTGTCATCTCAAAATGAAGATGTTTAGATAACCAGTAGGTTCTGGACACATTAGTAAGTAGATTTCATTTGAAAAGCAACAGAGTCTGCTCTGACTCGATAAGTATTTATGTGTGGTTAATTAATAGATATTGCAAGGGTAAATAAGAATAAATGAGTGCAATTCATCAGATCATAAAGAGTGAAAAAGGAAGAACCATGTAAACCTTGAAAATGTCTACATCTATATTTAGGTTCACTGCTGTCTTCTTGGAGCTTCCTTGGTGGCTCAATGGTAGAATCTTCCTGCCAACGCAGTATATGTGGGTTCGATCCTTGGGTCTGGAAAATCTCCGAGAGAAGGAAATGGCAACTACTTCAGTATCCTTGCCTGGGAAATCCCATGGACAGAGGTGCCTGGCAGGCTACAGTCTATGAGGTTGCAGTAGAATTAGACATGACTGAATAACTAAACCACAGCTGTCTTCTCCCAATGGTAACAGTTGCTCACCATGTCTGGCAAAAATAAAGAGTGAGTAATTTTATCAAGTTACTATATAAACTCACTCACAGTAAAACATTTACAAAAGTGTTTCTGGCTAAGTTAAACATGTAAATTTTAATGATATCAGTGAGTTTAGTCAAATGCGATCATAAAATATATAATTTATCATTTGGTTTTACTTAGAAACATGAAAATGTAATTAATTAAATATTTCTTAATTCTCAGTAAGTTTAGATTTGATATGGATAAAAGTATGTTCTAATGAGATAGAAAAGATACAACAATGTGTAGCCAAAACAGTTAGCAAAAAGGTTACTTTTTAAATTTTGTTGCCTATATTTTGGAATGGGATTATTGGCCAAATGATGAGTATTTCTGTTTGGGAGAGCTATCCCTTTCTCATCCAGACATTCTCAACTGCTCAAAACATGAGTAGAATAAACTATTGTATATATCATATATGTCCCTATAGGGAGACAAAAATAAACATATATCAAAATAATGCAATTATGATATCTATACTATGCATATGATATGGAAATAAAATATCTTCCTAAAAAATCTGTGGTTAACTTCTGTGTCCCATATCTACAAATCCAATACTGAAAGTCAGCTCTATTCATTCATGTTTCCTGAAGAAATGTCAATGAAAATGTAATAGCTTTCTAACTCTTAATCAGAAAAGTACTTTGCAAACAGAAAGTTACAGGTAAATTTCAATTGATGACCCTGGGTTGTGTTTTTCTTCTGTTATACAAAATCAAGAGAAGTGTTGCCAAAAGAGTGTTTAGAGTAAGAGAAAGGAAACAAAAAAGACCTCCAGATGTTCTTGAACAAAATTTAATTCCTATTACTAGTCTGTACAGTGAACAGTTGGAAACTTATGATTCATTGATTCAATTACTGTTAATTTAATGGCAGTAATCCCCTAACCTTTAGATTTGATTGAGGTAAAGCCCATAATGCAATGTCTTATTTTATTTCATACTTGCCAAGCATCAGATTTGCTTTGTATTTGATGCGGATAGAATGTAAGTGTACTATCATGAAATATTTTAAAATAAAATACCAGAAAAGTATGCTAACCAATTAAAAACCAAAAAACAGCATCACATTATAGTATAATTTAGTTATGTGCTCCATCATGAAAGCTCAATGAGTTAAAGCACTCAATATATTCTCTTTTTGAGTTTTCTTGTGTTTTAGCAGGATGGGGAATTGGTTGAACAACTTAGGCAGATAGAAAGATTAGGTCTCAAAGCAAATCTTTTGGAAGGAGGTGTTAAATGAGCCACTGCTGATTAAAATTACACCAGTATCAACTACAAAGATAAACTGATAGATAAATTAATTTTCATAAAACACAGAAAGAATGAATATACACTATTGTGGAGAATTCCACTCCTGAAAATACTTTACAGATATGAGTGCTTTTGTGTACCAGGAAACATACACAAGAAAAAAAATCATAAACTATTCACTGACAATAGACTGATTAAGTAATGTGTGCCATAATCACCAATAGCATATTATGCACCAATAGACATGAGAGAAATAGTTACATACCAAGATATTGATTAATTTTATGGCATTAAGTTTAAAAAATGTGGAGACATACAACATAATATATGCTATATGATTCCAGTTATATATATTTTAAAAACTGAGAATACTCAGGAAAATTTAGGAATAAATAATTGGATAGTACCTGCTATGGACTGAATGCTTGTGTCTCCCTCAAATTACTGTGTTGAAACTCTAATACTCAATGTGATGGTATTTAGAGATCAGGCCTCTGGAAAGTATTTAAGTCACGGAAATGGAGCTCTCAGGATGATATTAATGCCCTTGTAAGAAGAATTCTCTTCCATGTCAGAAGGCAGTAAGAAGACAGCTGTATGCAAACCAGGAAATGGGCCCTCACCAAGAACCAAATCCGCCAGCACCTTGATTGTAGCCCTCCCAGCTTCCAGAACTGTGAGAAGCAAATATTTGTTGTGGAAGGCACTCAGACTACAATAATTTATTATAGCAGCCTGAACACACTGAAACATAGGGATTGCAATAAAGTCTATTAGGGGAGTTAATTTTAGAGGATGGGCTACTTACTCCAAGGAGGTAGACTGGAAGAGAGGTGTTGGGTTGCTGAATAATATTTCATTCCTTATTCTTTAACAGTTAAACATTATTTGATAATTGGTTAAATGATGCTCACATGGTTTTATGTATTCTTCATTATGTGTTGTATGTCACAATAAATTTGGTTAAAAACAAAAAGAAGGATCAGAAAGGGATCAAGAAAATAAATAATTCTAAGAGTAATATTTAAGGGGAGAAGTAAATTCAAGGATGGTTACACTCAAACATGATAGAGTGGAATTGAGACTGATCTCTACATATTCTCCATCTGTGGGGAGATTTGTCTTGCCAGGTTGCTCTCAGTCTACTGCTTTGCATATAAGCTAGTTAGCTGAAATATAATGCATGCTACAACTATCTAGTTGTTTATACAACAACTACTAGTCGTATAAATACAACAACTCCGTATTTAGATGCTAAATACGGAGCTGTTGTAAAATACATGGTTGCCAAATGTAAAACTAATGTTACTTATATTAAATTAGTGAGAAAANGCTAAATATGGAGCTGTTGTAAAATACATGGTTGCCAAATGTAAAACTAATGTTACTTATATTAAATTAGTGAGAAAAAATTTAAAAATTTTAACAGGATGGTAAAGGGAATTAATTAGAAGTGAAAACTCCTGCTTTAAAAAAATTAATAAAGTTGCTACTACTGCTGCTAAGTCGCTTCAGTCATGTCCGACTGTGCAACCCCATAGATGGCAGCCCACCAGGCTCTCCCATCCCTGGGATTCTCCAGGCAAGAACACTGCAGTGGGTTGCATTTCCTTCTCCAATGCATGAAAGTGAAAAGTGAACGTGAAGTCGCTCAGTCATGTCCGACTCTTAACGTTGAGTCAAAACTAATTAATGTAGTTTACCTTTAAAATTAAGTAATTATAATTCTCTTAACTCATAATGTTGAAATATTTATAAGAATTTAATTATGTTCAAATATTACATATTTTTGCCAATACAGATTATTAATATTATGATGTCACATGGCCAGCCCTTCTTGCATATCTGAATAGAGAAGGAAAAATGTTGCAGGGTGATGTTTTCTCTTGTTATGAGAAAAGTAATTTCTTGATTTCTTAGTGTTTAGATTTATTTCCATTACATGAGACAACTCACCAAATAATGCCTAGAGTGACTGAATAATGTGGCCATGTAAACAGTTTGCTTCCTTCTTTATTACTAGTGCATTATTAAACTTACCAGTTAAACAATTAGGGTTTTTAACTAGTATGTATACATGAAAATGCTTAGTGACTTGCAAAAGATAAAGTATGATTCGGTAGAAAGCCAGTGAGGTGTTTGTCTCCATAGCTAAAGTGAAGCGACAAGATTAGGCAATCACTTGGTTAATTCAAGCGTTAAAACTGTTTTTGCTTCAATTGCCTAGACAATCAAAATCAAGCTGCTGGGAATTTTGCCTAAATTTTCTTAGCATTTTGTTCCATTTTTAAGTGAATTTGGTCATAGAAATGTAACTTCAGATATTTTCAGTGCTATTAGTTATAGGGAAATGAATGTAACTTGCTACTTTCATCACCCAAATGTTGAGGTAACTCTGGATTAAATGCAGAAATGAAAAGTTTCCAAACTTTGTTTTGAATTACTCAATCTATCTTCTGCTCTTTGCCTCTGCCTTGTTCCTCATTTGTTCTTTTTCTTGTTTCTTATCTTTTTTATTTCTAAAATGCACATGCACACACACACACACACACACACACGTTTATCTACTACCTGCAGGCTCATTGACTCAGTCGTGTCTGACTCTTTGCAACCCCATGAACTGTAGCCTGCCAAACGCTGTCTATAGAATTCTCCAGGCAAGAATACTGGAATGGGTTGCCATGTTCTTCTCCATATGTACTAACTCCTTCCAAAAAAGGTCATTAATGTATACATTCTATTTGAATGCACGCATAGCTTAGTGAAAGACTGCAAGTTTACTGACAAATTCTCTGAAGAATCAAGGAGTATTATAAGTCAGAACTTGAGTTACTTAGGAGGAGGGGGACAATGTATATATCATGATATGTTCAATCAGATTGCATAAGGCTTTCATTGTGAACAGAATATAGTGATGATTGTAGCATGGGGGTAAGTGGAATGCAAGGTAGAATGTCAAGAGATGGTCATAGATAAAAGTAGTGGCTTGAGAAGAAGCTGTGTGGACTTCCTGGTCTGTTCAATAGACTGTCACCAAAGTTCTTTATGCGGAAAAGGGATATAACCAGAGTTTTGAGGGGATCACATAGGCATCATGAAGAATGGACTAAAGCAGAGAGAAAAGAGTGAGAGGGAGACCAATTAGAAGATGGTTAGAATAACCCAGGATTAAAATAAAGCAATAATAATAGGTATAGAGCAGAAAGCAAAGATTTTTGTGATATTTCTGAGGGATAATAAATATATATTGGTAAAGTATTGGTTATAGAACATTTAGGGAAAGAGTATATATATTTGCAAGAAGAGAAGCAGGGAAAAATCAAAATTATTGGAATCAGAAAATTATAAGGAGGCAACAATGATAGAAAAACTAATGACCTGAACTGCCAATGCATAATGAAAAAAGAAACACATGGGGAAATTAGGGGTTTTGTCCTTGAATCTTTTCTTCAAAATTTAGGCATATACAATACAGTCCATGGAATTCTCCATGCCAGAATACTGGAGTGGGTAGCTGTTCCCTTCTCCAGGGAATCCTCCCAACCCAGGGATTAAACCCAGGTCTCTCACAATGCAAGAGGATTCTTTACCAGCTAAGCCACCAGGGAAGCCTAATTAAAGTATACTGTTCAGTAATTATTACTCTTTTTGGGTTTTTTGCTTGCTTTAACTCAAACAAAACTATCAAGTCAATGGGTCAAAATTTTAATATGCAATAAAACCTAAAAAGACAAACTGTTAAAAGTCTTAAGTATATGAACTAGATGGTGACATTTATTTCCTATTCACATTTATTGTAATTTCTTGGGAAAACTAATCACAATTATTTTCTTTGATTTATGAAAAGTTTTTACAGCATTTTGGTATAAATATGTATACTTTTCCAAAACTAAGAATTTTGAAAATTAGATTTCTCAGAGGAAATGAGAATTTTTTCTCCAAGCAGACTTCTAATACTCTATATCTTAGTACAAATGGAACATTTAATAGTGAATACTAAATGATATCCATCCATTCTTTTGTACTTATATAGTTCCACTTTTGTTTCTCTCCTATAGTGCTCATTGCATGATAGTATTATTCTGCACATCTATCTAGTCATCCCTTAAAACCAGCACAGTGCCTGGTTTGTACTTATACAGGGAATAGCTAAAATATTTTTTAAAATATATTAACAATTTTGCCAGACTAGTGATGATTCTTAGATAACAGTCTATCAAAAACAGTACCCAACTCCAGAAACGGATACTACTATCTCTAGACTTTCTAATAAATTACTTTTTAAAAGTATTTTGAATTTATGGTACTTTTTAATGTACTTAATAATCAGAGTGAGAGTGTGCTTTGCCTAGTAACTCAGTAGTTACTAGGCTCTTAAGGGTCTTCAATATCCAAGTTAATTCTAGACTTAATATAATTATTACCACATAAACAGGAAGTACTTACTCCCCATTATCATCTAATTCCTATGATACCTATACTGAAAATGTTTCAGTTATAAATAAAAGTTGCTGCTGACCAGAACACAAACAACTTTGCTGACAAAAATTCAATAACAAATGAGTGACTCAATTGCCAGTGTAATTTCCCTAAGGAGCAATTCTTTCCATGAAGCTAGTCAAAGAGCTCATGTCTTTTCATGTTACCACCTATATGAATCACAGAATATTGATTTCTATATTAACTCTCAGAGAGCCTGACCTCCTTATAACAGTGCAAGTGTGTTTCCATCTGAAGTGCCACTGAGAGGGGTTGTGCACCTGAATAATTTTCTCCACACCCCTGGGCTCTCCTTGAGAATAAACACATATACATATTTATGATGTGGCTCCATTTACTTGGGAGTCAAAAATAGCTGCATAATAAAAGCAATGATGTGTTTTAAAATGAATAGCAAATCTCATCGTCCTTAATACAGATGCATGCTGTTTATTCTGAATCCCTAAATTTTTATGGAAGCAGCCTCCTCTCTTCATCCTCATAGGATAAGATGTTTAACTTTCTGCTGATTGACCTGGATTTAGGGACATAACCTGTAAGAAACACTACATTAAGATAGTCCTGTGATATATTTACCTCTGAATTCTTATGTTTGGTCTCCAGCAGTTATATGTAGTGGCATATTTTTAGAAAGTGTGGAACCTGAATCCCTTAGCCAGAAATGTGAACTTGGTCATCTTTATATTCAGTTCCTTTTCCTCCAGACTATGGCTCTCTCATTCTATATGACTACCTCTTCTGTGATAAGTATACGACAACAGGGGTTCTCTCTACTGAATTACTGAATCTCATTTGAGTGCTATATAAATTTAGCTTGAAAATTAATGAGGAAAGTCCTACATGATTTCCTTCACAAAGTTATTTTGTCTCGACACAAGCAAATTCTTACTACCAAACAAGAGTCGCTGAATTTCAGTCTTCGGGGCAAATGTTTTTGTGTGAGTTACTCTCAAACAATTATAATTATTAGACATATATCCTGACTGCTACATTGGATTCCATTAGCCCCCAGAATATCTCTGACCTACAGAGGGCTGAATGTCACTTCTGAATGCTTTCATCTGATGAGGTCAGGGCCAAAGAAATAATCATCTTTATTAACTCAAAATTAACTTAATTCAGACTTTAATTATATCTGCCAAATCCCTCATCTTTGGCCATATTTTACTGGCTAGAAGCAAATCACAGGTCTTACCCACAAGCAAGAGGGGGGCATTACACAGAGCATGAGCACCAGGAGATGGAGATCATGGGGGTCATCTTCTATTAATGCCTACCGCAGAGGGAGAATCAATAGGAATTCCCAATAGATTAGATAAATGGTTCAAGTGAAACAGACAGGAAAGGACAACCCCTTGATTTTTGCCTGAGCAAAAGGAGGGATGATGCGTTGTGCCAGTCCTCAGGTGGAGTGACTAGAGAACGGAAGCAAAATATTTTCTTTTGGACATGTTACATTTAAACTGTCAGTTAAAAAATCAAATAGGATACTGAGCAAATCATCTACCATGCAAGCCTGGAAAACAGAGGAAAGTCCGAAAGAAGAGCTCATTTTCAATTTATACTGTCTTATTAAAAATGTATCATATAAAGCATTGCAAGGTAAAAAACAATCTAACAATATATACCTCACAATGATAGATTAAGCACATACATTGAGAAATATATGTGCTAACTGAATTTTCATAAGCTTTTCCTCAAATATTACATCTCAGACTTACTGTATCTCTAAATATAATAACTTTATCCCTTATAGGGAATTCTCTGGACTTAAAAACATAATATCAGCTTCATTATAAGTGATATAGATAGTTACATTCATATTTATTATTTCACATACATCTCTTTTCATATAATGTTATTGTCATTATCTCATCTATTTTATTTGGTTTTGAGAGTTACAATAATATAATATGTTTAGATGCATATTAAACACTAAGATTATGAAACTGCTAGATTCGATTTGGATGACTTGCTATTCTGGGTGAATAAATTATTCATTTTAATTATTTTCTGAGAACCAATAACATGGTAGATGAGAGAGAAAAAAAAAACATTTATGTTTGCTTTACGTTTTGGAGAGAAAGAATTGCTATAACCAAGGTTTCTCTATTTATATTTTACATAATTAAAATGTTCCTGCTTAGAGAACAAATTGGATTCTATTATTAAATTAAGCATTGTGATGATGTAGAATTGAAAAGGAGGCAAGTGCTGCCAGTGGGCATTTCAAACTGCTAAGCTCTGCTGCCATTCCAGATAGTAAAAACATTCAGGATTAGAACTAGGTGGAAACAATGTATTTCTGGCAAGTGTGACTCAAATTAATGTGTTTATTTGCAAACTATAAATAAACACGTTTGTCATAATTTCATTTTTGTGCAGAACTGGTGCTGTATTGAAATAATAGTCTAGTCAAAGCTCAGTCTACTCATATTCTAAGCCATTCAGTGGTGAACGGCTTAGAATTATAAATCTCTGAACACGTATGGAAGCCATATGGCAAACATATCAGGAAGTTTAAATTTTAAATTATGAGTAGGACTTCGCTAAAATTTCCCTGGATACTCTGCTCTGTGTGATTAATCTGAATTACTCTCACTTTTTCTAAGGATGTTAGTATTTCATTCAATATTGGCCAGAGACAGAAACAGATGAAGTAGTAAGCCCCTACCTTTTCTGAGCTTCAGTAAAAAGGAGAGAAGGGAAACTGAGCGATTTTTAACCTCATAGTTAAGATAATATTGAAACTGAAATAACATTCCAGATTTACTCTAACTATAATTATAATGCATATTTATGTCTTCCAAAACTTATAAATTATACTTTTCTCCATATCTTACTTATATACTTCTCAAAATAAAGTTTCCAAACTATTTATCTTTTCAAGTTACTGTGGTTTATACACAATAGAACCTTTTCTCTACTATTGCTATTCTACAAGATAAAAATTGCAATGTTTTTCCTAACACACAGTCATAGTAAATATTTTTTAGTGCCAGTTCTTTGGAAAACTACAATTAAATACTGTTAAATTCATCAGCCTGGAAAGGAAAAAAAGTATGCTGTTTTCACTTTATTCAGAATTATTTATGNCAATCACAATCCTAGAGGTATAATGCAAATAAGGTGCAAATTCTTTTTTTTTTACTAGTACTTACGTGGTTTCAAATGTTTACATTTATATGGCTGATCTACATGCACATTTTCACAATATATTATGTGATATATAAATATATTATCGTCTTCTTAGTTGCCTTCAGTTCAGTTCAATTCAGTTCAGTCGCTCAGTCGTGTCCGACCCTTTGCAACCCCATGAATCGCAGCATGCCAGGCCTCCCTGTCCATCACCAGCTCCCGGAGTTCACTCAGATTCACGTCCATCGAGTCAGTGATGCCATCCAGCAATCTCATCCTCTGTCGTCCCCTTCTCCTCCTTCCCCCAACCCCTCCCAGCATCAGAGTCTTTTCCAATGAGTCAACTTTTCTCATGAGGTGGCCAGAGTACTGGAGTTTCAGCTTTAGCGTCATTCCTTCCAAAGAAATCCCAGGGCTGATCTCCTTCAGAATGGACTGGTTGGATCTCCTTGCAGTCCAAGGGACTCTCAAGAGTCTTCTCCAACACCACAGTTCAAAAGCATCAATTCTTTGGCGCTCAGCCTTCTTCACAGTCCAACTCTCACATCCATACATGACTAGTAGAAAAACCATAGCCTTGATTAGACGGACCTTGTTGGCAAAGTAATGTCTCTGCTTTTGAATATGTTATCTAGGTTGGTCATAACTTTTCTTCCAAGGAGTAAGCGTCTTTTAATTTCATGGCTACCATCACCATCTGCAATGATTTTGGAGCCCCCCCAAATAAAGTCTGACACTGTTTCCACTGTTTCGCCATCTATTTCCCATGAAGTGATGGGACCGGATGCCATGATCTTCGTTTTCTGGATGTTGAGCTTTAAGTTGCCTTAATTCATTTTATGAAGGTTTCTATTTCTTTACCAGTGATTTTGAGAGGCCGTATTTGTCACTCAGCATCATTCAGGAGGTGCTAGTGGTAGAGAACCTACCTTCCAATGCAGGAGTCATAGGAGACACAGGTTTAATCCCTGGCTCAGGAGGAGGACATGACAAGCCTCTCCAGTATTCTTGCCTGGAGAATCCCATGGACAGAGGAGCCTGGTGGGCTACAGTCCATGGGTATCACAAGAGTCAGACATGACTGAGCGACTTTACACTTTCATTTTCCCTTCACTTAACTTTCAATTCAGGTCCAACTGTAATAGAACAAGTCATGCACCAAAACCAAACTGTTTTAATTAAAGCAACTTTATCATATATTTTAATATATGACAGAGCTATCTCCACTTTCGTAATTTACCTCCATTATCAATGTTTTTGTCTTTCCTACTCATTTATTTTTCCAGATAAAAATTAACTTATCTAGCTATAAAAAAAACCTTTGGCATTTTTAGTTGGATGACGTTAAATTTCTATACGAAAATGGAAAACTTATGTTGTTTTGAAGTTGAGTGTGAAATAACATGAAAGAATAGAAACTGGGAAATACTGACACATAGCCAGTGCTCATAAGAATGTCAGGTACAAAGTGGCCTCTGTTGGGATGCAGGCCCAGAGAAGGATGCTGACACTGCTGCAGTGTACTTTTGCTTAGAAACTTCCATCCAAAGAAAATGAGCCTTAAGCTCCTGGAGGAAAATTAAAGAACTCTCAGTATGTGGAGGAACACTTTTGGCAGTGGGAAAATGGTAAAAGAAAACAAAAACAAAAAAACAAGTAAACCACCATCCCTGTGGCTAAAGTGTGACAAGCATCCTACACCAATGCTATTTTAAGTCTCCAACCTTTGAAGGATTAGCAGGAAATTCTCTACATAAACTTATTGAAGATACAAGACAGAGTTTGACTACCACTGGAAAGAGGCAAGATCACTGTGAAGGCTGAATCTTTGCGACCTAGAGACACAGAGCCTGCCTAGCACTGAGGCTGAACAAGATAATGGAAAACATAGCTTGTTACCAGCATGAAGCCAGAAAATGCCAGGAAAACAAAATAGCAGACTGCAATGGAGAAGGGGCAAGTGGATGAAGAGAGACTTTCCACTGAAGTGCAGGTGCAAAGAATAATTGAAAAACTGAATGCAGAAACACCAAGAAAAACCCTTCATCATCCTAGCTGCAAGAGAAATGCAAAGCCATTTGTGCACTAAATTTAACTATAAACACTACAAAATACAAACGTGGTTTAACCCATCACTAGGTTAATAAGTCAAATCCTTACACTAGCAGCCTAGTACAAGAGAAGATGTGACATTTCCTGGCAAGAATCAACAATTATCACACACACATAACCAACATCAATAATGACAGGACCCGATTTATAGTGGACCTAGATATTTGAGCTATTAGCTAGGAAATTTAAAATAGCTATGATTTACATGTTAAAGGGTCTAAAGGAAAAGGTAGACACATTGCATGAACAGATGGGGAATTTCAGCAGAGATGGAGACTATAATATAAACTCAAATTTTTCAAGTCATTTCAACTAACATAGGTTTAAGGACTTAACTATTAGCTCTGGGCCTTGTACTTTAGTCATAAAGTAAGCCTGGCTTTGTTTTTAAGAGGTTATCAATTATTTGTAACATGGTCTTAGATTGAACTTCACACTGAAGCATCAACAGTATCAATATAATTAAAAATAAATAGAACCTCAGTCTCTTTCTTTCTGGGTTGTA
>SJYQ01005082.1:0-18773 GCA_006410935.1 Redunca redunca
GAGGATAAGCTGAGTTCTAAAGAAGAAAATGCACTAACTGGGTTAGAGCACAGTAGGAAGAAGCATTCCAGGTCCAGGTATAAGGAAGTGAGTGTAACTAGAGCTCATGTAGCTTGAGAGAAAATGGAATAATATGAAGCTGGTGCAAAAAACTAGGAGATAAACCATGAAGAGACTTTTGATAATGTTGGTTTTTATCTTAACAGCAAGAGGAAGACAATCGTGTGTCTTACACAATGAGATTCTCTGTCAAATATGTGTTTAAAATATTACAATTTCTGCAGAGTTGAAAAAAGTTACTTGCATCTCTTTTTTAAGCTATAAAAAAGTGACAATAAGTAGTATTCAAAGTAGAGAATAATGCCTAATGCTTACCCAATAAGTATTAATATCTTTCTGGAATATTATATAATTTTAATTTCTGAACAAGACTTATAAAGACAAGTGAAGCTCAGTATTTAATTACCTGCCCATCTTTACCTATCACCTGGCCCAGTAACCTGTTTCTGGTAAGCATTCCAAGAACATTGCTAATTGACTATTAGGCAAACACCCAGTTCATCTGAGTTTAAACTCTTCAATCAAAATATACAGGCAAGTATGTTTTTGCCTTGTAGCACTACCCTCAAACGCATCTTTCTTTTCTTTTTTTCTTTTTAAACAGGATTGGCATGTTATTCAGGCAATGTTCTATTCAGTTAAGTAAATAGTGATATGAGCAATTCTTTGAAAGGCATGTGAAGGACAGTAGCAGCTTGAACTCAGACTTTTTTGTTGGGAGAGCTAGAATGCATGTAGCTTGAGAGAACATGAAATAATGTGAAGCTGGTTAAAAAACAAAACAAAACAAAACTAGGAGATAAACCATGAAGAACCTGATCAATTTACTAGATCTCTCTAAAACTGGTGGTTTTTGATTGCTAATATTTTTCTTCCCTTTCCAGTACTTGGTACAGACTTAACTCCTGAAAACNAAGAGAAAGCAACTTTAGAGTCTATTATCGTGTGCATTCCTGTCTTTCTTTTTTTCACACCTCCTTATGAAAGAAACCCGAAACTCTAATTCTGTCAATTCCAATTCATTCAAGAGTTACGTCTATTAATAAATTTCCTGAACAAGTTTTCAGATTCTCAACACCTTCTGGAACAATCCTGTGCAGCAGTTTCTAACATAAGGCTACTGCTTAGTGTACTTACTAAGTACGAGCTATTTAGGGGATTTAAAATTTTGCTGTGGACAAGACTGACTTTCCTGCAGACTAGGAGCTTTAAGCCCAATAGCAGACACATTCCTGTTACAGGGCATCGCTTTGCTTAAGGCCTCTAGGGGGATTAACAAGATGGCGTCAGCCAGGCTCTCTCGCCCCATGCTCTCACACCCTCTCACCCCATGTTCTGTAAACAGTGACTTTGCCTGGTTCTGCAACAGCTGACATCACATATAGCTCTGCACGAGGTACTCTCTTGGTCACAGGCTACTGTGCGCAGTAAGCCTGTATGAGCGTCACCATGAAAGCCCCGGCTGCTGCTGCATCGGAGCTACACTGGTGCAAAATCATGGTTATGTTATATGAGGTTATGTTGTTACTACATGGTGGCTATATTATGGCTATCTTGTGGCTGCTGCTATGGCTGCTGCGTCAGCCAGGAGAGAGGGTGTGTTAAGGTTGTCGTGTCAGTCAGGAGCAAATAAATGTGTCTGCAATTCCTACAGCTCCTCTTGTCTTCTTCCAGCCTCTTGGCCCAAGCCTTGCCTACCCTGGGATTGATGAATGGTGCAGTGTGGACAGTGTGAATAGCAAGACAATTGGTATCATGAATAGGATCAGCAATACAACTGGTGTAGCCGGCAGGGTGAGAAGCGATAACCGGCCTTTGCCTCTGAGTTTGGAAAGCCTTTCAAACAGAGACCACTAAGTTCAGGAATTTGGAGGGGCTTGGTATAGTTTTACTGAAGGTTATCTTAAAATTGCTTTCTTAATCAAGAATAAATTATTTTCTATTTGAATTTAACAATCTAATTTCTCCCCTGAAGGTATTCAGAATTAGGTCCATAAACTAATAGCATGTAATAAACCTGGATTCAATGTAATTTTGCATAAGCATTAGATTTTAAAAGTAAAAAGTTTTGTAGATTTATAATATCAATATAATGAAAATAAGTAGCTAAGAGAGCTAAGAAGCTTAAACATTACATTAAATTTGAATTTCATCTATTACCTTCACCTGTTTTGGAGGCATTTTAAAATAGACATTTTTTTTTTCCCCAAGGTACATAGCCTCTAATTAACTTATATTTTTAAATGTCGATTTGAAGTACTTAGGTGTCCAAAATCTGTATATAAGGCAAAGTATTATTACAACGGGTCTTTGGCTTCAATTTCATAAAATGGTTACAATTTGTATCTCACTTTCAGAATGTGTTTTAATGTTACATTTTTCCTTTCAACCCCCTGCTAAGTAAAATAAATGGATACACATTAGGGTTCTGACCTGTTTTAAGAGTTTGCTTTCTGAAGCACTATTCTATCCATAGGTAATAATAGTTTTATATTTAAATTACCAAATAGAGACTATGATTTACCAGCAGTCAGGTGACATTCTGTGAGTCTATTAGATACTAGTTCACCCTGCATTAATTCCTTCATTAAAACTCCATAATATTGAAAATCACCAGGGAAAAATAATCTATTATAAGGTTTCTTGATCCATTTTTTCATTTACTATAACCATGGGTACAATTCTATCACAACTGAAGTATTCATAGATCTCTCTAAGTAGAATAGAAAAAACTTTAATAGACATCATCTTTGTCTTGCAAGCCCAGCATCCTAATATTTTTCTGTCTCACTTCAGGTAATGTCATTAAAAGTGACAATGCCAGACCAAGGAGGTTAGACGTTGAAAGAGGTTTACACCAACAAGTAGCAGTACTTACCTCAGCCACTCTTAAAATTTTTCATAGATGATGATGATACAAATTAGAGCATGTTTTAATTGGGTTTTATTATTATAATTTAATATTCAACAGAAATTGCTCTCCTTTTGCATGGTACTAAAAAGATAATATTGGTTTATTAAACTCTAAAATGCTAAGTACCATACCTTGACACCAATATATAGACTATCTTTCCTTCTCTTCAGATAGATGTAGCTTGATAAAAGTGGTTATCTATTGCATTTAGGGTATGGGCGTCATCTGGAAAAATTTTGCCTTCCTCCAGAAGCAAGCCTGAAATGGCTAAGAGATGCTGTGAGTCTCTCCATCCCTGGTTCTATTTGGACAGTCTCAGTAAGTTACATGTGACTTAAACTTGGCAGGTGGATAAAGTAGTCCCCCCTTATCCATGCAGGATACATTCCAAGACCCCCAGCAGATGCCTGAAACTTCAGATAGTGCCAAACCCTGTATATATCATGTTTTCTTCCTATACATTCCTGCCTATGATAAAACAACTTATAAAATAAGTACAGTAAGAAATTAACAATAACTAATAATAAAATAGAATAATATACTCTAACACAAGTTATGTGATGTGATATTGCCACCCCCCACCCCAAATACAGGCATATTTCAGAGATATTGGGGTTTGGTTCCAGATTACTGCAGCAAAATGCTCACTTTACACTATACTGAAGGTCTACTAAGTGCATAATAACAGTATTTCTAAAAAAGGCAGGTACGTACCCTCAAATGGCAACATACAATAGCTCTATGCAGGGGTGCCACTAACCTTCAATTTATAAAAAATGCAGTATCTCCAAAGTGCAGTAAGAACAAGCACAATAACACAAGGTATGCTAGTATCTTACTGTACACATTAATGCCTTTTCCATCTTAACTAGACACTTAACTAGCCATGCCTTATGGCTATAACTTTTTCAAAATTTCACAGACGATTCATTCTTACCTTGGATCCTAGCAACTTTAGAAAAGGAGTTTTTCTTGGCATATTAATAGCTTTCACCCTTTCACTTAGAGGAAGCCCCTTACATCATCTCTTTGGCATATTTGAATTGCCACCAGTTCCACTCTGACATTCTGAGTCCAGTATTAAGTAAAATAATGGTGACTTGAACACAAGCACCAAGATTCAGTGAGTTGCTCTGATAAGCAAAAAGGCTACTAACCAGCTCATGGTGGATACACCAGATACTGGACAATTGACAACCTGGGGCGAGACAGCACAAACTTTCATCACTCAGAATGGCCCACAGTTTACAACTTAAGAATTGTTTGTTTCTGTAATTTTTCCATCTAATAGTCTCAGGCTGTAGTTTACCATGGGCAACTGAAACCTCAGAAAGTGAAACTGTTCCCTGCCCCCTCAGACTTTGGAACTGGTGCAGAGAAACAGCCCATCAGAGAAATGACAAACTTCAGGGCTGGGAAGGCCCCATCTTCCAACCACAATGTGACCAGATGGTAGAGCAGAGTGACCCGGACTGCAAAATAATAAAGCAGGTGTTTAGAAATAAGTTGAAAAGCAGAGGATTAGGGGGATCTTCTTGTGTGTGTGTGTGTGTGTGTTTAATTCATGAGATCTGCTATATCCACTTTCTGCCTCTCATACACACACACACACATATACTGAAAATGAGCATATACCATTTGTTTTTATTTAATGTCCTTTGTTTTCTTTAACTGGTTTCTGTGGCTTGCCAAATAATAAGCGTAAATCTTGAAAAGGGTGTTTTCATTATTTCTTAAAGGTGTGCATTTGATTGGCCCCACTGGTAAAGAATCTGTCTGCCAATGCAAGAGACATAAGAGTCAGTATGGATCGTTGGGCCAGGAAGATCCCCTGGAGGAAGGCATGGCAACCCACTTCAGTTTTCTTGCCTGAAGAATTCCATGAACAGAGAAGCCTGGTGGGCTACAGTCCACAGCGTTGCGAAGAGTCAGACACAACTGAAGCTATTTAGTTAGCAAACACAGATTTTATGAAGCAGATTCCTTATTCCAGACTGCTTTTCATGTATTCTATGCAACAGTTATATTTTGTTGTCCTTAATCCCAAATTTTATTAGGTCAGGATGTAAGTCTCCTTTGGAACAGACAGCTATTTCTCTGTATCTCAGGTGCATATTATTTTCTTTTGTGGTTACCACAGTCTTCATACTTTATCTCATGTCTTAAAGCTAACATCTCCATTTTCACAGTTCTCTATCATCCTTGCTTTCTACTATATTTTAATAAGCAAGATACTAATGTCTTCATGGCTAATGCACAGTAGTAGCAGTTTGTCACACAGAATCCCAGAGGTCTCAGGAGATGTAGCTCCCCTGTAAATATGTTTATACATAGAGAAAGGTTTATTAACCCATAAAATGTTAGCATTAACCTTTACCAGCCTCACTCTAACTTTACTTAAAGTTATAAATTAATTATAACTGAAATTATTTACAGAGAATTATCATCTCATCAAAATTCTAATGTTTTCAATTCAGTTTATAATATATTGCATATCATAATTGGTTGAAATAATTAAAATTTACTGAAATAAATACACACACAAAATTTGAAATGTCAGTCTTTAGTTCATTTTAACTATTCTAAATAATAATGGCTACTCAATTTTATATGCTAAATCACTTCAGTCACATCTGACTCTTTGCAACCCTATGGACTGTAGCCCACCAGGCTCCTCTGTCCATGGGATTTCCCAGGCAAGAACACTGGGCTGGAATGGCAAGGAATGGGCTGCCATTGCCTTCTGACCCAGGGACCAAACTGGCATCTCTTATGTCTCTTGCATTGGCAGGCAGGTTCTTTACCACTAGCGCCACCTGGGAAGCCGATTTTACTCATTACTAAAAAGTCATCTTAAATTCAATTATTAGGCTCTCCCCCCCATAGACTGTCTCCTCCATTCTAAAGTTGTATGGAAATCAATGAACTATATCTGTCTCATAAATTTTATTAATAGTAGATAAGAGGTCTTGGTCTAGAGTTGAGCTATGAAACATATTTAAAGTGAAGTGAAGTCGCTCAGTCGTGTCTGACTCTTTGCGACCCTGTGGACTGTAGTCTACCAGGCTCCTCTGTCCATGGGATTTTCCAGGCAATAGTCCTGGAATGGGTTGCCATTTCCTTCTCCAGGGGATCTTAGCAACCCAGGGCTCGAACCCAAAGCATTGAAGACAAATGCTTTAACATCTGAGCCACCAGGGAAGCCAAAAACATATTTAGGAGTGAATCAATTCCAAAATAATGTTTCAGTCTGTTTTCTTCCATTCCTTGTCAATTTGAATAATTGCTAAGAGAGGGTGTGGGTGCTGGGAAACCAAAATTTTCACATAGTTGTTTTCAAAAGGTGTAGTACACAAGACATACCCCAGCCTTCAAGCAGTGGAGGAAACACATGCCTGGCAGCTTCCACTCAATAAGTGATTACAGTGTGTCCACACACTGGCCTGGCTGAGGCTTTCTTAGAATCGCACAGTTGTCAGATTCTTTTCCTATGCAGCCCCCACTGCTCACCCTTTAAGTACCCAGCACTTTCACTGGTGTTATATGTATACTGTGACCTGAAAGCTCTACCTGTCTGCTGCTGCTCCATTCTCTTTATCCTTTCAGGTGCTTCCTATTGCATATCTAATTACTGTTTTGTATATCTAGTCATCTTTCATCTGCTACTCAAGGCTCAAACTGACCAATTAAAGAAACACTTAAATACAATAATTTAGAGAAATGCTAGGTGATAAAAGACGCAGTACATACAAAATGAACCTGCTCCTGTGGTCTGCAGTCCTCAAAGGAAATTCCAAAAAGTTCTGGATCTTGGGGTGGAGCTTTAACTAATACTGACATTTGGTACAAGAAAGCAGAAGGAAAAGGAAAGAACAACTAGGAAAAAAGAGTGTCTAGGTAGTTGCAGCAACAGAAAAAAAATAAATGGAAAATAATAAGAAAAAAAAAATAGAGACAGAGAGAGATGTCCAGTGCCCAGGACTCTGAGTGCCAGGTAGAACAAACTATAAAGTTTGAAAGTTTTATCAGATTGAGGGGCTCTCAAGTTAGAAAACTGGATTTCTTATAGTAGGTGAAAGAATAATTGTGGAGTTTATGACATACAACTATTGAAAGTAAAACTTAAGTGATGATTTAGATAGTATGTGAAGAATTATCTTTTACCCTTAATTGTGTATTTTATTTTAGTTTATATGTCATAGATATTAATATTACACCTAAAGATAAGACTAAAATACAGTTTTTCAAACAGAAATCAACTAAAAGAAACATATATCAGTAGCATCAAAGCAATTATAAAGGTGGGAAGCATAATTATCAAGATTGGGAAATATTTCTAAAAACCAGAAGAAATAAAAATTGTTTTTTAGGCTGATAACTAGCAGAGAAACACTGAAAGTTAAAACTTTTTGTCCCAGATTTGTACAGCAGGATTGCAGTGTGGACGGTGCAAAGTGAAGTTGAGAGTCTAAAAATGGCAGTGGAATTAGTGGGAAACAAATGAGAAAATCTATATGAGAATAATTTTTTTAAAATGCAGAGGAGAACGAGTTGTGCCACAGTAATCAAATTTGTATAATCAGCCAAGTTTAGTTACTCAGTCATGTCCAGATCTTTGCAACACCATGAAGTATAACATTCCAGGCTTCCCCGTCCACCACCAACTCCCAGAGCTTGCTCAAACTAATATCCATCGAGTTGGTGATACCATCCAACCCTTTCATCCTCTGTCAGCCCCTTCTCCTCCTCCCCCCAATCTTTCCCAACATCAGGGTCTTTTCCAATGAGTCATTTTGGTGGCCAAATTATTGGAGCTTCAACTTCAGCATCTGTCCTTTTAATGGCTGTCCAAGGGATTCTCAAGAGTCTTCTCCAACACCACATTTAAAAAGTTTCAATTCTTTGGCACTCAGCTTTCTTTATATTCCACTTCTCACATCCATACATGGCTACAGGAAAAACCATAGCTACATGGACCTTTGTCAGTAAAAAAATGTCTCTGCTTTTTAATATGCTATCTAGGTTTGTCATAGCTTTTCTTCCAAGGAGCAAGTGTCTTTTAATTTTGTGGCTGCAGTCACCATCTACAGTGATTTTTGAGCCCAAGAAAATAAAGTCTGTATCTGTTACTATTTTTTCACATCTATTTGCCATGGAGTGATGGGACTGGATGCCATGATCTTAGGTTTTTGAATGTTGAGTTTTAAGCCATCTTTTTCACAGATTTGTAATACAGCAGTTATAAAACACAGAGAGAATATCATAGCAAAGGGTACAAGACCATCTGAGAGAGACAAAGCAAGTTCCCTTCAGGATGTATATGTATATATGAAGCTACTGAATCCAATAAATGTACATATTTAGTACCCTGAAATTATTATAGTCCCTTCACATTCCAGGCAAAAGTTCAATAAAAATAGAGCAACATGTAGAAATAATCTGGTAAAATACTGATTTATTAAAAACATTTTAAATATTTATTTCTTAACATAGGCTTCCCAGGTGGCACAGTGGTAAAGAATCCACCTGACAATGCAGGAGATGAAGGAGATGCAGTTTCAATACCTGGGTTAGGAAGATGTCCTGGAATAGAAAACAGCAACCCACTCCACTATTCCAGCTTGGAAAATTCACTGTACAGAGGAGCCCAATGGTCCATGGGGTTATGGGGTTGCAAAGTGTCAGACATGCCTGAGCACAGCACAGAAAACAATATTTCTTAAAATACTAGAAAGACCTAGGTAGCCAAAAAAAAAAAAAAAAGAGTCAGTTAAAAGAAAAAGAACATTAAAAGGATGATTTCATTTTTCCTTGCCCCCAAACAGTGAAACTCACATCTATGGAGCAACCAGTTTGGAGAGGCAGAAACATTGGTGACTGGGAGACCCAGCTCACTAATTTAGTTATGTGATACTTATCAAGATATCTGAGCTCTCTAAGCCTCAATTTTCTCACCTATAAAAAGTGATGATATTAAAGTTTCCCCATTTTGTAGAATATCTAGAATGAAGTTGCTAAAAATATGATGTGTCTTATAATTCTGTGCCATTCTAAAGCTAAATCTGCTTTTCAGACTATGATAGAAAAGTAAAAGCAGAAAAATGGATCTCTCCCCATTCTACACCTCCTTCTGTTTTCTCTTTCAGAACCCATAATAAGGATATGATTCAACTTCTTTTCATTAGAGAATGAGGGATTTATTTTTAAACTCCATACAAAAAGAGATAATGTAATTATTAGTCCTATGCATTGATCACTATATACATTAATATTGGAACTCAACAAATTCCAAGTCTGTCAGCAAACTTAAATAAACTGATCATTAAATAAGAGCTAACAGACTCTGCTAACTACATAGTTAAAAGGCATACCTCTAAGTTTAAATTTAGCCAGCAATTTACTAAGTTTGAATAATGACTAGGTATTATTATAATCTTTTAATTTGTCTATGTTTATAAAATAAAATAAAAATGACATTTCNGTTTTTACTTACTAACAATTCACTTGGATTTATAAATGATTATTTATAATGATTATAAATAAATGATTGTCAGGTAAGGATACCTTCCATTGGATCTGAATAAAGTGAGTATTTTATGTTTATTAAGGAAGGCATGGATTACTTCTGTTGAAATAAAGAAAAAAAATTAAACATATCTTCAATGATTTAAACTGTAGCTTTTGAGAATGAAGGCATTTCCTGTGCATTTTAATGAAGACTTCAGTAAGAGATGCTCAGACAGCAATGAGAATGTAATCTTGATAAATATTCATAGCACTGGGTGTAATTTTGAATAAAAAATAAATATTAACTATATGTTTCCCAGAAATATCATCCTTCTTGCATCTTAGTTTGAACAACCATATCTTTTTCCATTTATTTTCTTCCCCTCTCTTTTTGAATCTAAAAATACCTACTTAACTTTAGATAACTAGTATTTTTAAGAGAAGAAGAAAACTAAAATCTTAAAGTAATGAATGACATTATTAAGTGTTATTATAATCTTTTAATTTGTCTATGTTTATAAGATAAAATTTTTGAAGTTTGCTTGTATAGAAATGCAGTAGATGCCTCATTCTTTGACAAGCGAAGATGAGTCCCTTCCCACACCCATAACACTTATCTGCTTGAAGTATTGAAGGATGAACTGAGTAAGGGACAAATGGCAGTGAGGCGCAGGAAGTCAGACTTGTGAATTCAAGACCTCATTTCTGTATGGTAAAGTCTAAAATATGAATATTGTAAGACAACGTGTCATCACCTCTAGAAAAAGTTTGTTGTTGCCCCTTAAAAACCCTGCAAAAACAACACTGCATTTTTTCTTATTTCTAAACATTTTTCCCATAATTATTCCCTGGTATTACTTAACTCACTAACTTGTACACCAAATTAATATTAATTTCACATTATTAGAAAAACAATCAAATGAAAATGTAAAACCTAAAATAATACATTTGATTCTAGGTGTGTGTTTTCTTTCCTTTGCTTGTTTGGTTAAGTAAAGCAAAGCATTTTGCTGTGTTTAGTTGCTCAGTCATGTCTCTATTTGCAACCCCATGGACTGTAGCCCACCAGGTTCCTCTATCCATGGGGATTCTCCAGGCAAGAATACTGGAGTGGGTTGCCATGCTTTCCTCCAGGGGATTTTCCCAACCCAGGGATTGAACCCAGGTCTCCTGCATTACAGGAGGATTCTTTACCATCTGAGCCACCAGGGAAGCCTTAAGTAAAGCAAATAATTTTAGAATAAACCAAAGTGAAGATTCAAACCCCACTATGAAAAAAGTTGTTAAATAAATAGTTATCACTCTGTATCAAGATAGCAAAATAACAAAAAAGGCACATGTTAACAAAATTAGGATCAGTGCACATTATCTGTAGATGATAGGATTTTTGTTAATTTTTTATTGTACAGAAAGTTAAGTATCTCTGAAACATGTGATTTGGTATACACACCTAAAAATGAAATGAGTTTTCATTAGAAACAAATGATGTATTTACAGAAGAAAACATGTTCATTAAACAAATATGGCACGTTTCTAAAGAGATACCCTGAGATAGAATTTATAGTTAATAGTTTTGCTATAATACATAATGAAACATGGCCTTATTGTATTCATCACTGAGAATTTTAAAGGTAAGAACTGCTTCTGAAAACAGTGATGTGGAAATCATCTGGGATTGAAGACATCAGTTTCAAGAAAGGGGCTTTAGGAGAAATACTTTGAAATGACAGGTGATGAATGGATGTTCTGGATGAACAGAACATGAAATCTTGAAATGCATTTCCTAAGACCAGTAGGGATACATAAATAGTACTCATAAATAGTATCACTATTAAAACAATTAAACTATTGCTTATCTAAACATAAGCCTATAGCTAAGACACATTTCCTTTCAATTTGGTCAATATGTATTACTATTGAGAAACTACATTTATTATGAGTGGTTTGTTTTTTCTCTGGATGTATCCATCCTATGAAGAAATACTCTTAGAGTACAATCTGTCCTCAGAGACTTAAGCTTTTTAAGGGGTGTGTGTGTGTGTGTGTGTGTGTGTGTGTGTGCACAGGTGCGCATGTGTGTGTATGTTTTAACTCTGTGGCCTGATGAGCCTATTCACTTGGAAATATTTAAATGATACAAATTCACTAACTCTATAGGTTGATAATTTCATGGAAAGAAGTTCAATTTTTTAATGTACTAGGGGAATTCAGTGGAAAATTTTGGTGGTAACATTTTTGTTTTACACTCTGTTGAGGATGACTGGAGTTTGTGTCTGTATAAAATTATTAGATTGTTCTTCATGAATAAGTCTTTTAAGTGTGTGAAAAACACTTGAATGAGAATAGGATTGGTAACAGTGTAGAAAGAAATATGTGTTATCAATCATTCTAAAATATATACTTCACCATAATGCTGTCTGAGAACAGACTCACAAATGATAATTAATTTTCTCTCCCTATTCATATAATTACATTTTTATTGAGTGAATTCAAATTCAATACACTGATCTGAAATGAATACCAATTTCCCACAGGTCCAAATGTATTTAAAACTCAACTAAAGCAATGCTACAAACTATGGAAAAAGGGGACCACCTCCATCCTTCTACAGCAGGGATCACACTGGTTAACAAACCCCACTGCTACAGATGATTATCAGAGTCCAAGCTGTGTCTTTTAATTATCTGCTTCTGGATGGGAGTTCTACTTTGTGGGCACTCAAGAAATGCATATTCCTTTTCACATCCCATAACAACATCACAAGGAACTCCAGGAGTCATTTGGTTTAAGAGTCACAGACAGGATGCTAATGGAGCAAGAAAGTCACAGCTGGGAAGTCTTCTGAATCTTCCATAGAGTTCTTGTATCATAACCTCTTCTAAATCCCAAATAACATGTGGGCTTGATCATTAGTTTGGATTACACATACCACTCATTCCTTAATTTATTCATTCAAAATGCAATTACTGATTACCTGTCGTGTGTGAATTTGAGTGTCTGTCACATGTAAAGACCCTCTGGTATGTGCGGAAGCAAGACAACAATGAATTAAGGGCACAGTAAATCAAACCTCAGTGACCAATGTTTGGTAGCATACTTGTCAGCTGAAATTCATATCACTTTCATATTAATCTTCAGGAGGATAAAAAAAAAAAAGTGAAGTCGCTCAGTCGTGTCCAACTCTTTGCAACCCCATAGACACCAGGCTCCTTCGTCCATGGGGTTTTCTAGGCAAGAGTACTGGAGTGGCTTGTCATTTCCTTCTCCAAGGAACTTCCCGACCCAGGGATCGAACCTAGGTCTCCCACATTGTAGACAGACGCTTTCCGTCTGAGCCACTACTTGATCTTAGCCAAAAGGCCAAGAAGCGACTATTTCATCCCCTTTTTCAAAGGCTTCCAGTGCTCAGTGCTATAATCTTCACACAAGCAATTACTAAGAGAACAAAATACCTTACCATTAGTATTCTCTAAATTAAACAACTTACTAGGTTCAATGGTTCTGGAGTCCTACAGGACTGATTTAAAATACCATTTCTGCTATTATATAGCCACTGATTCTTTGGAAAGCTACTTTATTTCATCTTATAAATTTGGATGGTACCTAACTCATAAGATTGTTGCAAGAATCAAATAAGAAAACATACAAAGCACTTGACATACAATTGCTATCACAGTGCTTATGCACTGTATATCTTAAAGCTAGATACAGTATTTATTATGGGTAAATGTGTAGCTGTAAGTGTGTATTGAACCCACACAACTGGGGCTTACACTTTGCCTCTGCCACTTACTAGATACGTGGAGTTGCATAAATTTCCTAGAATCTTTGAATGTCCTTTTTAAAGTGGGAAAATTATGGTACTTACACGGAAGGATTTTTGAGACTATTCAGTGAAACATAACAAAAATCAAAATGTTGTCTGACACAGTAGCACCAAAGAAATGCTATTTAAAATATATACACTATTATTTTAATCATCATTATTATAATTGCTGTTTTTTATTATACTCAGTGTACATTGTGCAGTCATGCCTTCACAACTTTTTTTTCATATAGTTCTTTTAGCAAGAATACACTGACCTTTTCTCTGTCTTATTCATATCTCAAGATTTTGAGCCTCAGTATGTGAGCCCCTCTGCTGGATGTGAGTTATTTTTCCTATATCCTAAAGCACTTTATTCAGAAGACCTTTCTTATGACATGTTTCAGTTCCTATTCTGTTCCATAGATATTTTCAATATTGCTTATGGGATATTTCAGATACAGAAAGCTATAAAGAATAACAAAATGAACACCTGCATTCCATTGCCCAACAAAACAAATATTACTTCTGTCCATCAAGACATACTACAACAACAGGGAACACTGGAAAAGACAAGTCACAGACTGGGAAAAGGCATTCACAACACATGTAATCATCTGAAGCTGTTATATATCCCTACCTGACTAAGGTTGCCATATACAATACAGGATACCCAGTTAAATTTGAATTTCAGATAACATAATATTGATTGTACGTCTATACCAAATACTGCATCTTTCCCTTCCTCAGAGGTAACCTCTCTCATAAATGTCATTCATTACATCTCTGAACTTTTTTATAGTTTTACTATGTATACTTTATCACCACATAATATTTTTACATGTCCTAGATGATAAATGGTAACATACTATTTGCATTTATTTTCTGCATCTTTATTCTTTCTTAGAACATTATGTGAGATTTGCTGCTGTTGTTGTTTACTTGCTAAGTCACGTCCAACTCTTTGAGACCCTGTGGACTGCAGCATGGTTACAGGTTTATGGATATTTAGGTTATTTCTGTTTTTCATCATTATCAACAGTCCTAACATGGACATTCTGTGAATGTGTGCATTAGTGAGGATTTCAACCGAGATTAGATTTAATTCTTCCATTGGCCCCTTCCAGATCTCCACTCTGTTTTGTGCTTTGGCAGTCTGACATTTATGGATTCCACCAAGGGGCTCATTTGACCTGACTTCTGGTTGGTTAGACCAGGATATCAGAGGAAAACAGGAGAATGAGTCTGGGTGTTAAATCTCAGGCTTCGTAGGTGGCTCAGTGGTTAAAAGTCCACTCGCAATGAAGGATACGTAGCTTCCATCTCTGGGTTGGGAAGATCTCCTGGAGAAGGAAATGCAACCCACTCCAGTATTCTTACCTGGGAAATCCTATGGGCAGAGGAGCCTGGTGGGCTATAGTCCATGGGGTCGCAAAAGAGTTGGTGAATAAATCACAAATTTAAACCTCAGGCTCCTCTTCTCCTATGTCACCTCACTTGGCTGCGTTCTCTCATGAAGAACCACGCCTCCTGTTGGGTAAACTTCTCTTATAGCCCCATACTTCCTGGCGGCCCCAGTAACCCCTTTGCACTTTCCAGCCTAGAGCTGGTTGACTCCTTACTGACACTAGTCCTGGGATATTGCTCTCCTTTGCTGATTCATCTTAAGCCTGCCCCAAACCTTATCAGTAGTTCCTTCAAGACATTTTTTTTTTTTTTTTAATTATCTAATTTCCAGCTAGAATACCGATTTCTGGCTAGAATACCAATACAGACATAAGCTTAGGAATGATATTTTGTTTTTAGAATATCCCTCAAGTGGGCTTCCCTGCTAGCTCAGCTGGTAAAGAATCTGCCTGCAATGTAAGGGACACCAGTTCAATCCCTGGGTTGGAAAGTTCCCCTGGAGAAGGGATAGATTATCCACTCCAGTATTCTTGAGCTTCCCTGGTGACTCAGATGACAAAGAATCTGCCTGCAGTGAGGGAGACCTGGGTTCAATCCCTGGGTTGGAAGACTCCCTGGAGGAGGGCATGGTAACCCACACCAGTATTCTTGCCTGGAGAGTCCCCTTAGACAGAGGAGCCTGGTGGGCTGCAGTCCATGGGGTAGCAAAGAGTTGGACACAACTGAGCACAGCACAGCACGGCACAGCATGACTCAACTAGATTTTGTCAGACTGCTCTCCACAGATATTGCACTTTTTTTTACATTTCCAACAGAAGCATATATGAACTCCTACATTCTAGTACTGGTTTTAACAGTACTTCTGCAAAATTGATACAATTGTTGTAACTTATGGTTTTCATTTATATTGCCCTGATGATTACTGGGTTACAGTAACTTTTCATGTTTTATTGGCGATTCAGTTTTCATTCATTACCTGATCATATTTTTACCTAGTTTTCTAATGTGTAGTTTGTCTCCTTATTAATTTTTGACAGTTCTTTACACATTCTAGATTTTATTCCTATGCCAGTTATATTCAATGACAATATTTTCTCAAATTCTGTGACTTACATTTTAACTCTAATAAAATAATACATTTTGATGCCCAGAATTTTAAAGTATCAATGTAGTCAAATTGATCAGTCTTATGTTTTTTGTTGTATTATAGATCCTTACGTATATGACTTATCTCCCCCAAAAGACTATAAATTTTGTGTGGGCAAAATAAATACATAAATTTCCTGATTTAACTTTGTGTCTCTTGAAGCATTTGACTTCCTCCTGTGCACACAAGGGACAGAATGCACTTAAATACCGTCTAAGAGTAAGTGAAGGAAGTTTGTCCTACAGCATCTCCCCAGGTCTCCGTAAGAAATTAAAACCAGAATTCTATTTAGAATAGAATGATTTCTCAAAATGAAGAAAGTTTTTCTTTTTTAGTATCATAAAATACCCTGAAGATAATGAAGAATCAAAGGAAAGAATACATTAAAAGATATAATATTTCTTCCTCTCATCTATTTTTGATGGGAAAAAATATATATACAATAATATTTAGTGTAGCTGAAGTGTGGATTGTTTTATGTATATATATTTATTTTTCTTTACCTTGAAAAGTAAGTTTTTTCCTCCAGGTTCAGAAAATCTGGACCAATGAGACAACTCATGGGTCTTTGCAAATAAACCACAGTTCTATGACACAGGCCGGGGATTCCCCTAATCTGGCTGACTATCAGAATCATTCAAATATTTTTATAAATGAGGCCTAAATCCCCAAATCACAAGCTCAGAAAATAGTTAGCATAGTTCCCTGGTGTGTGTGTGTGTGTGTGTGTGTGTGTGTGTGTGTGTGTGTGAACTTCCTCAACTTATTCTCATGGATAGCCATGCCAAGAAACAGCTTTACTGTGTTCAAATATTTGCCTATGTCAAGAGATCTTAGTCACAGCTGAGAGATAGTCACTGGCCTGGTAAATAATATCCTAAGCTGAATGCTGTCTTCTTTGTACTTGACAGACAAATCCCATGTTCTCTTCCTGTGGTTCCAAAGCTATGGATCTCTGAGGACATCAAGAATGACAGCTTCCAGCTCTCACTCTTCACAGGTTATCTGCCTCTCAATCATAACTTTGGAATTAACCACATGATATTGATCTGCAGGAGGGGGATACACCAGTGAGAATATTTTGAAGAAAGCACTTGTGAAAGTGTGGTGTGACAGTAGTAATAACCTATTACAATTTCATCAATGCAGATCATTCTTCATACACAATCACAAAATAACCATGATGGTAACTTTCATTTTAACAAGTTTTTAAGAGCAGAACAACTTTAAATAGATTGATGACGGTAGCCTGATGACGATAGCCTGTGAACTCTGCAATTCAATACCGGACACATTCTCCCTGAGTACTTCAATCTCAAGTCTGACTCACTGAAAAGCTTGAAAGTTTTTCCACTCATGAGGTGGAGGGTTATAGCTCCTTCTGAGAGGCCAGTCATTAATTTGACACTTCAGGGGCAAATTAGCAATTGAGCTAAGCAGCTTTTTAATTGTGGGCAGAATATCTTCTTTTAACACTCCCTGTTCAACTAGACCACTTACACCCGAGTCTAACACTGGCACGCTGACTTTGTTCAGAAGGCAGCCCTGGTGAGTTAGAGAAGGCAGCTGGGTGGCACAGTAAATGTGTCATTTGCTATTTCACGTCTCTGTGACCTGGATTTAAATTTGCAATGGCACAAAATGCAACCTCAGTTCTCTCAAAAGGCTATTAAATCCTTTGCAGTAAGCCCTGTTGAGATTCTAAAACACTAAAGGGTTCTTTGCATCCCAACACCCACTCTTGTTTGCAAAGATGCCAAAGTAGTTTATTTCTCTTAAAGGGACTGTTCAAAGGGAAAAGGATGGGCTTGACTAATCAGCTGATATGAATACATATTGTTGTTCATATATATATTTTTAAAATCTACCTACTGTGCTTCAACCAGGATCTTAGAAAGAATATAACTGTCCTGTGGGAGATTTTTAATCAAGCCGCTTTTCAAGAATGTAAGTTTTGTGTTTTTCATCTGTAAGGAAAAATCAGAATAAAGTGAAAAGCTTGAAAATAGATGTTTCTTTCCTTAAAAGCTTCATTACCTACATTCTGCTGTATATCATTGTCCTTTCCATTATATCTGGATGTCAGAATGAATCGCAGTTTTACCTTTATGCATTCAGACTAGGGCAAAACTCTGCTTTTCATTAAATTAATTATAAACGCATTTTCATTTAAATATTTTGTTTTATTATTTTCTCCATACAGGGAGAAAAAAAACAGGTCGTGATTTTTCTTGAATGAAAAATTTACTGTCTTCTTTATTCTTATTCCCTGTTTTCCAAGAATCCATTCAAATGTGTTCAATTTACATCAAAATTGGATCAATAAGTAAATTAATCAGGCTTACTCACCACCTAACTTTGACAGCCAAGTCTTCAGGACAATTTTAATAGTTCTACCTTCTTCTGCTTGTTATTTTACTGGGATACCAGCCTCATGTTAAAATGGTAAGAAACATCATTTACTGAAAAGAGCACCTGTTTACTATAGCAGACAAGGTTCTAATTGTTTCTAATAACCTCAGATAAGTTTATTATTCATTAATTGTGCCATGCAGAATGGTGGACATCTTTTCTTTTTTGCCTGACTAGTATGTCAAGCCAGAACAGCCTGAACTCTCATTCACTGATAGAATTAACTCACATACTAAGGAGATGATGAGCTATCCCAACAACACCACCATCATTTGCTGTCTACTATGTGTAGTTAAGGTAGCAACCTGGTCATTTTCAAATTTTGTATACATTGGCATCACCCAAGGGCCTTTTTAAGAAAATATGGATTGCTGTACTTCACAGAATTCTATGGAAAAAAAATCTCTAAACAAGTGCTTTCTAACAGAAATACAATGTGAAACACGTAGGTAGTTTTAAATTTCCTGAAAGCCATACTAAGAAAGAAAAAAAATATGAGTAAACTTAATTTTAAAAATATT
>SJYQ01005082.1:19222-36191 GCA_006410935.1 Redunca redunca
TGAAGAATCTTGACAATAATCTAAATACCATAGATCACATAAAACTTATTAAGGCTCAAATTTAATTAATAGTTAAATTGAAGAGATCTTTCAACAGTAAGTTGAATCAGCTCAGTTTTATATTATTAAATTTAAGCTCAAATTCCCAATTAAAAGCTGTTCATGAAGTGGAAATATGATTAACTATAAATACTAAAGCAGCATAATTTAAATTCTTAATTTAGTTACTTCATAATGTATAGCAAAATGCAGCATTTGAAGTAATTATTTAAAAAAATTACTTGGAGATAACTATGAGCCAACCAAGAGGTAAAGTGGTCAAATTAAATTTAAATGAATTTTTAAAACCTGTAATCATTTTTTTAATGGGTCGTTAAAACAAAGAATTTCTGTGAAAATATACACTCTTAGCACATTGTATCGGATCCTATTCTTTGACACTTTATGTTTTTGATATAGAGAAAATAGTTCACAGTCTTCAACTTCTTTTCTTTTTCAATTTTGACTCTTACAAGAGAGATGGGACAAAAGGTTGCCTAATGGGTTCAAAACCTGAAAATACACAATAGTATTTTTCCTTCTAAAAGTATCTAATAAGGTGGTTTGGTTTTGTTTCAAGCAATCTTATCTTTTGTGTGTCTTACTGGCTTTTGATGTATTTAATTTACCTGGGTCAATAGCTCAATAAAATACATTTTAAATTAAAGCTCTTAATTGTTTCTAACAATAGAAGGAAAACAAGATGCATGTTATCCTGTTTTTCTTGAGTATTCCATTAACCTGAGAGTGACATCATCTATCCAGTTATGGGGACAGTGGTGGAGAACAGTCAGGAGAAAAGAATGGAAAAAACTGGAAATTATCCGGCTCTTAATTTATCTTCTTAATAATGAGATTTGAAATGGTATGATTTCCATAAATATGAAAATGCCAATATTTTCAAGGAACTGTAATATTTATTCTTTAAAATCTCGATAGTTGATGCTTTCATCTGTCTTTTAAAAACAGTAATTTAGATCTCTCTTTAAAGTGAAAGATAAAGTCACTCAGTCATGTCAGACTCTTTCTGATTCCATGGACTATAAAGTCCATGGAATTCTCCAGGCCAGAATACTGGAGTGGGTAGCCTATCCCTTCTTCAGGGGATCTGCTTAACCCAGGAATTGAACCAGGGTCTCCTGCATTGCAGGTGGATTCTTTACCAGCTGAGCTGTCAGGGAAGCTGACATCATAAACAGCCCCTCAGGAGTCAATTAACATGGCCAAGGTGATCATATGTTTTGTTATTTACTTGCTAGGGCTTCTTTGGTGGCTCAGATGGTAAAGAATCTGCCTGCAGTGCAGAAAACTTGGGTTCTATCCCTGTGTCAATAAGATCCCCTGGAGAAGGGAATGGCAACCCACTCCAGTATTCTTGCCTAGGGAATTCACTTTAGATGCTGAATCCTGTCTGACTCTTTGTGACCCTGTGGACTATAGCCCACCAGGCTCATCTGTCCTTGGGATTTCCCAGGCAAGAGTACTGGAGTAGGTTGCCATGCCCTCCTCCAGGGGATCTTCCTGACCCAGAGATACCCAAATCTGTATCTCTTGCATCTCTTGCTTGGCAGGTGGATTCTTTACCATTGTGCCACCTAGGAAGGTTAGCTTCCTTAGAAGCATGGAAAAAAAAAATTCACTGATGCATATTAAATTGCTCGTGCACAACAACTTTTAACCTACTAAAATCACATCTGTATGTGGTTCACACTAATAGTTAGCCATGTATAAAGGCACATCTCACTTGTTAAGTAGAATTCATAGTTCACTCTGAAAAAATAAGAATAGCTACTTCCACATTTAACAACACTTGGCATAGATGATAACATTATGTAATAATCATAGGGTCAAAATATATTCAAAAAAGCACTCATGGGTGTAGAAATAATACAAAGTTTCACTTAAACATGGGTATCTTTCATTTGGAAGGTAAAAGCTGTTAATATACCCTCTCCCACCATAGTTTTATAATTAGAAAATACTTGATGTTGTCAATATAGACATATTCACATTACACTGAAGATGTTTTAGGATTAGATTGTGTATCTTTAGCCAACAATAGTGACCCTTTATAAAAGATTTAAAGACAGTCCACAGGAAGTTGCTAAGAGTGAAGGTACCTATACTGTGTTTTGCTGTGCTTAGTTGCTCAGTCATGTCCAACTCTTCGCAGCTCCATGGATGGCAGCCCGCCAGGCTCCTCTGTTCATGGGATTCTCCAGGCAAGAACACTGGAGTGGGTTGCCATGCCTTCCTCCAAGGGTCTTCCTGATCCAAGGATCACACCTTTATCTCCTGCAGCTCTGGCATTGCAAGTAGATTCTCTACCGCTACCAGGAAGCCCTTTGATAATACAGGAAAAATTTTCTATCCAAATATATAGATTAAAGGACTGGGATAACATTTTCATATTGATCAAATGATTGATTGCTAAATATTTTCCAAGCAGTATGCTTATAGAATGTAAGTTTGGATAGATTCTTTGCTTCTATTTGAATGGTATCTTATCATGGATAATAGAGATGTAGGTAATATATTTTCTTCTTCCTGCTCTTTATGTAGATGTAAAGGAACTAAGTATATTAATTTAATATGGATATTTCAACATTTCTTGAAAATAATTAAATGATACTTTGTTACTGCTATTTTGACCTACTCAGAGTAAGGTAAGATGTCAAAGTAAGAAAATGTTGTTATATTTTATATTAATACAAAGCTTTGGTCAAATTACAGGAGGCATTATTCTAATTATTGAGACAAATTGTTAGAATTATTGGAATATTAAGATGTAAAACTATTGCATATAGATAATAGGATGGGAAAGACTAGAGATCTCTTCACGAAAATTAGAGATACCAAGGGAACATTTTATGCAAAGATAGGTACAGTAAAGGACAGAAATGGTATGGACCTAACAGAAGTAGAAGATATTAAGAAGAGGTGGCAAGAATACACAGAAGAACTATAGTAAAAAGGTCTTCATGACCCAGGTAACCCATGATGGTGTGATCACTCACCTAGAGACAGACATTCTGGAATGCGAGATGAAGTGGGCCTTAGGAAGCATCACTATGAACAAAGCTAGTGGAGGTAATGCAATTCCAGTTGAGCTATTTCAAATCCTAAAAGATGATGCTGTGAAAGTGTTGCACTCAATATGTCAGCAAATTTTGAAAACTCAGTAATGGCCACAGGACTGGAAAAGATAAGTTTTCATTCCAATCCCAAAGAAAGGCAATGCCAAAGAAAGTTCAGACTACCACACATTTGCACTCATTTCACACTAGCAAAGTAATGCTCAAAATTCTCCAAGCCAGGCTTCAAAAATACATGAATCATGAAATTCCAGATGTTCAATCTGGATTTAGAAAAGGCTGAGGAAACAGAGATCAAATTGCCAACATCTGCTGGATCATTGGAAAAGAAAGAGAATACCAGAAAAACATCTACTTCTGTTTTATTGATTATGGCAATGCCTTTGACTGTGTCAGTTCATTTCAGTTGCTCAGTCGCGTCTAACTCTTTGCGACCCGATGGACTGCAGCACACCAGGCTTCCCTGTCCATCACCAACTCCCAGAGCTTACTCAAACTCATGTCTATTGTGTTGGTGATGCCATCCAACCATCTCATCCTTTGCCATCCCCTTCACCTCCTGCCTTCAATCTTTCCCAGAATCAAGGTCTTTTCCAATGAGTTAGTTCTTTGTATCAGGTGGCCAAAGTATTGGAGTTTCAGCTTCAGCATCAGTCCTTCCAATGAGTCTTCAGGACTGATTTCCTTTAGGATGGGCTGGTTGGATCTCCTTGCAGTCCAAGGGACTCTCAAGAGTCTTCTCCCACCACAGTTCAAACGCATCAGTTCTTCAGTGTTCAGCTTTCTTTATAGTCCAACTCTCACATCCATACATGACTACTGGAAAAACCATAGCTTTGACTACACAGACCTTTGTTGGTATAGTAATGTCTCTGCTTTTTATTATGCTGTCTAGTTTGGTCATAACTTTTCTTCAAAAGAGCAAGCCTCTTTTAATTTCATGTCTGCTGTTACCATTGGCAGTAATTCTGGGGCCCCAAAAGTAAAATATATCCCTGTTTCCATTGTTTCCTCATGTATTTGCCATAAAGTGATGGGACCAAATGCCATGATCTTAGTTTTCTGAATACTGAGTTTTAAGCCAACTTTTTCACTCTCCTCTATTAAGACTATGTAGATCATAACAAATTGTGGAAAATATTTAAAGAGATGGGAATACCAGATCACCTTACCTGCATCCTAAGAAATCTGTATGCAGGTCAAGAAGCAACAGTTAGAACTGGACATGGAACAACAGACTGCTTACTAGTTGGGAAAGGAGTACATCGAGTCAGTATATTGTCACACTGCTTATTTAACTTATATGCAGAGTACATCATGCAAAATGCCAGGCTGGAGGAAGCACAAGTTGGAATCAAGATTGCCAGGAGAAATATCAATAGCCTGAGATACGCAGATGACACCACCCTTATGGCAGAAAGCAAAAAAGAACTAAAGAGCCTCTTGATGGAAGTGAAAGAGGGGAGTGAAAAAGCTAGCTTAAAAATCAACATTCAGAAACTAAGATCATGGCCATACTTTGGCCACCTGATGCAAAGAACTGACTCCTTGGAAAAGACCCTGATGCTGGGAAAGATCGAAGGCAGGAGAGAAAGGGATGAGAGAGGATAAAATGGTTGGATGGTCGCCTACTCAATAGACATGAGTTTGAGCATGCTCTGGGAATTGGTGATGGACAGAAAAGCCTGGCGTGCTGCAGTCCATGGGGTCACAAGAGTCAGACACAACAGAGTGACTGAACTGAAGTGAACTGAAAAGTGTTGCATAGAGAAGAATGAAATATTCCATAATTAATTTGCCTAATTCCATCAAGTAGTATCTTTCAGCCCAATGCTGGTTTTAAATCAATACTTATAAACACAGTTTTTATCTACTGAGCCAATTATTTTTCAAATTAGTATACTTGAGATATTTTATTAAGGTAAAGAGTGAAAATAGGAAAGTGGAACAAGTCTTTCACTCATCATTTCAATATCTCATTCATAGATTATTTTAGCATCATAGTATAGACAGCAGCAAATAAAACATGACAAAATTAATTTTGTTTTCATGAAATTTACAGTCTACTAGAGGAAAATAAAGAGTAGCAAAGCAACACAAAATATGTTCAGGATGTTAAATACTGTGAAGAAACATAAGGAGGTTGAGTAATCAGAAAAGGGTTGCCCCCTACATTAGAAAGTATTGCTGTCCTCTTTGGTAAATTATTAAATTGCATTTAAACAAACACCTGGAACAAAGGGTTAAAGTGACTGTAAAAGAAAGCTGGAGGGAGAGAATTGGTGAAAAAGTCAAACGAAGAGCAGGGATCAGTCCAAATAGCATGTAGATGATGAGTTGTAGACTTCATTTTAATTCAAAGAGGTGAAATAGAAAATAATCAACAAAAGAATTTAATTTTACTGAGGACACAGTATATCATGAGATTGTCTCTACAAGAACATCTATTCATCTACAAGCTTTCCTGCCTATTTTTCCCCTGCATTACCCAGGAATCTCTCCTCAGAGCTGCTATTACCCTTGTTCTACTAGTGAAATTCTGAAATAGTCTTTTATACAAATGATCGAAGGCCTTGGAGTCTTTCTGAACCCTGCATATTTCTGTGCCACGATCAGAAAACAGCACCCCAAAGACTGTCCAGTGAAAGAGTCATTCTAACTCATTTCTACCCGTCTCTTAGATAGATTCACTTTCTATGTCCCTCAGTTTTCTAGTATATAGGAGGGAAAAGGGACAAATATATACTTTGCACTTCAGCTGGAGGGCAGGAAGGTATTAGCTTCCCATACTCTGCTAACTCAGTTTCCCCAGGCAGGTCACTTCCACTTTCCTCCATAATGTCCCATGGACAATTGTTTCAGTTCTACTAGCTACAACAGATTTGTATTATTCTTGGAAGATGACTGACATGCTCAGTTCCCACCCCATTTCAACTCTTGAATCTGCCTGAAATTGGCCCCACGTTGATCCATGTGGATTTCATTTATTTTCCTCATTATCTGTTGTTTTTTGTTTTTCTCATTATTTGATTTTGGAGCTCTTGCTTCTTTCCTTACTGCTTCCCATTTCCTCTCTATTCTGGGTGCTAATATTAGTCTATTATACATAAAAATATATAGCTTAATTCTTTTGTGATAGATAAGCAAATTCTCCAAGGTCAAGCTGTTACTTGTATTGGTCAACTCATTATTTCTGAAATGCTTTATTAAAAGTAGAATATCTTGTAATGACATAATGACAGGAATTAATGGAAGGAAATACTGAAATAATATCAATGGTAATGCAAAATTTCATCTCACTTATTTTAATCTACTCAAATATAAAGATAACTGCATTTTAATATATAATTTTTGGCAAATATTTAAAAGAGTATAGATATGATAGTAAAAGAATCCATGTTTTTCAGTATTTCCATGGAAAAGGAGTAAACAATCTGTAGAAGATGAAAAACCCTATAAAGTAATGTAAATAGTAAATTTATCCTTATACAATAAGGCAATGTCATCTGGGGTTTCATAGTGATTTACAACACCTGTTGCTAAAAAGAACATGTCATTTTTTAAAATATGAACTGACTTGCTACACGTAGAAATGATATTTATTATAAATTGAGTTTACATCCCTTTAATTATGATTGTTTGTCAACAAAAATAAAGAATTACACTAGGTCCCCAGCCTTCCTTGAGGTACAGTGGTTAAGAATCCACCTTGCAATGCAGGGGACACCGGTTCGATGCCTGGTCTTGGATTTCACATGCCACAGAGCAACTGAGCACATATACCACAGCTACTGAGCCAGTGCTCTAGAGCTTGCGAGTAGCAACTACTGAGCCCACACACTACAGCTACTGAGGCCCCAGCACCCAGAGCCTGTGCTCTGCAACCAAAGGAGCCACTGCAATGAGAAACTCTGCTTGTCGCAACTAGAGAAACCTGCGCGCAGCAACAAAGCCTGAGTACACCCAAAAAATAAAATACAATTTAAAACTTAAAAAAAATCACACTAGGTCCCATATCCGATATTTTACATCTCCATGATTTTTTAATGTAGTAGATTTTACTATGTTATGTATTTCTTACCAACCTTAGCCTAAAAATTCAAAAGTATTAAAACAGAAGGACAGAAAATGTATTTTACTCTCCAATTAACAAATTTAGTTTCTTAACCCGTCAGTTGGTGAATTATGAAGCATCAGACATAAATCAATGAGGAACTACTTAGACTTGATCCTTGTAATCAGAGCTACAAATTTTGGCAGCAGGCCACATAATCCAGCTCTAACCGTGTAGCATTTTTATTCCAGTAACATATTAACAAAATGTACAATTGTTTTGACTTGGTGGATGATCTAACAATATCCCTGCAAAAAGCCTTTGTCCATTTTTTACACAAATGTCTTTTCTTTGATGATAAATGTGTTTTGCAATTTTCATGATGAATTAGTGGAAGAAATTAACTGTGCCCTTCAAGCGTTTTATAACTTTTAAAATCATGGCTTTGGAAATGCAGGCCTAATTCAACACAAAGTTAGATCTTTGCATATACTGTGCCTGAATTTCTTTATTATTTTTGCTTGTAATCCCCAATTCTGGCTAATTGCCATTCTAGGGCCCATCAGCATTATGGCACCTGAAAACATGTAGAATAGGATATTTACCTAAAATGTGATTTTATGACTACTTTGGATGACTCATTTATCCTGGCATGTATTTCTATTCTAGGTGCAGAGTACATGTGAATAAAAAGTGAGTTCCCAAAATATAGAAATATTCTAAGTGAAAAATAAATGATAGAGTCCCACAGAATTGAGATCATATTTAAACTAAGACTACTTTGAAGCAAATGCTTTACCTTTTCTATTTTCTGTAAATGCTCTGCTTAGGTCACTGGATATGTACTATCTCACTCTCATTTGATGTTATGCTGCACAAATTCAACATAATTGTTCATTATATTATTTTTAACACCACTACTTGAACATTTTCCAAAGCTGCTTAATCTCTGCTACATTATTAATCGACTTTCAAAAATGGTACCTCATTGTTTTAATCAACTTGATTTTGTTCTCTTCTAGAATTATCACTGTCAGTTTACTTTTTTAGTTCTTCTCTCTGACCCACAGGTATGGAGGCTCCATAACTTCATCTTACTCCTTCTAAAATGTGTCTAAATTATAGTCTACCATCACAATCTCTATTTAACGACATACAAATTAATCCTAAACCTCTTCTACTTTTTGTGTTCATTCAGACCCCAAGAGGCCTTGAAGGTCTTTTTTTTTTTTTTTTTTAGTTTGTAATGAGATGATCTCTATTTCAAAATAATTGTTATTGAATCACAATCTTTCTTGATCATGACAACTTTACCAACAGACTAAAATTTGTTTATATTTTCACTAAAACAGTTTTTTATAGACTGCTTTACCTTTGAAAATCACTTCATAACTGACACCAATCAACTCTTCAAACTATAGAGTAGTATTCAGCTTCTCTTGTCTTTGACCAACCATAACAAGTCCCCCAGGTCTGGCTACAGTGGACGTGGAATCCTTCGTCTGATCTATTATAGCAGCCACTCCTACTTCCTGCATCACCTCTGCTTCAATCCCGGCATCTCCCCTCCACCGTGCCCTGAGTCACTGTCCCTGGTCCCCGTCCATGTCCTTTCAGGACATGTTTGTTTCCCTCTTCCACTGCAGTCTTTTCCGCCTATGACAGTTCTCTTTCACTCTGCCTTTTGGGCTCTTATACTCATTCAAATCATTTCATTTTTACTTTTCTCAGCTCAAATGTTTATTTGATTATTGTGTAGATACTCTTTGTTTTCCTTCCTCAGGACACTGAAAGATTTCTTAAAGCCCTTGTCTCAGTTATCCTTTCTATGCTTACACTCCCTGGGTTGGGAAGATCCCCTGGAAAAAGAAATGGCACCCCACTCCAGTACTCTTGCCTGGAAAATCCCATGGGCTGAGAAGCCTGGTAGGCTACAGTCCATGGGCTCGCAAAGATTCCGACAAGACTGAGTACTTCACTTTCACTTTCACTTTCCTCATAATCAGATTATAAACTCAATAAGGATAGTGAAGATAAATTGTTTATGTTTTCTGCCTTCACAGACCTGGTAGGATGTTTAAAATATATGCTTGACAAAGGTAGGTTCATCTCAATCACAGATATTTCATGCATATTTTCTTTTGATATGTTTCCCTTTTTCTCCTGTCTCTTTTCAAATATTAACTATGTCAAGTGAATTTGAGTTTCATCCCCAAATAGCTTTCTCCTGTTACTCTTCCTGGATTTATTGATCTTACTCTTAATTCAATGTACCAATTGTCTGGCACATATGTCTGTGTCATTCAGTTAAAATCCCATTGTATATTGTTGTTATATTGCGTTATCCTCTATTTCATGAGTTTTAATTTCATGACCCAAGATTGTTAAATGCTTAACAACAGAAAACATTTCCATCACTATGCTTTGAAGTTGCAGAGTAAAACCGGCTTCTGTCAGATTAACTCAAGGGAACTATTTTACAAATAAATGTAAAATTTAATTACATTTACTAATATATCCATCATTTTACTATCAAAAATGTATTAAATAATCTAGAGGTATTAATTTGTATGAAACAAAAAACAATAATCAAAATGTAGGACAACTACATTCTTATCTCTCATAGACATCATGTTACTTCTTGTGGGTGAACCCTGTGATGATTATTCTGTTCTAGAGAGATTTCACAATTCCAAGTTATAAGCACAACACAATTAATCAGTAAAAAATAAAGGTTGATACTAGAGGCTTTCAGATCCATAATAAGAAAGTTATTTATTCTGAACAAATTTCATTAATAAATGCATCTATAGCTGTAACTGCTTAATATATTGCAAGCTCAAAGTAACAAGGTCGATCAAATTTCACCAAAACTACTATAAATACTATTGTTCATTCTATATTTGCAAGGTCTTCTTCTTCATGATCTTTAGACTTTTCCATTCAATTGTCAGTAGTATAGTTCATATCTCCAAAAGGTATAAAGAAAGAAGAGAAAGTGCCCTCACTTTAAGTCAGAGAGCCCTCAGTCAACAAAGCAATCAGCTTCTTATAGGAACTGCAAATTACTCTGTTTACCTGGTGGCCACAGTCTTTCTCTGTTTCTACAGATCTAGCTCCAGTTTTGGATGATGTTTACAAATAAATAAAGAAAAAGGAAATCAGGAAATCTAGTTAATCATATTATAATTTTTCAGCTTACAAAATCTCATCTGTGTGTGTGAGGGTGTGGGTGTGTGCATGTACACTCAGTTGTGTCCAACTCTTTGCAATCTCAAGGATTGTAGCTGGCCATTCTCCTCTGTCCATGGAATATTCCAGGCAAGAATACTGGAGTGGGTAGCCATTTCCTACTCCAAGGGATTTTCATGATCCAGGGATCAAACCAGAATCTCTTGTGTCTCTTACACTGGCAGGCAGATTTTTTTACTCAAAAGAGAGTCTTTTCGACTCTGTGGGAGAGGGAGAGGGTGGGATGATTTGGGAGAATGGCATTGAAACATGTATAATATCATATAAGAAACAAATCGCCAGTCCAGGTTCAATGCATGATAAAGGATGCTTGGGGCTGGTGCACTGGGATGACCCAGAGGGATGGTATGGGGAGGGAGGTGGGAGGGGGGTTCAGGATTGGGAACACGTGTATATCTGTGGCAGATTCATGTTGATGTATGGCAAAACCATACATTGTAAACTAATTAGCCTCCAATTAAAAAAAATAAATTTGATTTTTAAAAAAAGAGACATAAACGTCTTGTTAGTATTTGTCTAGAATCACAGAGGCTAATAGGAGATGCAAGTTTCTGAGAACCTGAACTAACACTGAAAAGCTACCAATTATGAAAAAATTAGACAAAATTTAAGAAAAGAAAAAATCTTTCTCTCTGATACAGTTATACGAAGAATTGAATCTAGTGTCTGGGTAGACAGTGCATCATAAATAACAAGGAAGAAGGACTTTATCTTGAGTAAGACAATTCAGAAAATTTAAAGTGCAAAATCTTTGAACGTGGACCATTATAAAGCAAGGGTCTAGGAGAATCCACAAGTGTCCAATAAACTTGGACATGGTACAACATCTCAAATATCAACTTTGCTGCTCTTACTCATATTTCATGCATGTGTAAATTAGAAGGATATACTCACTGGTGAATTTAAAATGAATAAAATATCCTTGAAAATAGTACTCCCTTAAGGTTACACAGATTTTAAAAAAAAGTTTCTTATATTATGGAAGTTCCTTATCTCCTCAATAAAAGAAAGCTTGTCCTGAGGACATTCTTGTCATATACCCTTTGTTTTAGGCCATCTGTTCCTAGTTTGATAATAGCTTAGTGTGTTCAATATCAGGGCCTTTTCTAATGTGTAGGTGACCTGCTTTTATTTAATTTTCAATTTAACTTCTATTCATTTTATGATTGTACTCTATTTTGGTAATTATGTACAGGCACCTAGAGGGATTTTGTCGATGGTAACATTAAAAATTAATAAGTGAATGAATTGGTATGATGATTTATATTACAAAAAACCCATAGGCATCAGTGAAAGATGTTTTTTGGACTTAGCATAAGGTTCCCAGTAAAATTGGTATAACACACAGCCATAGTTATTATTTTAAGTATAAATTTTGACTTTTTCCCCTATTTGTTCTCTAGCCTCTCCTTCCTTCACTTTCAAAGTTCTTTCTTACATTTATTGAACCTTGTGCAGCTCCTTTAGGAACTGACAATCTGTCTAGTGCCATTCATTTTCCAGGCTAGATATGGTAAGTGCCAATCACTCTTCACCATCCCCTTTTACTTATCTATCACCATTGCTATTCTTTTTTTTTCAAACTTAGATGATCACTTCTCTTTACCTCTTCATCCACACCATCAGCATAATTGAGCCAGGTTTTTAAAATGAAAAATTATGCTGGTGGAAATATTTTCCTCCTGTTTTAGAGCCTAGACTTAATCATTTAGTGTGGATAGCCTGATAATTGCAATTATCTAAACAAACGAACATGAATCAGTCTCCAAATATAAACCATTCTTGATTGAGTGTAATTTTATTTAGAATGCATGTGATAATCAAGAGTCTAGTGATATGGTTGCTTTGTGAATTCTGTTTTTTAAGATTTTTTTATTAAAATATGTGTTCATCCATTCAGATTGAGGAACTAGATGTTTGGACTGAGTGACATCTTATGTAAGTGTTCTAATACTACATAGACATATTTACTGAGTAATTCTTTTCAAATTAGCAGGAATATTTTCAAAACTGATTCTTTATACTATTTACCCTACTTACCTCCCCCCCACCCCCGCCCCTTTTAAAAGTGTAACATCTAGTGCTAAATTTTTGAGCAGTTGCTGAGGGCACTATCTTTCCTTTATTTATCACTTATCTATGGAGAATCCCAGGGATGGGCGAGCCTGGTGGGCTGCCGTCTATGGGGTCGCACAGAGTCGGTCACGACTGAGGCGACTTAGCAGCAGCAGCAGCATGTCAATTGAAGTGGAAATTTCCAGGTGTCATTTTCAAGTTCTGTATTCTCAGAGTTAGGCACCAATGACTAATTAAATCCACAAGCAGGTGATTGCAGGTGCAGAAAATTGTACCTGCAATTAATCCCCCCTGTGATTGAGACTATGCATACAAAAGAATATTGAGACTATGATACAAAAGCTAGGCTTTTTAGATGTTGTTTCTGAGTTTTCTATCTTGAAACCAAATGTTTCTAGATTCATCTTTTTAAATTTTTCATATTTCAAAAGAATATTGCATCCTTTTTGTTTTAAATTTAATATTATAGTTTAAGAGAAATTTAGTTCTTAGATCTAANACTTCATATTATATCTACTACATCAATGCATATTGTAGTGATCTATCAATGTATGTCATTGATTGCAAATTCCTGTAATAAACAACAAATTCATTTCTAAACATAATGGGAATCTACATATGAAAATAACAATTTTAATAAAATTTAATACCATGCATATTTAGCACCTTTTTTTTCCTTTCAAGTCCTACTTAAAAGTCCTTTTTAAGTCAGTATCAATGCCAAATGAAAATTTAGCCTCAGTTCAGCTCAGTTCAGTTGCTCAGTCGTGTCCGACTCTTTGCGACCCCATGAATCGCAGCATGCCAGGCCTCCCTGTCCATCACCAACTCCCGGAGTTCACTCAGATTCATGTCCATCGAGTTAGTGATGCCATCCAGCCATCTCATCCTCTGTCGTCCCCTTCTCCTCCTGCCCCCAATCTCTCCCAGCATCAGAGTCTTTTCTAATGAGTCAACTCTTCACATAAGGTGGCCAAAGTACTGGAGTTTCAGCTTTAGCATCATTCCTTCCAAAGAACACTCAGGACTGATCTCCTTTAGAATGGACTGGTTGGATCTCCTTGCAGTACAAGGGACTCTCAAGAGTCTTCTCAAAAAACTGTATATTTAGCTACTCTGTATTGATTTATACTTGAGTGATATGAACTCAATAACAGTAATGTTAAAAATAACATATAGGACATGACTTTTGTCCAGATGTATATATAAGGTATATAGTAAGTATGTAAAATAAATAAGAGATTTGCATTCTTACATATATGAAGTAAAATAAAGCAGTTTTTATTATTCATTTCTTAAGTTACATATTTTGCATGTATTAACATTTAACCTATGATTATTAATACTCTACAATGTTCCAGGCACTGTCATAGGCCTTGGAGATGCAAAGATGATCAAGTTATTTATGCTCCCTTCAAGGAGTTCATATTCTGTTTAGACTCTTGCTACCAGAAAGTGACAAAATTGTTGAATCATATAGTATGTGAATGTGCAACATGATATAAAATCCCAGTTTAGGGAGATGATAATGCTTTTATAAAGTTTTTCGGTAACTATTGTCATATAGTCTTCAGTTATTTAAACATTACATACAAATTATACACAGATACTCTAATGAATCACTCAATATATTTGTTCTAAGCATGTACATAACTTCTATTACAATTTTAAGAATATCATATTGTCTTTTATAAAACTGTGTTTGTTGAGTTGGCCAAAAGTTTGTTTCGAGTTTTCCCATAACATCCTATGGAAAAGCTGGAACAAACGTTTTGGCCAACCTAATATATGTCAGTCAAAACTTCTTACATTGTCTTTCAAGTCTCTCAGAAACGTGATCTAAATTGCATTTCCATTCTTTCTTTGTGCTGTGCTAAGTTGCTTTAGCCATGTCCAGCTGTTTGCGACCCTATGGACTATAGTCTGCCAGGCTCCTCTGTCCCTGGGATTCTGCAGGCAAGAAGACTGGAGTGGGTTGCAGTGCCTTCCTCTAGGGGATCTTCCTGACCCAGGGATCGGACCCACGTCTCCTACATTTACTGCATTGGCAGGCATGTTCTTTACCACTAGCGCCACCTGGGAAACCCCCATCCTTTCTCTAAAATGTACCAAATGCCTTGATAGATAAATTCTCATTGAAAGACATGGATTGATTATACCCCAATGACTACTTATAAGCGGCTATCCAGTAAACACTCAACACATATCACTGAACAAAATCTCTGGAAGAAGCTACTCTACCCTTTATATTCAGGAACTTTCTTCTGAATTTTGAAAGAGCTGATTGACCAACTCTACAGCCAGAACAAGTTTAAGTGCTATGCTCCTTTCTTAACTTGCACGTTGTAGTTCTGAGACCCTCTACTAGCTGACACCCAAAATTCTATGTCAGACTGAAGGGACATGACAAGGAGAGAGAGAATACTAACAGGTTAATTCCTCTCTCTGGGCCCGGTATTGTTTTCAACTAGGGTTGGAGACCAAAGAACAGTATAAGAATTTTATTCATGAGGATTTAGTATTTCTAATTAATAATTTCAAAGACAGTAATGCATAATAAGCCTCTAACCTTTTGAGTTTTCAGAGAGCCCATCATAAATTACATGTTGCAGCTTTTAATTGCTAAGAACATGTGTATTATAGTAAGAAGGAGAAAGTAAGCTGAGGTCAAAGAACGAATGTCAACACAGTAAGATAATATATTTAAATATAAACATGTATTATGTGGAAAAATACAGGAAGCATATAATTTTAAAATATTCTACTTCAAAAACTAGCCTCCTGCATTATTTGGTGGTTCTGTGAATAAATAAATCTGAACCAATATCAATCATTTTCAAAGGAGGAAAAATGACATCTAGCCTGACAACTAGTGCTCCAATTTTACAACCGATGCAATTTGAAATGGCAGCAATATTAAGCCCTGACTATTAATGATGGCAGCTCTGCTGAGTGTTACTAGAGTGGAGATTTGATCTGTAAATAAATTCAAATTACTTGCTTTCATAGTTTTTCTAGACTTCCCATAATTTTTTCTCCCCCTGTATGCATGCTTAGTATCAAAAGTTAAATTGCATATCCACTTTTTCATTTTATTTTGATATGATGTACCATATTTCATCACATCTCATTACAATGTGATTCAAGCTAAAGTCTTATGATACTGTATCATGTGCTCTGCAGCTTCTCCACTTATCAGAATTAAATTAGAGAAGTTTGACATATCATCTAGTCATATTTTTAATTACTAATTGTATTTAACTATTACAACTGCTATATCTGATATTGGTCATTTATGTGAAATTTTTGACCAAAATAGTATTTTATCCCATAAAATTTAATTTTCTTTCTAAAGGACACAGTTTTAAGTGTATGTCCTTTCATATTTTTGTTTGCTTATATGGATTTAGTTGAATGTTCTAAAGGTTCCCTGTCTGCTTGTTGGTAACGTAACCCTTACCTTCTCCATGAAAAGAGGACAAGCATTATCTTTTAGAACTGCGCAGCTGGTCTCAATTTTCAGCAGGTCCCAACTCAGGCAAAACAACAGAACAGACTATAGAAATGTATTAAAGGAAGAGAACCATAGGGTAGCATGCTCTAATTCTTTTTATTCCTTTCTTTCCTTTAAGTGTCTTAGGGACACTGCAGCTGTAATGCACTAACACAGCTCGTTGACCCATTTTCAAAGCTTTGGAGTAGGTGGCTATTTTGTCTTTTTCTCTGCATGTACATCAGTTGTGCTTGATTCCTGAGGGGCCAGGCTTTAAACTATGGTGAGTCAGGATTATCCTAAGAATCTTCAGCACTGAAGCCATATCTCTTCAGCCTTCTAAAGGCATTAGACAATTCCTGAAGAATTCAACTGTCAAGATGTTAGTTCAAGAAAGCTGTAAAATTTCTGTAGGTCAATGTTTTTAAAGGATATTTATTTTCTTTTCATTGAGTCAGGATAAAATGCAGTCAATATTCCATGTAAAATAAACTCATCATTCTGTGGGATATTTATGCAGTGCTTTTAAATGCTGAAATATTTACTATATTAATTTTTGAGAAATGCTAAAAATTAAAATAGTGGCCTAAAAAGTTAAAAGATGTTTTATAAGTTTTAATTTACTTTTATTTTTAGGCACTAGAATATCTCATTTATTACATTAGAAATAAAATATTACTTATTTCACTTTTGCTCAATAATTTTTATTTCTCCTATATCTGCTTTGGTTCAGATAAAAGAAAAATACTGAACTATATATAGAGATATTTTTTGACTGTCAACTTTATCACTTAAGGCAACTCCAACAAAACTTTGTAAACATTTTTGTATAGAAATATAAAACCATATATAAATTTTTGTAAGATGTTACAAGGTATCAGAAAAAAAGTTAAAAAAGTTTGGTTGAAAGGTTTAAAAGATGCTAAATTAAATAAATTTCTTTATTGAAAAGTTTTTTGT
>SJYQ01005082.1:36932-64381 GCA_006410935.1 Redunca redunca
CTGTGTTACTTAATTCTCACCTCAGCTGAATTTTTTCAGTATTAATAAGAGAAAGTTTTACAATTATAATATGGATAGTGATTAAATGAACTTATCTCCTTATCTCTTTCCTAAAATTACATTTCTGAAAAACACAACTTCTGTGTTTAATTGGGTCATCAGGGACTGTTGCCAATTACTAAAAAAATCCAATGTGATTTTGTTCATCAATTTTGAGCAAATTATTTTGGAATACACAAGGAAAACCAAGTAATTTTTGAATTTCATTTGCATTAAAATAGCATTTGGGGGCATTTTCTGGACATAATTCTTGGGAAATTCACATTTTTCTCAAAGTCTCAAATAAGGAAATATGGAAGAGATGAGTAATTTGAACAATCTCAAATAAGGAAATATGGAAGAGATGAGTAATTTGAACAGTTTAACAATGTGTCTAAAAATGAACTTACATTTCATCAAATTGTATCAAATTAAAAGGAGATTAAACTGGGAGACATTCACTTTATAGATAATTTTAAAATCTTATTGTCTTCTAATATGCTTTTAAAAGCAAAATTTTATCCAAAGTATGAAAACACATGACAGGTTAATCACAGAGTTCATAGATGCCTGCAGAGACATTGATAAAGGCAACCAATATAACATATATCTCAAAATCCAATGAGATGAAACTGTGTGGAATATAGAAACATATAATGATTGTAACACTTGTGTCTTGAGTCTGATAAAGGCTCATCACTGTTTTTCATCAATGCTAGTTTGTTTGCTTCAGAATTATGCATTGGATTATGTTATTGTTGCTTTAGATTTGTACTTTTGAGTATGTGGTGTGAGAGTGAGGGATACACTCTTCACACGTGTGATTTTGTGTGTTTATTTTTCTTCTGACATTAGAGGAAACTAGGAAAATTAAAAAAAGGAGTTATTTTTCATAAAAGGCAAATTTTCTAAATTGAAAGATGATTAAGGCAAGAGGAAACAGTCAAACCGATGGACTACACATCTTGATACTACTTATAACAATAAGGATAGATTATACTTCAATGGATAAAATGAGATATTAGTAATCAATTCTACCATGCTATTTATATATCTTTTAGTTATGCCCCAAACTGTCCATTGGCTCAAAATTTTTGATTAATCATAGTATCTTTCAGTTAGAAGAAAACATAGACTTAGAAATTTGTAAGAAAAAATAATCAGACAAGAAATGAATACATTAAAATTTTCTAATAGGTGGAATTCAATCTATGCTTAAACAAAAACAGAGTTAAAAAATGTTTAGTAGAGACATGATACTACTAAGTATTTCACACTTACATTAATGTAAAATCTATCCATCCATTTGTAACATTTCAGATGTTTGAAATGAGAAAGATAGAAAAATCACATTTTCGTGACAGACTCACAAACATATTAAAAATAATTATTTTCCTTCTCAGATTTCTCTTATTCAGAATAAGCGCTCTTGTTTTCTTTTAACTGTCTTCATAATTAACCTCCTTATCAATTCTCACTATTTTCGGTATTTCTTTGATTAGTCAATGTTCCCCTTTAACTACATATTGAGAAAAAATGTTCATTGGTGTTTAAGTGACAAAACAGATGATTCCATAGCAATCATCTGACTTCCTTTGGCAAAATCTAGCTATTCAGATAACAATGCTACTGTACAAAAACTGCTTCAGTTATGGCTTTACCAACTCCCCCCAGAGAATGGATACATGTATATGTATGTCTGAGTCCCTTTGCTGTTCACCTGAAACTACCACATTAATTGGCTATACCTCAATACAAAATAAAAGTTTAAAGTCTCAAAAAAAAATGGTTTTACCAAATTGAATCAGAAAAAAATGCATCTGAAGTACAAGTCACGACTACCTAAACTTAGAAAATTATATGCCTATTATCAGAATAATTCTAATTTTGACATGATCTTCCAGTTCTTGTAATTGGGTTCTATTCTGTCATCTATGTTCTTCCTTTTGACCTAATTAATATATTTTTCACAACAAGAATAACAAACAGAACCTCCTTATATCTGAGGTCATCTTGCAATATTGAAACAGTAGTCTAAATCACTGAATATCTGAAAATATTCCTTCTCTAGTATAAATGAGACAAATGAGAGTATCATCATTTAGAGAGCCTGAGACAAAGGCAGGGTTGCTTATTCTTGAATTATAAGCAAGTGTCTGTAAGAGGTCAGAAATGATACTTATATCCTTGCAAACAAGTTATAACCTGGCATCCAGCACCTAGAATATAGGTAAAAAGGGAAGAGCATGGAGAATCATATTTCATAGTGGGTAAGCTTACTATGCAATTCCTCAATGTCACAAAACATCCTGGGAATTTTTGCACAATCATGAGTTTAAAGTCCTTACAGTTCTATTTTTGTAAAACAGTGAGAAAATCACCAATTGTAATAAAAATAGAAAGTAAAAAGGAATTATGAGCACCATCTTTCATAGAGATTCACAGTGAATTGCAATTATGCCCCTCCCTGCCTCACCTCAGCTGCTTTGTTGAAAGCCTGTCTCTGACATTCAGAACAGAAAATGGAGCAATTATTCCAAGAATAACTTATTAGGAAGAAAAAGAGAATTATGGGATCCCAAACCAAGAAAAACAAATCTGATGAGAGCATAGGAAAGACAAGTTTACAGACCAACACTATCAGCTGGAACTTTCTGGATGATTCAAATGTTCTGAGAATCAAATATGGTAGCCATTCAACATGTGTAGCTGTAGCAAACCAAGATTTCTCTAGTATGAGTGAGGAATTAATTGTTTTTAATTTAAGTTTAATGCCCTCATATCTCATATAGCTAGAGACTTCTATACTCAACATGTATCTATAAACTATGTACATTTTTACATCTCATTTGTCTGGGATATGGTATTTATTTAAAAGTTACATCTTACTTATTATTTGCTAACCAATAGTAGGTTTCCTTCTCTCTGAAAAAGAAATACCAATTCATTCAAACGTATATAAGGTGATCATTACATCTTACATTTTCCAGTGCATTTTCTAAAATAAATGTGGAGGATATCTAATGACTTCTGGGTCTCAGCTTTGCCATTGACAGCTAAATGAGTGTACGGAAGTCAGTACTGGATCTGAGTCATACTTTCCTCATTATCAAATGAGAAGTAACAACAGGCCATTCTAGCTTATAAAATATGTTTGTTATAAATGCCATGTACCATAGGATGGACAGGTGTTAGAAGAGCGTAATGCAAGGTCATAGTATAGAGCAACAGGTTGTGAGGCTGCTTCTTTAGCTCAGGTGGTCAGGATGGATCTCTCTGAGGATAGCACATTTAGATCTGCAGCCTGAATGAGAAGTCTAACGTGCAGAAATCTGAAGGATGAGCAGTTGAGACAGAAGTTATAGTAAACACATACATTTTGAGATGAGCATAGGTCACAAGAAGTTAAATGTAGCTAAAATATATGGAACAAGGGAGAGAAACAGGGAGGATAGCAGAATAAGATAGTTAGGGCCAAGTAATCACTCCCTGATAGTTTTGGTAAGAGTTTACACTTTCACATTCAAAGAGACCAGTAAAGATTGCATGCAAAGAATTTAAATAAACTGAGCTGCATTTTTCAAGTAACACTCTAGTTGCTATGTGGTGAATGGACAGTAGGAAGTACAGGTATGGAAGCCTGGAGATCTTGTAATAAAGCTGATGCAACATTTATAATGTCTGCCTGTATTACCTAGATGGTAAACTAGTACTGGCAGTAGATTATTATTTTTTTGTCAAAAGGACTGCATAGATTTATTCAATGGGCTTCCTTTGTGGCTGAGCGGGTAAAGAATCCGCCTGCAACTCAGGAGACCTGGGTTTGATCCCTGGGTTGGGAAGATTCCCTGGAGAAGGGAAAGGCTACCCACTGAGGTATTCTGGCCTGGAGAATTCCATGGACTGTATAGTCCCATGGGGTCACAAAAAGTTGGGCACGACTGAGTGACTTTCACTTTCATTCAGATAAGGGACTATGACAAAAATGGTTAAGTGTCTATCAAAGATTTGTACTCTTCTTTCAGGGTAAGAATTATAGTTGGAAAGTGGTTGCCCAGCCAAAGACTGTACTTTCAAGTTTCCTTGGTATCTAAGTATTGCCGTACGAGTAGTTTTCATGAAGAAAATACAAACATAAGTGATGCCTGGCTCTTCAGGATCAAGGTGATTAAGAACCAGGTGTGCCTTTACCCTCCTTCAGCCTGTTTTCTCACTGTTTGCTAGATGTCTCCTCTTCCTCAAGGAAGATTCTAGAAATCATATCCATTTTCCTGGGTTCCTGAATGACTGCATGGAGCAGAGCCCTCTCACAACTCCAACAACTCATGTTTGATTATTACCAGGACAAGTAAATTTGTTTTGTTACACTCCTCAAATATTGCCTTTTTTAAAGTAGGAGCTAACTTATCTTAATTAATAATAATTTTTAAAAAATCCATAGCATTGCCTGTACCATATGTTATATATTTTTTCAGTCAGTATAATTCTCCATATGTGTGCAAATGGAGATGAATCTTTAAGGTCATACCTGGGTAATGGCTGACTGAAATATAATGCTATGATTCAAATCCTTAGGGAATCTAGTTTAGAGGAAGACACTAAAGGAGATAACTTTTTTAGTTGTCAAAAAACAGAATTTGAAATACCATATAGATTGGGGCCACAAAAACACATAATACAGGGCTTATCTACATTATGATAAAACCAAAGCACTAGAAACAAAATGTGCCTTTGTTTTTGTTTCCTTTGAGGAGAATGTCTTTATGCGATACTTCAGGTAACTCCAGACCACATGAATGAACTCTGTAAGTGCAAACAGCACTGGCCGTTTGAAATATTTACATCCTTAATTATATCTGAAGACTAAAATCATAGCTAATTTTTCTTTTTGATCTTTGAAAACAACTCTTGTTATAATTTCAAAGAAAGTATGTAGTAGGAAGTATCCAAGTTTTATGTACTTTTAATACAAGGGAACAAGCACTAGCACTTTAACCCCAAATTTGCACTAAATTTGAACACTCATCAGAACTTGCACTCTCTCTCACTCTCTTCCCCTGGTTGTTCATATAAGAGAATCCATTTGCCTGAAAGTAAAGTCAGTTCTATGGGTAAGACAGCATTAATTTCAAAACAGTTGGGAAAGATTTATGAACAAGGTTTATATATAGAACAATACAGTCGTTGAAAAGGAGCACACATTTTCTATTATGCTAAACAAGCTTTACATTTTGTTTGTACTTCTGCCACATTTCAGCAAGATTCTATGTTCAGAGAGCCCATGTTATGACTAATTTCATTCACATATAAGAATAAATGTAGCTGGTTTGAGAGGGGAAAAAATGAAAACACTATGTGGTTTTCTAGAATGGGGAATGGAAAAGACAATGACATTATACAGCAGTCTAAAATAGAAAATTTTGTAAATCAGAGAACTATGGGAGACATTCTGGTTGAGACAGTTGAGGCATAGTGCAGCCCAAGTAAGAGGCAGAGGTTGAATGAAATATAACCCCAAGCAAAAGTAAGAAAATTTAGATTTCTTGTAGGTATAACTTTGCTATTTCCCTTTCACTTTCTCTGACACACACACACACACACACACACACACACACCCTTCATGTTATTTTTTGGTTGCCCAGAGTCTTCTACTGAATTTTACTTTCCTCCACTCCAGATTTCAGTTCTCTGATATTTACATCATTCTCCCATTTCACTACTCATGTTTATTGCCAATACACAGCATGATCTGATTATTCCATCAGAGCAGGTAACCATGCCTACCCTCCTGTCTTCCATTTCAATGGCAGATGTCATGATTGATGACAATACTCTTGTTAAGCCCCAGGCACACTCAGTCTATCAGTACACCATACTCTAGGTGGCATTACCTGTTGTCTGAATTAGTATGAATACTTGAGTGTCCTATAACAGTAAAAGGTTACCACAAAGAATAAATTAATGACATAAATAATCCTCTGGTGGGACTTTAAAAAATAGTTTATTTAAACAAGTGAAAACTATAAAGTGTAAAACATGCTTGTTAGCATTTACTGCCAGATCTGGAAGGAGCAAGTAGTAGGGAGAACAACCACTAATTATACAGATCGTGACATGACAGTAAAAAGATTCATGCACCCATTCTGCTCAAGCCTGATGGACTGATGTTTTGGAGGTGGACAAAGAAAGGCTTTCAGACAGAGCACTATCAGAAAATGAGTTTTGAACTTTTACCCAGAGTTATCCAGACCAACAGTGACATAGAAAAAAAGTTGGGAGAAGGAGGAAAAAAAAAGTATATTTTGAGAGTACCAGGAACATGGTAAAGGGTAAGCCTTGAGAATTTTGCAGGAGTAAGACTTTTTGCAAGTCCCAACTCAAGAAAGAAAGGTTAATTATACTATGTTGGCAAATAAGCATTGTAGTGCTGGTTCAAAATAAATATGTGAAAACAATATATTCAAGAAAGAAAACCTTAACAACCACCACCACAGAAAAATGGCCTTTTAATCCTATCTTACCTGAGCCCCTGTGTCATTGTTAGGTCTTTAAAAGGCTGAATGCCCATTCATGTTATGCCTATTTGAGGAATTTTGCGATGGCGATATTTTATCTTAGTGCTTTTACCGAGTTTCGTTATTGATAAAAACACACGTCTTAAAGCACAAGCTCAATAGAATGTACTGTTTCAAGCCTCTCCACATTTATCTGAAGTGGAGGCCTACAATCACTGACTTTTATTACAGATGGTACAAAAACTTCCTAAAATTGTTAGTTGTTCCTAGACACGTATTATGCTTTACTGAGGACGAGTGCCAGATTCTCTTTGGGAAAATACTTGAAAAATAGGATTTGTACGAATTATCACTTTAAAGGTGAATGAATATTTTAGTTTGACTCATACATTAATAAAGAATCAGAACAAATATAAATCTACTCTGAGGCCTAGAATATGATTCAAATCTCAGAAAACGGAATTGGCAATGTCTGTTAGGAAATTGAGAGCCATAATGGAGGAATAAAATGTTTTTGATTTAGTTAAAAATACCAAGACGGCATATGGCTGAATGACTTTGAAATAGCTTTTCAGATTCAGACAGGTAGCAAATTAGGTTAATGGTTTGAATTTTGACAATATGAATATTGACAAATAACCCCATTTCACTCCAAAGATGCAGAGAAGATTAAAACTTTGCAATTTTATGTCAGGACATAACTATCAAAAATATCAAAATTTTATATTCTACTTAACAACAGCAATGTGATTTTAACACTTTTGCCTTCAAAATACTTTATAAAGAACAATTTCAAGAAACTCTAATGAAAATGTCAAATTCTTCTCAAAGGTAGAATGTGACAGAGAATTTACATTTTCTATTTTTGTTGGTGTAACATTTTTTAAAATATTTAAGTCAGTCAGTGATGTTAGGCATGAGAGAAATGAAATAAAAAGCAGATTTTTTCAACTAGTAGTATTCTTTAAACTTATTTTCTTTAGGATGAGTTAGCTCAAACAGGAAAAAATTTCAATTTATGTAAGAATTTCAGGTTCTTATATATTGACATATTTACCTATATAGCATGTTATCATTATCATTCAACTCATTAAATACTGCTAATGTGTTTTGTTCAAGCTTTTACTTGAACTACAGCAAATAGTTTGGGATTGTCTAAAATACAGAACATATGTTTTAAAAATCATAATATTTTAAGCAGCTTTCTTCTGTATTATGACTATAGTAAAAACGATAATTTCCTGTATACAGAAAATGTTTCATCTCAATGAATCCACCAAATGACTTGCAATTCTAACAAATTAAAATTGCTTCTTCTGAATAAATATGAATATAGCTTTGATATGAAGTTCCTGGAGCATTTCATAATTATGAAAATAGAAAAAAAAACTCTCTAAATAGATACTTCATTTTTTGTTTGTAAAGGAGAAATGACTGCATAGTAGGTAAAACGCAGGAAACAATGGAGATTACGAAGACATAAGTAAGTCAGATTTCTTCTTCCTTGAGGAAATGAAAATAAATGCCTATATCTAAAATTTAAGGTAACCACCTGAGGCCTTAAATTCTTAGGACATTCTTGCATCTTTGAAAGAAAATGTTGATGGACAATATCTGAAGATGGATAGAGATAACAGTTGTGCAACATGGATGCACTCAATACCACTGAATAGTCACTTAAAAGCAGTTTAAATAGTAAATTTTGTTATGGATATTTTATCACAATAACTGTTAAAGTAGGTGTTGGCTCCCTTACACTTATCCTAACATGTAAATAAGAAATATCTAATCATACAGGAAGGAGCATTGCAAATACAGTCACCTATTATTAATATTTTCTGATTCTTTTCTAGAGAATTATTTCAAGAGTCAACACCTACAGAGGTAAGAATAGATAACAGTATGGTCGGATGGATGATTTGTTCTTTAGGTTTTCCTCATCTTTCTAAAGTTTATAAATATCCTTATTAAATATTTCTCAGCAATTGGGTATGTTAATGCTAAGTTACTTCAGTCGTGTTCAATTCTGTGCAACCCTAATAGACTATAGTTTGCCACGTTATGTTGTCCTTCGGATTCTCCAAGCAAGAATACTGGAGTGGGTTGCCATTTCCTTCTCTAGGGTGCATATTGATAAATCTGCTTATTTCTAACATATATTCCAATCCTTGGAGTTCAACTATAAATGGAGACAGAAAAACTGAGTTGTTTGCTTTCCCTTGTAATGGTTACGGGCATTTATATATAGGAATGTATACCAGTCCTTTTTAAAGCATCATAACTTTTAAATTACAAATATGCATATAAGGGTGGATTGGAAAAGTGGGCTCCTTTTGAATCTATTTCTCAAAAACTGTGCTGATCACTGTGGCCAAACCTGAAAACTAGCAACAGATCTTCAATTATAGCTGATCTTCCTGAAAACACAAGTCATTTCTTTCAATATCTGTTTTTGAGATGCATAAAAGAAAGTTGCTGTGACAGCATGGTATAATGGTTCAAAGCTCTAGTCTAACACTTATTACTTGTGACTCTGGGTAATTATTTAACCCCTCTTTTTCTATTTTTTCACTTGTAAAATCAGGATAATAGTCTTAATTAGTTCATTAGTTTTGGAGGAGATTAAATGAGTTGCAGCTCCCTTAGAACAATGTCAGACTCATCATTAGCTATTATAAATGTTATTTTTCACTATTAGTCTTAGCTCCAGTGTGAGAAATTCTATTAGAGATGAATGATATTGCATCTACATTATGACTGTATTTATTAGGCTCAAAATGAATTCAGATGACTGAATTAAAGAATTTGACTGTTAAACTGATCGAATGAACAAAAGACTGGCCAAGTTTTCACTTGGCTAATTGATATGTATGTAATTACTGAAAAGTTAAAACAAATACAAAAGATATATATATAAATATGAAAAACAATGCATCTTGCTTCTCCTAAAATTGTGTTACCTTTTTGTATCCTCAGTACAGTGAGGTAGAGAGAAATTTCTGAAAGTTCAATTTTAAAAACACTTCTCTTCTCTCCTGTTCCTCCCTACTACATAATCTCTGACAAACCTTCTGTCTTCTGACTGCAGCATGTTGCAATTAGCAACAATTAATTAACCTTACCAAAAACCAGTATGAAGCTGATTTAAGCTCCTTTTTTTCTCCTTTCCCCTTTTTTTTTCTTGTGTCTGTAAAGCTTATGGTTTGAGAAATTCAGGCAACAGGGATTTCTTTTTCTTTAACTATGCCTACCATAAATACAATGGATGTTTGACGTGAGATTATTTTTCCCTATAATTACATAAAGCTTTGGAAAAAATAAGAATCATTTCTCTGTTTTCTGAATTGCATGCCTTATTTATATATTATATGACTATTATTTAACTGTTAGTGTGTGATTGGAACTACCATTATTTTAGGCAAAGTAAATATAACACCTTTCTTTTAGAAAATGTATCATTCTTCTAATCTTAATAACAGAAAAATATGACTTGCATGTAAACCCATGATTTCATTGTTAATCAAATATGTATGTTATATAACTGCTCTATGCATAGGAATTACTATTAGCTTTCATTCCTCAACTTTTTTATTGCTTTGCTGATCATCTGCCCCAGAGTAAGTCATTTAAATATCACTGATCAATTATTCTGATATCTAAAACAAGCTTAAGGGATTAAAATCAATATCCTATTCTGGAAATCAAGTTATGCTGCACCTGAAATTTAACTATACAAAATAAAGACCTAATAGAAAATATTTGTTCTTCCAAATTCTAGTTTTATAAAGGAAGATAGATATTCAAATGTAACAAGAATTAATAAAAATAAAAACACACTAGACGATTTTTAACTAAGATGTGTTGCTCTGAGGACCCTGGTTGTTGAATAGATTAAAGCAATAATTGGCAGCTTATATTTAGCAGAGACGTCTGGTTATAAAATGTTAAAATCTCTACATTATTAAAAATGAATTCTATTTAGTTTATGAGTCATAGTTATTAAACATCCTTAAGTGCATTATCCTGTGGTGATACTCGAGTTTGTCAAAATGGCCGAACTAGTTCTTTAAAAATAGGTAACTGACTTTTGGTTAGTGTTCCCATCTTCCCACAGGTTTCTTATGTGCCCTGAAAAATCATTTTGTCTCTTGGCATAAGAGTTCCTTTACTTCGAAACTGCCATCACTTGTCTCCCAGGGAGACTCTGCTAATCTTATGTAGGCTGTCGGAGAGTGTCTGCAGTGGACTTTGCTGTTCCTCAGCTGGTGTTCACTGGTTACAGCTGCCCACTGTCCCTTGACAACGAAATCATATATAATTACACCCAGCTATATTAAGAGATATATCTTCTTAAAATCATGCAATCATCAAAAGGCTTTCTTAAATACTGAGACTCTTCTCATTTCCCTCTAGTTTGTTTTCCTACTTCGGGGCATTGTCTCATATCATTATTCATATAACAGGTTTATAATTATCCAGAATTAATAACTGCATACTGTATGCATATTTCTGTTAAAATTCTTACAGGGATATGTATAAAATCAATGTGATAAGAATTTTACCCATCAGCAGTCATTATGTTTTAATACCAATGTTAACTAATTTTCTTCAAAATGATATTTTCATAATGATTTACAAAACTTGTCTCTCTGTTGCATTATATCTAAGCGTCTGCAACATCCCCCTTCTTTCTAAACATCCTTCTGAACATTCTCTACATTAGTTAAAAAATTACCTAGCTCTTTCGTTTTGTATCAGTTTTGTTCCCATCAGCTTTGTAACAACTAATTTACAAATGGTAATGATTTGCATCATATGTATTAGTTTAGCACCTTTTCATTATAAAGTCAATAACTTTACTAATATTCTTACTTTAATGAGCTCCATGTTTTTTTCTCCTTTGATGACTTCAAAAGTTGGAGTCATGAAATAATTCAGTATTCAAAAAGAAGAAAGTCAGGAGTCACCATTCACAATAAAACAAAACAAGATCAAACACTGAAATCACTAAGGTACAGACTTCTGAGTAAAATGTGTTTGATATATAAATATGGGCCAGTTTCTGTATTTCACATTCATTAAGTTATTTGATCTTCATCCAGTAATTATATTACTTTTAACAGATACAGCTCAGTAATAATCAATTTATAGATCAGAAAGTATTTTATCTTTTTAGATTTATGAACAGAATTAAATCTATTGATTAGATGCTTACAATTTCCCTTATACACTGAACTTCTATCATTCTCTAAAAACTGTGACTATTCCATTTCTCCAACCACCAAAGATTTCAATTTCAACATATTTTTAATTTTTATCCTAATAAAGATGTCAAACATTCTTTTATCCACTGAAGTGAAGCACATTTACCTAACTACATTTCAGCAATAAAAAAAGATGCATACACTTTGTAATCATGTAAATTAAATACGTAATCCACTTACAAGGAGCTTCCCTAGTGGTTCAGAGGGTAAAGCGTCTGCCTTCAATGAAGGTAGACCTGGTTCGACCCCTGGATCAGGAAGATCCTCTGGAGAAGGAAATGACAACCCACTCGAGTACCTTTGCCTGGAAAATCCCATCAGCGGAGGAGCCCAGTAGCCTACAGTCCCTGGGGTCGCAAAGAGTCAGACATGACTGAGCGATTTCCCTTTCCCTTTCCAATCCACTTACAAAGAAGTAATTCAAGACAATAAACTGACCAGAAATTAAAGTACTATGAAAATAGTGTATATTTTATATAAACTAAGTAATACCTAAGACTTTAATATATAAAACTATCATTCATACATGGGCTGTATACAGTCATATAATTACACATATTTCTGTGCACTGAAGTTAATTCAGTTCCTTATGATTTTAAAATGTTTCAACCAAAGCAGTCAACTTCTCTCAAATTGAACATTAACTTTTACTTGCCAGATTCCTACTTACAACCATCCTCATTTTTGACACATAGAAATTGACCAGTCTTCTTTTATCAGGAAAACAGCTATTTTAGAGTTTAAACCCACTAAGCTGGGGGCTATTATNTATACACACACATATACATATATATATATATATATAGGTGTCCTCTCAGAAAAACACAACTGAATAGAAATTTAAGCAGAAAGAATTGTCCTAGGGATTTGGTTATAAACATGTTCAAAAGGCTTAAACAGTATAGAGACAAGTTGGAGGGGGATCAGGGTGGCAACAGTAAGACAAGGATTGGTTACTTAAAGACTAGGAATCTGCTTCTGCGCTGAGCCAGTATTTGCTGTATTGCTAGAGTTATAGGAACTCCACTGCCTTGTAGCAACAAGGAATGCATGGTATTCTCTGGATAGGAATCCAGAAGCCCACATTTCCTCCAAGTGTGCACAAACCACCTTGAAACTCCTTGAGGCCTACAACCACCTCCCAAGGCTCTTCATTGTCTGTTGCTGCAGGAGGCTCCACCAGAAGTAGGAAAACTTTTTTTTCTTCTCCCTTCCCTTTTCCAATCTCTCAGCAGTGACTCTAACTGGCAGTGCCCTTTGGGAAGCCAGGAAAAGTAGCCTGGAGGATGTAGTAGTTGCCAGCTTCTAAGGGAAACATAGAGCTGAGAGTGAAAAGAATAGACTCAGCACAATTTATTTTATTTTGTCTTATAATTCTATTTTATCTTTACCATTGATTCATTGAGATGATATCGTTAAAGTGCCTTTGGCAGGGTTTTGTCCATTACATAGACACACAAGAAATGTCAGTACCACAGGTGAAAGTCTTTCCTAAATCAATTTAAACCTCTTGCCTTCTGGAACAAAGGAGACAGAATATAATTTAACTTTTTCTTGGTGGCTTAAGGTTAACTTTGGAATACCAAGGTTTACCCTGGGACCATTGCCTTCAATGACTTTTGAGATGCAAAGCAATGCTTCTTCCAATATGATGACTCCATACTGCTATAATTTTAAAGCCTATTTTCTATTTTTCTTTTTCTTGCTTATAAGCAAACAATAATTTCATGCAGTTGTTAGTGTAGACCCATTTAGTAATATCCTTACTGCTCCTAATTTTTTATAATGATTTGTTGTAGGTCAGGAAACAAGATAACAGACATTTTCTGAAATCTGGTTTTACAAAGAGCAAATCTAAATGAAACTTTGAGTGGCTGCCTGTAAGGGTTTTTCTCATGAGCAAAGTGTATGAGCGCATCTGTTCAGAAGACCATTTTTGTCTACTTTATATTTTCCTCTATTTTCCAGAGTTGTGATTATTTGCTAAGTACCCTCCAGGTAGCTGAGATGCTAATGTAATATTGGCCAGCTAGCAAAAAACAGGCTAATTTTGTGAATGGCCTGAGATGTATTCTGGATGATTCATCTCATAATAAAAATTATTGCATAATTGAGATAAATAAATCCTTTCTCTTTATGATCAAAATCATGGCCTCTTTTGCAAATTTGCAAAAGTTTATTGTGTTTTGTGAATCATAAAAACAGATTATAGAATCAGGGAACTATACAAATACCATTATGCCTTATGTCTAGAGCTTAAATAAAATATATGTATATATGTATAAATGTGCATGCATGTATGTATACATGTTTAAAAGGTACATATAGATATGTATGTATATGTATCATATGTTTTTTGTGTTGGAAGAATAGGGAGTATAAGACACTAAGCAGAGAAATAGTTGGAAGAAAATACTTTAATGGCCATAAATCTAATGATATCATCAAGAAAACCTTGACATGTCCCACTATTGCCCTATAGTAGGACATTATGACCTAGTAAATTTAATTATCCACAGATAAAAGTAACATATCACTTTTATCTCTTCCTTTTATAATTCTTTCAAATTTACATTTTGGATCTACTTACATTTATTCTCTTATTCTAGTACTTAAAATAATTAGCCCCATACATAATGACTGAGATTGAGATGACATCCCAAAGTTGCTTTTATCATGCCCTTACCTCTGAGTGGTATGGAGCTGAAGGGCATTATTGTACACAGACAGCAATGAGGCAGTCACGTGGGCTGGAATAACATAGCTAATTAGTGGCAGACTTGGGACAAAACCCGAGTTTCTAGGAAACTATATGTTTGACAATCCTTGGAATTTTATAACTGGGAGAAGCATGCATGGTTGGTAAGTCACTTCGGTCATGTTCAATTCTTTGTTACCCTATGGATTATAGCCTGCCAGGCCCCGCTGTCCATGGAATTCTTAGTTTCAAAAGGGAAGGCATATATGTATACTTATAGCTGATTCATGTTGAGCTTTGATAGCAAACAGCAAAATTCTGTAAAGAAATAGAAAATAAAAAAGAACACTGGAGTGGGTTGCCATGCCCTCCTCCATGGGATCTTCCCAACCCAGGGATCCAACTCTCATCTCTTACATCACCACTAGCTATGTCTGGGAAACCCAGAAGAAGCATAGGAGATAGTTATATAATAATTATATTTAATTAGTTTTCTATTGCTGCTATAAAAAAAATTGCCATGAACATAGAGGCTTGAAGCAACACAAATATTTTCCCTTTTAGTTCCAAGAGCCAGAAGTCTCATTTGGCCAAAATCAAGGTGCCTGCAGGGGTAGTTGCCCTGTAGGGTTTAGGGGAAAATCCACTTCCTTGCCTTTTTCAGCTTGTACAGGCTGCCCACTTGTTTTCTCCTGACCACCATCTTCCATCTTTAAAGCCATGATGAGCTAGTTGAGTCCCCACTTAATATCACTCTGACCTCATTAAATAGTCCCATCTCCCCTGACTTTGACTTTCCTATCTTTATTCTATTTTAGGGAATGATTACTTTGGGCCCACTTGGAAAATCTAGGGTAATCTCCTTTTGTATGTAAAGTTAGCTGATTGGCAAACTGAATTCCATCTGCAATCTTAATGTCCCTTTATCTTTTAATTGATGTATTCACAGGCTTTTGGGATTAGAACACAGATGTTTTGGGGAGGTCATTATTCTACCTCCCATCTTCAGAGAAAATAATAAACATATAAATTCTCCCTTAACTTTGTTTTCTTGTCATAAAATTCCTATCTGGAAGGATTAGCTTTATTTTTGTAGGAGAGGAAATCATATCCTATGGGCTCTGAGCTTTTATTGAATGAAATTTTTAGAATTTGTAAATATAGAGCCTTGAAATGTTTGAAAGTCTTATTCTGTAGAATATAATTGAAATTGAAAAGAAACTACTATTTTATTTTGGGATCCACAAAAAATGCTTAAAGCATGGGTTTTTAAATAGGTTCAGTTTTCTGGAAAAGAGGGAAGAAAAAGCATACTAATGGTTTCAGATCCATTAAGAAGTTACAAATGAAACAGCTTTACTTCCTGTCTCTAAAATCTAAATGTAGATACATGATACAGTCATGAATGAATGAGTCAACATTGGCACTTGTTTGTGGTCAGTTTATGTAGTAATTTTATACATAAACTGTCTTTGTAGGTATCCCCTAATATCACTTAACCTCTCCAAATCTATTTTCACATCAGTAAAATAAGTTAATATTGTTTACCAATATCATAAAGCTAACATATGGGAGAACATAATTAAATAGAATCTGTATCTCAAAACATCTCTGTGGCTCATTATGTTTACCTGTCACCAGGAACAGTTTCAACTTTTACATGAATTCATTTAAACATCTGAAAACCCGCTTTACAGTAATTATATTATTATTCTTATTTTACACTAAATAAATTGAAATACATATAGGTTAAGCAACTAGTCCAAGATGACTCAAATATTAAGTGAGAAAATTAGAACTGGAGCTAAATTTGGTTTGGCTCCAAAGGCCAGACATTTAACTACATAACTTGTCTCTGGTAGATGCATCGGCCTAAACACAATTTGATATCCTCATTGTGCCTTAGGATTGTTGTCTGCTTGTTAACACTTCTGTTCTTCAGCATAAAAGCAAAATGCAAAGTAGCAAATATTTACTGAGTATCAGAGTGTCAAATAGAGAGTTCTACGCAGTGTAGGGAGAAGGACAGCACTTGCTTTGCTTCACAGTCTCTGCTTAGTAATTATTTGTCAGTTGATTAGTGAGCAGGATACTCAATGAACTGACTGCAAAAACACCCTGGCAAATTCAAAGAAAAGTAAGGATACATTGCCATGCACATTAAAAAAGACAAAAATGATGAAATAAATTCGATTTTTTCCCCTTGAATTACAGCAAAGTTCACTGGACACATTTTGCTATGTTCACCAGTGCAGATGTATTAAACCTTGACATTTTGAGGAACACTTCTAAAATATACATTGGTTTCATTAATACTGATGCATTCATAAGCATGTTATGTATGCTACTGTTTAAATTTCACACCAACGTTGGATGAAAGGGTATAAATGCATTATAAACATACTCTCAAATTAAGAGTGTGAGCCCAATGTTATCGGGTTCTGACAGCTTAATATGTTGAGAATAGTGGGGTACATTTTCAAAACCACATGCTCTACTTTAGCCATGCAGTTTCATGTTTATTTTAATGGCAGTTGCAGAGTGAAATCACCACAAAACACCCTGAGCACTTACCCAACTGTTTCTACCAAAGGAAAGGGAACATTAATTGAACTAAAATTATACTTAACCTTAGCCAAAAGGATGTTCTCCAGCTTTGCTTAATTTCTATGTTCTTATGCTTTAGTAAAATATCACAAATAGGAACGGAACTTAAAAAAACTTTTTAAAATTAATTATATACGCATGTGTCATGACTCAAAATGTAGCATATCTTAGGACATTAAGTAACAAATGTTGATCTATCAACATGTTAATTGTTTCTTTAACAATCAGAATTCTAATTCATCATAACCATATTAATTATATTATCAAAAAGCCAGTGGCATAAAATTGGGAGAATTTTACCTCAACAGATAGCCTCTTTTCTCAAAACTATTAACATCATATCACAGACAAAATACATTAATCTCACATTGGGTTTTAAAAATTGATAGGACCACATCTCTAAATTAATGATTCATAAAATCATTTGCAGCTATTAGCCTATAAGGATAAGTGCTGGTAGCTCTTTTTATTTCACTACTTGGTGTGATATCATCAATTCAAAGTCTATCTCATATGGGATAATTTATATATATCACATAATTCACTGAGACTTGTCAGGCTTTTAAAATTTGCATTACCATGTACAATTATAAGTGTCACAATATGAAATAATATTCAGGCAGTGATTCTCCGAAAATTCCTTTAATTACCTGAGCCCAATCATGAATCCTATAAGCCATGAGCTGTAGAGCTTATAAGGCTAGCAAGAGTTCTGTTTTGCCTTATAGCCTTTGTCTTTCAAAAAGGATGTGCACTTATTGCAATGTTTGGACCAAGCAGAAAAAAAAGAGAGATGCCATGGGCAGCAGGGAATAGCTGTTCTTCCAGACACTCTTTGTCAGGAAGCAGGACAATCTCTCTGTCTGAATTTTAGCTTGCCACTTAGAGAAGTGCCACATATCTTTGTACTTTTGTTCGCTCTAATGAATGTGATGTGCAAATGCTTAAAGATTTCAATTCACAAGTCCTTACAACACCTTTCTTTTGAAAGAAAGTGATAAACATCTTTTAGTTAATAAAATTCAGGTATCAAAGGCAATTCATGTATATTTATGATAATAAAATACAAATAAGCTTAATCACTCTCTGTACGGACATCTAATTTGTCATTGAAGGTCACTAGGCCTTGGACACTGGGCAGTATGAATCAATATGATTCTTTAAATTTTACTAAAAACTTACCTTATCCCAACTTCTCTAGAGAGTGTTAATATAAATTATTTAATACAAATGCATAAAAGTGGTCAATATACCTTCTAACCCTGTAATCCTAGAAGCCAGAAAGAATATAAATGAGTGATACACGCATTCATGCCAAAATCATATTATTTAGATGAAAAAAACCTGAAAAAATAAAAAAAGCTAAGCCGCATTGTGGTTCAATTGCTAAGTAGTCATGTCTGACTCTTTGCAATCCCATGGACTGCAGCACATCAGGCTTTCTTGTCCTTCACTGTCTCCCAGATTTGTTCAGATTCATGTCCATTGAGTTGTTATGCCATCCAACCATCTCATCCTCTGCTTCCCCCTTCTCCTTTTGTTTTCATCTTTCCCAGCATCAGAATCTTTTCCAATGAGCCAGTTCTTCACATTATGGTATGTTGCAAAAGAACAAGCTAATTGGTAGTGAGTGTAACTAGACAATCCTTGGGCAACAATTTCTGGGTCTCAGTTTGCTAATATTCTGAACATATCGATGTTACCATATTTTAAAGGTATTACTATGACTTACTGGGCTACCCAGGTGGTACAAGTGGTAAAGACGTGCCTTCCACAAGAGACAGAAGAGATGTGGATTCAGTCCCTGAGTCAGAAAGATCCCCTGGAGGAGGAAATGACAACCTGCTCCAGTATTCTTGCCTGAAGAATCCCATGGACAAAGGAGCCTGGTGGGCTACAGTCCATGGGGTCACAAAGAGTCAGACACAGACATGACATGACTGAGCAGGCAACAGGGCATGAATGCAAGCATAATAACTTACTACTTTATGACTTTGAGCAAGTTGCTCAGTTCATCAAACTGAGCTGCTCACATATGGGGGAAAATAGAGATAGTAATAATTGTCTCCATATCATTAGATTACTGTAAGAACTGAGTTATTTTTTACAAAGACCTGATGCCTAGAGATCTACATGTAACAATTATGTTAATTATTGTCATAGGTATCTGTGTGCTCCAAGAAACACTAATTTTGTTGAAGGTGTTTGGCATATAAATAAATAGCTGAAGTAAATAAATATATTTATTTTTTACAGATTTATTGAAGTATAATTAACAAATAAAATTGTAAGATTTTAAAGTATAAATTGTGATGATTTGATATACATATACATAATGAAAGTTTTGCCCCCATCTAGTTCCATAACCTCCCATATTTATCTTATTTGTTTGTTTGTTTTGGTGAGAAAATTTAAGTGATTCTCTCAGAATAAATTTATTTCTATAGCCAAATAAAATAAACGGCTCTACATTGAAAAAGTTTTGAACATGACATGTTAATAGTCAATTATTTTTTCCTTCATAATGTACAACAGCTTGTAATAAGATGCACTGTACATCTCTTAAGAGGGAAATATTACCCTACGTTATTGGACTGAAATCCTTATTTCAGAGAACAACTGATAGGAAGAATTTTCTGCCAAAGCCATTCTGGAAAATATTTAAAATGATGATCTCTGAGCTAACTGGGATTTATAACACCGATATCTCAGGTTACATGAAACACCTTTCAGAATCTTGCTTCCTTTGCTCCATTCTAGAATAAGTATCAATGAAATAGAAGCTGTGTGCTCAGGGCCGTTCTAAGGAAGAGAGAGCCTCCAGCTTTAATTTCCTTGTTTCAGTTCCTCAGGCGGCATTTATGATTTGAGCACGTTTTTCAGGTTTGAATCTTTCTTTTCCAGAGCTTAGATTCCTTGCTGAGATATTGAGACTTAAAACCCTTGTGGCTTTTGAGTGTTCAAGCTGAGGTCTGGAATTGAGATTGTAGATCACATTACCAAGCAGTCTTTTTAGCCACCATGGCTCTGATCAATTATTTTCCTAATCAATAGTCATTATTTTCCCCTTGCCTTTTCTTAATTTCTTAAAATATATCTTAATGAGACACATACTTAGAATTACTTAGAGCTTATTATTTAATACTTCTAATACACAGTTGCAAGAATACAAATTACTTGTTTAAAGTCTTTGCTACAAAAGAAACCCTGCGAGTGCTTCAAACAGGCAGTTCCTTAAGTTGGTTGAACTTTTTTCCCAAATAATAATTTGAATTTTTAGCTTTATATTTACTTCACAAAATAAGTAATTAAGCAGACCTTGAAATACAACCCCTTTCATGTGTACATTTTATTTTTCTTTCTCATTTCATTATTTTATGCATACAATTAGTTTTCTAATTCTGGTCAGGAATAATTGTTCATATGTACAAGGCACTGTGTTCAGTGTATAACTATCCTATGATTAAGTATTGATATCTATCTGTTAAAAAATGAGAAAACTGAAGCTATTAAAAGTTGACCAAATTGATTAGAGGTTACTGTGTCTGAGGCTATCGGTGCTTAAATTAAAGTCTTTCCAATAATACTATGGGATAGTTATTAATATAGTTGTTTATAGGCAAATGATTAAAATATAAAAAGTATGTTATTGTCCACATTCTCTTTGCTAACAAGTGCTGGGGTGAGGATTTGAACTTCTGGTAAAACGAAAGCAAGTATGGGAACTAAGAGAAAGGATTAATCAGACAGTTCTATGATTTTAATTATAGAGTGACCTAGGATACAAAATGGAGAAGGCAATGGCAACCCACTCCAGTACTCTTGCCTGGAAACTCCCATGGGCAGAGGAGCCTGGTAGGCTGCAGTCCACGGAGTCGTGAAGAGTCAGACACGACTGAGCAACTTCACTTTCACTTTTCACTTTCATGCATTGGAGAAGGAAATGGCACCCCACTCCAGCGTTCTTGCCTGGAGAATCCCAAGGACGGAGGAGCCTGGTGGGCTGCCCTCTACAGGGTCACACAGACTCAGACATGACTGAAGCGACTTAGCAGGATACAAAGTGGTCGTTGTTATGAGAAATATGACAAGGTTGATGCAGAAAAGAAAAAGGCTGACATAATGACAGAAGAAAAAAATATATCTGTTTCTGTACATATACTATACATTTAGTGCAGACTACTAGATTCAAGGATTTTCAATTAGCTGTAAAAACAAGATGCTGTAATAGGAATTAGCACAATTTTGTTTTCAAATAATATGGAAAGTTCATAGAGAATACATACTCATGGAAAATTGACTAGTTAACAGTTTTATAACATTCATAACACTCAGGGCATTTTCCAGGAGGAGAAAATTGGGTTATTAAATGGCAGACAGTTTTCTCTGAAGCCCTATGGATTGTGTTTTATTAAAGGTTGATACTTTCAAGTTATTCTGATTTTACTGGCAGTATACATAGAATATACATGAGGCATGAGGTACCCTGGTTTTCAAATGAACTGCTCCCCTGATATGACAATATTCAATGCAGGCCAGGATACTGGTGGCTCAGACGGTAAAGCATCTGCCTACAATGCGGGAGATCCCGGTTCGATCCCTGGGTCAGGAAGATCCCCTGGAGAAGGAAATGGCAACCCACTCCAGTACTCTTGCCTGGAAAATCCCATGGACTGAGGAGCATGGTAGGCTACAGTCCATGGGGTCACAAAAAGTTGGACACGACTGAGAGACTTCACTTCACTTCACTTCACTTCAAGGTACTCTAGGAAAAAAGTCACTAATAATTATTTTATTCATGGAGCTGGAGCACTGAATGAAAGAAAACTGAATAAATGTGAATCCTAGGATTATTGATTAAGTTATGATTATAATGCTATAATTCATTTTAAAGGAATTTATTAAAAATAATTTATACAATTTGCAAATCCATTTTAATATATGAAGCCTAATTTTATTTCTATAGTTATCCACTTTTCTCAGTCTGGTGTTGGCACTTACTTGACAAAAATACATCCCAAATTCAAGTCACTAAAGCAGAAAAAACACTCAGATTTGGAGAAGAGCTATCTTCTATTAGTTTTTCCCTTTCTTTTCCTCTCATGAAATGAATGACATATTTATAGTATTGCAATACATAAGGGTTTGCTTGAATAAGTGAATAGATAAATACAAACAGAACAAATGCTTAAAAATATCAATGATGAATTATCTCCTAAAATTGGGCAGAAATTTTCATTTTAAAGGAAAAAAATGAATGAGGATATCAGTCAAGAATAAATTCCATTGATAGGGAAAAAAATCATAGATTTAGTCCCTGCATTTCATGAATTTCCAGTGGCATATAAAGCAAGACTACTTGCATTTTTGTTATGTCATTGGTAATCCAATAAGGTTTTTCAATTTACATTAATATTTATACTAATTACAAATATGTAATAGAAGGGTTAATCAAAGGATTCTGGAAAACAACATCCAACCATTCAATCTTCCAAAAAATGTGTAGCTGGTAGTTTGTCATACTTCTGGCAAGCTAACTAAAGACTAGCTTCTCGTGTGTTAGGTTGTTATAAAGCTAACAGCACACTAACAATCTTCTCACCTATACAAATTTAGTGCACTCATATGCAATTCACATGCATTACTTACTTCGCATTTTGGTGATTTTAGAGTTTATGTGGAGCTGATGCACCATCTCCTTTGATTTATTCACAGCTTGGAGTATTGATTATCCATCCTAAAACTGAAATGAACTGGAAGGCTGGAAAGGCTGGAGAACCTGGTGGCCACCTGCCATCACTGCACAGTGATTTGGCAGAAAGTTGAAATTCTTAGCTAAATTATAGTTTCTATGATTGTTTGAAAGTTTTTTTAGAGGATTAGGTTTTTTTTTTTCTATTTAAAACCTAGAAAGACTAGGCCCTTTGTTGTATACTGGTATACTTTCCAAGAAAAACTACTGGTCTTCCTACAGTGCTGATGGCTGACGGTTTTGATTGGGTTTTAAAATTGGAAACATGGCACTCTAGACTAAATTTTTAATGTGTTTTCATAATTCACATGGAGGTAGGAGATCACTTTAAAGATTGCTGCCAAACTTTGTTTAAAAATACATTTATGAAAATATTCAAAACTGGAATCTAAAATTGAATTTTCTGTATATTTTTTCAGTAATTAACTCATCTTTGTAAAAAAAAAATAAAATAAGAGAAAATGGGCTAGACTATGTCTACAAAAAGCACATTTGCCCCCAGATTAGACTTTTCTAACTCTAATAAAAATAGTAATATCTTGAGTCAAAAAAGCAAGCCCTAAATAATTTAGATCAGATCTTTTAAACTCAGATGATTTTAAATTTAGGAGAAAAGTTACAGAATTTTCTTTCCTTTGGGTTTTAAAGCATTTAATGAGTTCTCTGTTCATTTTATAATTAGAAGCAAAATGTTATAACTCCCTCTTGTAGAAAAATGTCTCTTCCTAGAAATCAAATCTCAGGAATATAACTTTCAAGGATATTGTGCCTTTTGTTATAATTCAGTGTCAAAGTTATAGATGTGTCCAATTGATGATAAAATAACAAGGATTCTATGCTAATGAGCATTTTTGTGGATATATTGATCTGGGTAGCAGAAAGTCTTACTTATCTAGCCATTAATGTTTGCCAAGCAAAAGTAGAAACAGGGTCATTCAGCTACAGAATACAAACTTGTCCAAAGTGTACTTTACCTATCAAAACCTGACACCAACCAGAAGAATAAGATACAATTTATTTTCTGTACCTCTGACAGCTGACAAATTTGACATGGTTACTTTCATGGAAGAGAGAGTCCTAGGTAGGGCCAGATCAAAATAAAATTGTCTTTAATTAACTCCTACTTTTTTTTTTTTTTTCCCCAATCCATCCTGAAAACCAACATTGGCACCCCACTCTTAAATAAACAGATGGTAGAATTTTGTTGTGACTCAGAATAATGTAGTAGCTTCACTATCAAATGGACAAGGGCATGATTCCCACAATTATCATTTACTGGCTCTGCAAATTAAGTTATTTAACCTCACTAAGCTTGATTTCCTCATTAAATCTACCAGGATTATGATCCCTACATCAGTGGGTTGTGAGGAGAATTAAATAAAATAAGGTTTGTATAATGTATTGTTGCCTAAACACTAGTATAGTTTACCCACAGTTCACTAGACCATTTTCCTTAAGGTTCAATTGGTAGGACTTTGGCTCTCTTTCATTCTTGACTCCCTATTTGTGTGCTCAGTTGCTCAGTCATGTCCGAGTCTTTGGACTATAGCCCACCAGGCTCCTCTTTCCATGCAATTTTCCAGGCAAGAAACTGGAGTAACTTGCTATCTCCTCCTCCAGGGGATCTTCTGAACCCAGGGATCGAACCCATGTCTCTTGTGTCTCCTGCACTGGCAGGTGGATTCTCTACCACTCCCTACCTGGGAAGGCCCTGAATCCCACAAGAAGTTCTAACAGGAAACAGAGTACTTTATACATGACTAGGGCCTTAATGCCACTGGTAACAGTTCTTATTAGGCTATCCAAGTGGTAGCATAGGACTTAGGTTCCTATTTCACTGTTGAACATAGATTCTTTGTTTTCTGCAGTTTATCTTCATGTGTTCCCCCACCAACTTCTATGAAAATGTCACTCAATTCCTGGACAGAGAGCTCTCAGTAGTGATAACCAAAATTGTTGAAGAGGGGGCCCTTGTGACACAGTCTGTCAACTTTGCTCATAGTCTGGACCTCTTTCTAGGGAACAGGATTATATGAGTGTAGATTCAAATGCAGGTTCATACCAGATACTCCCCTGAGTTCCCTGAGTCAAGGAGCAGAGTCTAGCCCATTCTGCCAGATGCCATGTTTGGACATAGTGAACTTTTTAAACATTATTTCAGGGGGCTTGTGTTTCTCCCTGGCATCTGGCTTTCATTACATCCATCCCCAAACTCCCACTGTTAAAAGATTTGAATTGCTTTCAATGAACTCCTGTTCTAAAGAAGAATCAGAACTTGTGGCTGGATACCTGGTTTGGACCAAGTATGTGATTGTCACTGTGAAAATTTGTTTTTTTTTTCATGGTACTCTGAAGAGGTGGTAGGGAGGGGGAGGGAGGAGAGAATGTCTACCTGAATCTCAGTTTTTACCCAACATAGAGACCTCTGCATACATTATACCTGTAAAGTTCCTGGTATAGAGTAGGCATTTGATTTAGTAGTTGATATATTTTTCACTATTGGGTAGAGTGTCTTATAAGGGGATAGCAAGTGGCATAGTATTCCTTTATCCACTGCTAAAGAGACCACCTCAGAGATAAACACTAATCATCATGAAGATGCAATCATGTTGCTCTCTGCTTCATGCATTGTGCTATCTTAATTGTTGTCAAAACAAACAATCCTTTCTTTTGACAATAAAGTTAAAAATATTAAGCATATTCAACTGAGAACATATTTTTCCTCCTTCTAGACAGCCTTTAACAATTACTTGATTGAAGATCTGAGCTGTAGGTAGCTATAATTTTGCAGACTTGTTATATTATTTCTGGCTTATTTAAGTGTTGACTCATTTTGTACTGTCTGAGAGCCAAAAAGAAATTGTTGGGAAAGGCTAAAAATATCATTGAGTTTTCCTTCTATTGCTTCAATTTGATTTTTCTGATGTATGCTAAAAATCATATTCTACGCATTAAGGAATCTAGAATTCTTTTGAAAGGAGGAAAAACTTTTCCTCTTTTCTCCTAGTGCTTTGTGTCATTTGATAATATACACGAGTAGGTTTAATACTCAATCATTTCCCAAATCTAATTTGACTGTTGAATGGGGTTTAATTTACATTATGATATAATTTCTCACACCAGAAAGCATAGTAACCCTTTTTCTTCTGAGGTTAATGGTGATCTAGCCTAAAGCCTCAAAGATAATTACAAGGAATGTGCTTCAGGTGACAAAGTAGTTTTGACAATCCCAGACTATTGATAGCTTTTTAATTATATTTCTCTCCACCATAGGAGACTATATGCTTTCTAGTTTAAAGGCCTGCTGTTGCATTTTGAAAATTAATTTCTATTGTAATCTATACTTTTAACCTATTGATACTCCAGATGCATGAAACATCACCCTACTATTCTACAACCCCTGAAATGAAATTAAATGAAATTCTGGGTTACTATTTGTGTGTGTGCGTGTGTGTGTTTATATAAAATTAAAAAGACTATCAACTAGAAAACATGTAAATATTTATTGATTCTCTTGTCTTCTTACTTGATATTTTCTGACATATAACAATTTTTTTAAAAATTTAAAGTATTTTTGTTTTGTTCTTACATGAGAGATCATCACTGGAAAAGGGTATAATACAAGAAAAAGTGAACAACCTAGGTTTCAAAATTAGTTTGAGTTAATGGAAATAACAGCAAAAAGAAGAAAATATATTTTATGCAGAATCACTTATTCTTCTGCATGTACCTGGATATTTTGCTAAAACAAATGTATTTTTATAAAGTTCAGTTCAGTTCAATCACTCAGTCGTGTCTGACTCTTTGTGACCCCATGGAATGCAGCACGCCAGGCTTCCCTATCCACCGCCAACTTCCAGAGTTTACTCAAACTCATGTCCATTGATTTGGTGATGCCATCCAACCATCTCATCCTCTCTTGTCCCCTTCTCTCCTGCCTTCAATCGTCCCAGCATCAGGGTCTTTTCCAAGGAGTCAGTTCTTTGTATCAGGTGGCCGAATTATTGCCATGATCTTAGTTTTCTGAATGTTGAGTTTTAAGTCAACTTTTTCACTGTCCTCTTTCACTTTCATCAAGAGGCTTTTTAGTTCTTCTTTGCTATCTGTCATAAGGGTGATGTCATCTGCATATCTGAGGTTATTGATATTTCTCTTGGCAATCTTGATTCCAGCTTGTGCTTCATCCAGCCCAGCATTTCTCATGATGTACTCTGCATATAAGTTAAATAAGCATGGTGACAATATACAGCCTTGACGTACTCCTTTTCCTATTTGGAACCAGTCTGTTGTTCCATGTCCAGTTCTAATGGTTGCTTCCTGTCCTGCATACAGATTTCTCAAGAGGCAGGTCAGGTGATCTGGTATTCCCATCTCTTTAGGAATTTTCCAGAGTTTATAAAGTAGTAGAGAACTATTTTTAAAAGCCAATATATTTATTATTTTCTTTAAGGATAAATCAACCAAAAATTTAAACTATTTTCTTTTAAATTAGGTAACTCTGAGTGTTAATTTTGTCCTGAATTTAGTTCCAACACTTAACTGATTTACAATATTTTATTAGTTTCAGGTATACA
>SJYQ01005082.1:65535-95493 GCA_006410935.1 Redunca redunca
CCTGATGCTGGGAAAGATTGAAGGCAGGAGGAGAAAGGGACAACATAGAATGAGATGGTTGGATGGAATCATCGACTCCATGGACATGTGTTTGAGCAATCTCCATGTGTTGATGATGGAGAGAAAAGCCTGGTGTGCTGTAGTCCATGGGGCTTCAAAGAGTCAGACATGACTGAGTGACTGAACTGAATTGAATTGAACTGGTCAACAGGATTGTAAAGTTACATGGACTCAAGAGAATACTACCTTTAAGGAAGAATAATTGTGGATGTGAATATAAGAAGACAGCACCTAGATGAGGCTACTCTAGAGGTTTATAAAATGGAAGTGGGGTGAAGGGTAGAGAAAAATACTGAATATTCAAAATAAGAGAGTTAGTTAATAGATTTTTTAAAGGTAAGAAGGAATGATATAAATACAAAAAGACAGAAATATTACCTTCTTTCGATTGATACTTAACCCTTTGAGGCAGGAGTTTGATGAAATTGATGCCATAATTTAGTGTATGTCCTAGTCTTTCCACAAGGTATCTTCCTTTTTATTTAATATCCATGCAGAAACAAAACATGAATTGTGAATAAAACTTAAAGTGAGAAATAAACTTTCTGTTATGAATATAATAAAAGATGTATTAATAATACATTATTCTCTCCCAGTAATACATATTGTATCCCAGATTTACCTGACTTTAAATGTGATAATTCATAGCTATGCTTGTCATTGCTCAGTCTTTCAAGTTCCCACACCTTGCAACAGCCTTTACATGATAGGTACTAAATAAATATTGTGTTGAATTATAGACAAATATTTGCAAATTGTTCAGGGTGGAGCAACAATTCTATTTGTGATCATTTATTTCTTACATGTCATAATATTGGTGTTTTTATAATTATTTTATTTTACCTTCAAAGCATGTATAATGATAGCAAGGTCTTGTATTTCAGTAGTCTGTCATTTGCAGTCTAAGTAATTACTTGCTGCAAAAATTTTTCTCTGCCTTGGTATGATAATTTTAAGGCCCTTCATGTGGCTGGAATGAGTTATCAACTAGTATTTATGAATTTTACAACAAATTGTCATTTTTTCTGCTTAAATGTGCCTATAATAATATTATCTTGATCATTCTTCTTAAGTTACAGTTGATATTTAAATCATGTTGTCTCCTTTTCTGGAAATGACCATGCTGTTTTCTAAATAAATATCACCTTTTAGGTGGAAATGAATACCCAAAAGTCAACCATATTAGGACATAGACACTTAGACTCAACTTAATAACTTACGGTGGCAATGTGAATTGCAGTCAATCTATTTGCAGTAACATTCTTTACAGAATACAAAGTTATTCAAAATAATAAAAATAATTTATTGTAGTAGAATTTTTCTGTAGTTCTTTGCATTTTATAACTTTTATATTCATATTTTATATTCTATATTTTTATCTTTAGATTGATTCTCCAAAAAAAACCACCTCCTGTCCACATTTAATACAGCTTTCTGGTTTTGTTTGATTTCATCTAATTTAATATGAAAAAAATACACCAATACTGATACAAAACACTTCTCTTTTTTAAGTTACAAAGTCTGCATGAATTAGACTATTATCCATTTCAATAATGTGTCCATGTCCATACAGATTAATTCAAGTACAGAGTTGAATAATTGCTGAATTAGTATTTATATTTGGAGCTTTCAACATCATGATAAATGCCTGAATTCTTTGCATCACATCACTTTCTAGATAGATATGTCTTATACATGTATACTAGTTGTTTGCAAAGATCTGGAATTTAATTAAAAGACACAGTAAAATACTAACTAAGTTGTAGTTTTAAATTACATATTCCTGGGAATATTACAGCCTTCATATTGCTGGCTTTTCAGTGTTTCATAGAAAAGCTTTATTAAAAAGGCTTTAAACTGAGATTAATTTAAGTTTAAATTGTCACTTACAGAACTCTTCCAGCCAGCCTGAGGCAAAATTACATCCAATTCAAAATTAGGGAAAAAAAAAATTAGCACTTTCAAACCTTTTAAATGGTACTAACACTTATTTCATTTTTAATTTCTTCAATCCACAGAGAAATGAACCATATTGTATAGACTATCAGTCTAAATTACTGAAGAGAAATGCAAGTGTATGACCATATGTGTAAGCACACATGTTAAAGCAATAATTTAGAGATGGAAGGAAAAATAAGGTAAATTTGCTAATTATAATTCAAGATTACCTTGGGGTGTTCTTTGATTACTCATTTTCAATTACCCCACAAATCCAATCTGTTAGAAAATTGCATTGCCTTATCTTCAATTTCTATCTAGAAAGTGAGTACTTCTTATCACTTCCAATGCTACTACTCAACAAGTTACCATTGTCAATTCACTGCTTGCTACAATACACTCCAACTAGACTTCCATTTCTAATCTTTCCAGCTGCAATCTACTCTCAACAGTGTTCAGAATTATGTTTTAGAAACCTAATTCAGGGCTTGGTGCTCCTCTGCTCAAAACTCTCCAATAGCTTCCATTTTACTAGAGTAAAAGCAATCCTTGCCTTTATCAACACAGCCCTATAACATTTGACCCAAGATGGCTCCCTGACTCCAACTTTCTCCCTTCCTGAACACTCTGCTCTAGTTAAACCCCCATCTCAGAACTCTTCCTGGCTACTCGTCTTTCCCCAAGCACTCCTCTCCAAATAGCTACAGCTCTTCAAATCCTTGCTCAAATATCACCTTTCCATTGAAGCATTCCTTGAACATTGGATTTAAAATTGGAATCCTGCTCCCCAACTGCCAAAGTCTCTAATCCCTCCTTTATTTTTCCCATAGTCATTATCTCTTTCTAAAACACATAAGTTTGTATGTGTGTCTGTGTGTACACACACATGCTCAATCATGTCTGATTCTTTGGAACCCCAAGGACTGTAGCCCACCAGGTTCCTCGGTCCAAGGAGTTTTCCAGGCAAGAATACTGGAGTGGTTTGTCATTTACTACTGCAAGGGATCTTCCCAACCCAGGGATTGAATCTGTGTCCCCTACACTGGCAGGCAGATTCTATTCCACTTTGCCACTTGGGAAGCCCATAATTTATTATATGTTATGTTTGCTGTCTGTCTCACCATCTGAGAATATAATCGCCAAGAGAGCAAATATTTTTGTTCTGCTTACTGAAGTGTACCCAGAATGGAGAAAAATGTTTGGCATTTGGCTATCAAGGAACAAGGTAGGCACAATTAGAAGGCCATGGTGGTTCCCAGGAGAAAATGGGCATAATCAGTTCAAGAAACAGGCCAGAAATCGGGAGACATTTGACATGGACCTTAAAGGATAATGGGAAAGTACTGAAATAGGGGAGACCGGAAGCATGCTTAGAAACGTCTAGCTCCCTCAGACCTTGGAGCAAACAAAATGGAGAACAGGATGATATCAGAGACATACTGTGAACATATGGTGTAGGGACCTGAATGACAAGGAAAAGGAGCCCATATCATCATATGTATTTTGTTTTATTTTCCCTGTAATAATCTGTAAGATAACATACTAATATCCACAGGTTACTAAGTTGGTAAAACTATTCAGAGTGAACTGTGACTACAAAAGGATTTTCCATCTAATTCTACCATATCCTGAATCATGTATTTTCTGCTTTCCGTCTCTTTGCTGGCTCAACTTCTATTTTGTGCTTCTAAAATTATGTTCAGTGAGTAGTTCAGCTAATTAGAAATTATTTGAGCCTGAGCATGAAATAGAGTAACTAAAAAATAGTAGAAGAAATAAAAAAAAATAAGCCTTCCCAGTGTATGAATTATTCATTTATGTTATAGGTTTAATTAGAATTGTATTACAATCAAGATCAAGGGTGGTCATATATCTACCAATTTCAGAATTTAGCATTTGAACTCTTCTGCAAGTTCAGATCAATTTTACATTCTCACTCTCATGATTCTTGCTAGAAAAGCAAAGCAACTAGTAAACGTTAATTTTGGACACTAATTGCAAAGTTGCAAAATCTACTTCTGTGAGTGACAGTGTAAGTATATATGGCCTCACAAAATAGGGCCTTCTCATTGCTTTCCTAGAAAAAATGGCTGAATATTATATCCTATTAATAATATGCCAGCAAATTTGGAAAACTCAGCAGTGGCTACAGGACTGGGAAAAATCAGTTTTTATTCCAATCCCAAAGAAAGGAAATACCAAAGAATGTTCAAACTACTGCACAATTTCACCCGTTTCACACTCTAGCAAAGTAATGATCAAAATTTTCCAAGCAAGTCTTCAACAGTACATCAACTGAGAACTTCCAGATGTTCAAGCTGGATTTAGAAAAGGCAGAGGAACTAGAGATCAAATTGCCAACATCCACTGGCTCTTAGAAAAAAGAGAGTTCCAGAAAAATATCTACTTCTGCTTTATTGACTAGGTTAAAGCCTTTGACCATATAGATCACAATAAACAGTGGAAAATTCTGAAAGAGATGGGAAAACCAGACCACCTTTCCTGCCTCCTGAGTAATATGCATGCAAGTCAAGAAGCAACAGTTAAAACTGGACATGGAACAATGGACTTGTTCCAAATTGGGAAAGGAGTATGTCAAGGCTGAATATTGTCACCTTGCTTATTTACTTTCTATGCAGAGTACATCATGCAAAATGTCGGGCTGGATGAAACACAAGCTGGAATCAAGATTGCCAGGAGACATATCAATAACCTCAGATAGGCACATGACACCACCCTTATGGCAGAAAGTGAAAAGGAACTAAAAAGCCTCTTGATGAAAGTGAAAGAAGAGAGTGAAAAAGCTGGCTTAAAACTCAAGATTCAAGAAACCAAGATCATGCATCTGGTCCCATCATTTCATGGCAAATAGACAGCGAAACAGTGGAAATAATGACAGACTTTATTTTCTTGGGCTTCAAAATCACTGCAGATGGTATCTGCAGTCATGAAATTAAAAGACACTTGTTTCTTGGGAGAAAAGCTATGACCAACCTAGACAGCATGTTAAAAACAGAGACATTACTTTGCTGACAAAGATCTGTCTAGTCAAAACTATCTGTTTGTTTGTTTTTTTTTTCATTAGCTATGTATGGATGTGAGAGTTGGACCAAAAAGAAGGCTGAGTACCAAATAATTGATGCTTTTGAACTGTGGTGTTGGAGAAGACTTGAGAGTCCCTTGGACTGCAAGGAGGTCCAGCCTGTCAATCCTAAAGGAATCGGTCATAAATACTCATTGGAAGGACTGATGCTGAAGCTGAAGCTCCAATATTTTGGCCACCTGAAGCAAAGAACTGACTCATTGAAAAAGACCCTGATGCTGGTGCTGGGAAAGATAAAAGGCAGGAGGAGAAGGGGATGACAAAGGATGAGATAGTAGGATGGCATTACTGACTCAATGGACATGAGTTTGAGCAAGCCTTGGGAGATGGTGATGGACACGGTAGCCTGGTATGCTGCAGTCCATGGAGTTACAAAGAGTTGGACAAGACTGAGCTACTGAACTGAACTGATTAATAATAAGCAGTAGCCTTGCATTAACTTAGTTAAAAAAAAACAACAACAACACAAAGTTTTGACAACAAAGAAAACACACATTCTTCTTTGGAAGTATCTAGCCCCTTGACACTGGCCCCTCTCATAGGCACCTTTCACTCCAAAGATACAGTGTTTCACAATTAAAGACTATTGCTAATGAAGCAAACAATATTATTAGTGGTACTACCAAATACTCTGAAGTTTATTTACTTTATGTAAATGAAGTCTTGAAAAGGTTTTCAGGACTTTTTTTTTTTTTCTTAATTTGTGTGTGTGTGTCACACTGGGGACAAAACAGCTCAGAATAGTATTATTTGACTTTTTAAGCCCATCTTAAAACGAATAGAGTAAATCAAGACTTCGTTTATGAGAGTAACAGTACAAGAAAACACCAGGTTTGTCATATTTGTTTTAATCTTGTTAAATATTGATACTCATAACCTATACTTCAGTAATTTTGTAATATCACATCCTGATTCAAAGAGCTGATTCACTGGAAAACACCCTGACACTGGGAAAGATTGAGGACAAGATGAGAAGGGGGCAACAGAGGATGAGGAGTTGGATGGCATTGCTGACTCAATGGACATGAGTTTGAGCAAACTCCAGGAGATAGAGAAGGACAGGGAATCTGGCGTGCTGCCATTCACGGGGTTTCAAAGAGTCAGACACGACTTAGTGACTGAATGACAACAACAATATCACTGTAACAAAACAGCCTCCATAAGTAAAACAGAATCATGTCTAACCTCTTGCTCCAAGGAAAGTTTTATGTATTTTAATTTGATGCTTATAATTTGGTGTTGTCCTAATTGGGTACAGCATCCTGTAAAGAACCTCTAATATATGATTGCTCATTAAACATTAGTAGTTCTATGGAATGTTGCAATGATATTTAACAATCAAAAAAGAATACAATAAAAATTAACAAATTTCCTAAGTTTTACTTTGTTCAAGGTAGGAAAAAAGTATATGATCTATTTTCAAGTAAGGATGAAGAACATTTAAATATTCTCAATCAGGTGACCTTTTGTTTCACTGCACGATATTTGTCCTTGTTAAGCCCTAGTGCCAAAAGATTATTGCATTTTAAAGCTATTTCAAGGCTAAAAATATTCAGAATTTCTACTTCATAAAAATGTAAATTTGCATAAAGTGATTTACACTCTTAGAACACAAGGAGCATGAAACTAGATTCTTTTTATTACATTAGGACTTGTGAATGTCAAATCAGAAGTGTATATTTTGATTACTATTTTTATAGGAATATAATGAAAATTCACTAGATAGTTCATACACTTAAGAAAAACAGGCCAATTCTAGACAAGTAAAACATCTTTCTTTGTTTTTCCACATGAACAGGAAAAAAAATAATGAATAAAATGGACTCTAAAATGAGCTCTTTAAAACACAATGTTAAAACAACAGCAACAACAATAAAGTACTTTTCAATTAATGGACAGCATAATCATAATCTCGTCAGTGTTTACAGTTGAAAAGTTAATTATATAAATTTTAAACACTTACATTTTATTTATTTTTTGCTTTGTTTTAAAAAAGGTCAGTAGTTTGTATAAGAGGTCACTTTTGCTGTTAATGGCACAGAGGAACTAAGTGAATTTAAGTATGACATTCTATGTACATACCACAGTTGGACTTTGATTCTTGCAGGCTGTAGTTAATTCTATAGAATATTTTCTCATTAAATCAGGTTAAAAGTACTTAATAACAAGATTTCATAATTTTATTTTGCTGTGTGTAGGTGACCATGCTAAAGATCTGTGGAGATCAGTCACTGATGGTGCAAAAAAGTCAGCATATCATGTGAGAAAGATTATATCTGCCCAACTGCAAACGCTTATTCTAGGCCTTTTTTTCAACAATATCACTATCAACCCCAATGTCAGACTTGAACTAGAATTTTCCATAGCTTCTGATTTGAGTGTTTATACTTACCCACATTTGATTATACAGAATGAATTGACCAAATAAATATAATTATCTCCTCTCCAACCCAAGGCTAGTGTTGCACATTGGCCTATGTCTACTTTTTGCATAATTCCTCGTTACTTGGTATTCAGCTTAATTCTTCACTGTATGGCCTTGTAGTGACTTTGTAACTCAGTTCACCAGCATGAATCGATTTAAGTTCTCACAGACTCGCTCTTTTTAAGAAGGTGATTTCAGCTTTCTCTCTGGAGTGAAGATTCCAATAAAGCCATGTGCTTACCAAGAGCACGTGCACTGTAGAACATGGCAGATCTGACCTTTGATCCATTCTGCAAAAACACTCTCTTGAGGTAAAATCAGCTAACTCATGCCTGAGAGGGTGGGCCAATGACTGGGTATAAAGGGAAGACATTACCTCTTCTAAGATCATTCACCTTTTAACATGAGACAGCTAAAGGCACAACATCTTAAATCAGTGAATGGATCTCTTAAGAGTGAAGTTCAAGGCATTATGGGAAGATGAAGAAAAGACGGTTTGAGGCTGAGATGTTGAGTTAGTTGATAATTCTCACATCTCATGTAAGTAACTATTTAGCTCCTTCTGTTGTGTGCCACTCTAGCCCTGCCTCTCTATAGGATTTTATGTGCCTATCAAGTAGATATTTTGACCCTCTTCTTCTAGAGTGGGAATCCATTTTATAATAAACAGCTATTGCTTCTCTCTAACAAGAATTTCATATAATATGCATTTTGTGATACACTTTCAATCATTTAACAAAACAGAATATGCCCAGATAGGATGAGCTGAATATAAATTCCATTTTGGTCCATGCTGTCAGGCATCTGTGAAAAAACAGTACATGACTGTTTTTAGCATCACATTGCAGCTGTGAATGGAAGAGGTTTGTATACTAGGCTCTGCTGCAATATAGCTTAGCTCATGTCATGGTATGCTAGGAAGCAAGCATTTATAAGGAGAAGATAATCATTTGGTGTAACCATCAAATTGAAGTTAGTTTCTGATTGTAATGACATCAGAAAGAAGTTATAGTCAATTCTTTTATTTCCTATTTGCCAGTTGTTTGACTCTGTGACCCCAGGGACTATAGACTGCCAGACTCCTCTGTCCATGGGATTCTCCAGGCAAGAATACTGGAGTGGGTTGCCATGCCCCCCTCCAGGGGATCTTCCCAACCCAGAAATCGAACATAGGTCTCTTACGTCTAACCTGCATTGGCAGGCAGGTTCTTTGCCACTAATGACCCCATAGATAGATAAATACATACACACTAATGAAAACATTTGCAACCAATACATATTCACTGAAGTAACCAAAATATTCCTCAAGTTATTACAATTGAGAATTGAGGGGAAAAAATCATGTTTTCAAAGTACTAGACAAAGCATGTATTGAGCCTAAGACAAATACACCTTTCTGACTTTATCTGGTACAAAGTTATTGGGTCTTTGAAAACATTTACTTCATCTTTTCTGATTATTGAGCCAGAGTAGAAAGGTTCTCTGAACTCAGAAAGAGATACCAGAATATTCTAACATCCCAAAGCCATCCAGCAGCTCAATCACAATCCATAGACTTCATAGTCACTGCTACAACTTCAGATGCTCCCTCTATGGGGTTTCTCAGAACATGGCAATGGCCCAACAGACCTCTATTCTAGTGGTAGTTAAACTTCTTTTTCTCCCCATATAGGTCATTACCGTGTACTGAGCAGAGTTCAAGGGATATATGTATAACTGATTAACTTTGCTGAACAGCAGAAACTAAGACAGCATTGTAAATCAACTATACTCCAATAAAATATTTTAAACTCCTTTCTCAGCTAAGCCTCACATTTGAAAACCTTCAACAATGTAGGTCATTGGTGTTTAATTTCAGCCTGTAGAAATATGTGGAAGATGTGTTAAACCAGAGATTGCTGAACCTATCCCAGAGCTTCGTATTCAGTAGATCAGGAAACCTCGTAGACAAGCCGCCCTCAGAATGATGGGGTCCTGACACTCCTCAAGCGCTGCTGATGCTGCTGGTCGAGGGGTCAGATCTGAGGAATTTAAATTCCTTGAGACTAAGTTTCTTTAACTTCCTTCACTTTCCTTGTGTGCTTGTCAGCCCGAGTCAGCTGAACTCTTTTTTTCTCTTTCTCTAATTTGTATTTTGTTCCCAAGCCAGAGAATTTTACAGAAATAAACAAGCAAAAAAAAAAACAAAAAACCCTAAAACCTTATTTGTTTTGTTGTTTGCTTGACCCTCTACAAATTCATATTAATTGAATTCTCCAGGTTCTCACTGCTACTCTGTAATCTGTTTTTCCCCATTTGATATATTGTAATTATTCTTCTGATTGTTTTTTTGTTCAGTCACCTAGTTGTGTCCAACTCCTTGCAACCCCATGGATGGCAGGATGCCAGGCCTCCCTGTCCCTCACCATTCCCAAAGTTTGCCCAAGTTCATACCCATTGCATCAGTGATGCCATCCAGTCATCTCATCTTCTGATGCCCTCTTTTTCTTATGCCCTCAATCTTTTCCAGCATTGGGAACTTTTCCAATGAGTTAGCTATTCACATTAGATGACCAAAATACTGGAACTTCAGCTTCAGCATCAGTCCTCCCAAGGAGTATTCAGGGTTGAATACTTCTTCTGATACTCCTTCCTAAAATCTATGCTTGCTTCCTGAATTCATATTTAGATGTTTCATTTTTTCACTCAGTTATTTAACAGCTATTTATAAAGTACCTACTAAGCAGAGATAAATATAATACAAATAGTATTTCTACTATAATAGGTTTTTTTTTCACATTTCAATTGAGAAGAACAATAAAACCAAAAAAAAAAAAATAAGATAAATATAATGCTAGGTAGTAATTTTCATGAGGAAGAAAAAGCAGGAAAATGGATGTTTCATGATATGCTTCTAATCGTAAACATTTTTTCCTAAAATAAACGTCCTATTTCTATTACTGGGAACCATTATTATCCTGTCAATCATGACCTACTCTCAAGCCTCCAATCCCAAACACATCCCCCACTCAGTTAGTCAGCCAGCATGTAATTTCTACTTCCACATAATTTTTTCTATCTGACTTTACTATAATCATTTTTGGTCAATTTTTTGTAATCTTTTTTAAGAAACTGTTTATTAGCTAACCGTTGCACCACATTTTTCTGCAGGATGTACTTACCAAAACAATGCTTCAGGATCATGGTCCTACCCATCGGTATATCAACTCTATAAGGCAAGTGCGTACATCATTTCTAGTTAGAAATGAGAAGACACAATATTTAACTGAGCCATAGTACTTTGAATCCAGGTAGCATGATATTAGAACCTAAGCTTTAAACAATAGTATATGTGGTAATAACTGATTAAAGAGTGCAGTACAAATGCTGTGACAGTAGGAAGAGCTGGGCATTAACTCCTCCCAGAGGACTTGGGGAGGTTTTACTAAACAGGGGGTTACTACAGGTAGGTCATGTGTTACTTGGTAACTTTATTGTGCCTTAAGTTAAATTCCTTAAAGAAGACCAACCCCCTCCTCTCAGAGGAATGACTTCCATATAGTGTGTGGAACAAATATATTGATTCATTGATTCATTAATTAATTTATAATAATATCTAAATAGAAAAAACTATGATACTTTATACCATGATGAGAAATGTGCTTCATTTTTTTTTGAGTGGATGGCTAAAGTAGATATAGAATTACAATCATAATCATAATACAGACAAATAGATTCAATTCATTGCCTGGCATCTTTCATAAATTTTCACTATCCATTGCCTACATTTCTATGTAGAGTGAACCCAGTAAGCCCAGCTCCCACAAAGGTGAGAAGAGACGCAAAGGAGACATTGACCAGATCTGATGGTTATTTGGCCCATGGAACACATTAAAGGATAAAAAAGATCAACATTTCAAAACCCTGTTCAAAGATACCTTCATGCTTTATTTTTGCCTAGTTCTTGGAACTGTCAAGCCACTGCCACCTTTAAAACAGAGCGACAGCTGTGCAAACTTTGGTAGAAGTTGATTTACATTTGTGGTTCCATTTTAAACTTAAATAACACATCTGTTAAGATATGAGTTTTATGCCTGTACTTCAATCAAGTTGTGCCATTTTTCTCTCAGCTTATATGAAGAACCATATTGAGACACTGAAAAGAAAAACTCAGTGTCATGTTCATTGTTTCAAAGGGTAGTTCCTGGGGCCAGGCCTGCCAAGTGATGTCATGGCAGTTACATTCCTGAGAATGAAGCTGTGTGATAAATAAAACCTTGGGTATCTTCCAAATCATTTCTGATGAAATATGTTAGAATACAAGTACACATACATAATTTTTCCATCCCAAAGAAACTCTAGTTGATAAGCTATGTTCAATTAGGTAAATGTTCTGAGAAGCTAACTTAAAACCCTCTTTCCCAGATGGTGAAGTAAATTGGCATTTATGTTATAGCAAAGGAATAAAAAGTCCTTCAGGCAGTAAAGACTACAATTTTGGTAGGAATGGGGAGACTGCTACATTCTGAAGGGTACAGCCCAATCTTAGCTTCAACGACAATACTGCAGAGAAGATTAAAGCAAATAGCTTGGATATTTATGTAAAAATGTAAATATGCTTTTGTTTTCAAATATGTAGCTCCTGTAGCTGTTGGGGCCAGGAGTAGGTTATTTTTCACATTTTCTCATGGTACATCTTGTCCTCCTCAAAAGAAGAATTGCTTCTTCTATGACAGGGAAAGAGAAACATGAGCACAGAGCCAAAATTTCTCAAGTTGACAGCAAATATGACTTTTATGGGTGCTACAAGAATATGATCTATTCACTTGTAACAGCTAGAAAGATTTTGTAATTCATACCAGATTGTGAAAGGTCACCCTTGCCTGGATGAAACAGATGAGGGGAATTTGCATGTGCTTTGTGTGCAGAGTATGAGTAACATATATCTGACCACGTGGACAGTGCTTCCCACAGAGAATGGTCAGATTGCTGTATGCATCCACTGTTGATGCATATATCTGAATCCCAGAATTTAAAAGACCCCAAAGGCTGTCCAGTCCAATCTTTTCATTTTATAAATGGAGAAATTCAGATTTGTAAGGTTACTCCTTTTCCAAATGCTATGCTAGAAATACGTGGAAAAGCAAATATGAGAATCCAGCATTCCTCATTTTTTTTATATTTCCATTATACTTGCATGACATATATTGATAGCCTATAAATATGGAGATTGCATAGTAAATGTAAGAAGGAGGATATATTTCCACGTTTCTCTTGTCAAGAGAATGGACAAAATACATGAATGGTTTGTCTGCCACACCATGAAACTGACTAATAGTAGCTGACCTTTATCAAGTGCTTGTTATGTGCCTGACCCTGTTCCAAATCTCTCATATGCATTTACTCATCTATTCCTCCAATAACCTATAGAAATAAACAGCATTATTTCCAATTTTTAGATTTAAAAAAGGGAGGGGCACACAGGCTACATAATGTCCTCAAAACACATAGCTTAGAAGTAGTGGAGAGTTCGCATTGTTAATAGTGATGTAGCATTCTTCCTAGTACCTTTGAAATAAATAGCAAGAATGGCAACATGCCTTTCATGCACTTTTGCTGTACTTTTGCTCCTTGACAGATAGTAGCTGTTTTCTCAGAAGTCTAGGTTGGATTATGTAGATGGGTAAGTGTTTTAGTGTTTGATTCACTATTTCACTCTTGGTTGACACTGAGTGAGAGGATTATGCCTCATTGTATCACTATTAAAACACACAAATTTAAAAAATAAAAATTAATCTTAAATCCAGAAATCTATTTAATTGTTCATTTGATCACTAATTACTGAGTCCCTATTATCTCAAAGGATCAGTCTTAGTCCATGAGCAAAAACAAAGAGTACTCTGGTCTGAAAGGAGAAGGGCAGAGGGGATATTTTGCCTGGTTCACTTTTTAAAACTTCACACTCAGTAAAACCCTGTCTTTTTGGTGTACAGTTCTATGAAATTGCCAAACACCCAGTGTTGTGCTATGCAACCAGATTAAGTAACACAATCAGAATAAGTAGAAATCTATTATCTATATTTGTTTTGCCTCTTTGTAGTCAGCACTTCTGGTGCCCCAACTCCTAGCAAACACTGAATAGTTAAAATCATTATCAAAAAACAATGAAGATATCAAATTCTGACGAGGACTTTAAGAAACTTTACTGGAATTTTAAAGGTATAAGTGAATAAAAGTCCAAGTCTTACTGATTTTCTGCATCTCAGAAATTACTGATGACTTATTTTTAGAATGACACAATCATAGAACACCTGAGCTGGAAAAGATATAACACATTCACTGTCAGTTTATTTTCTTATACAAACTAACAAACTTAGGTTCAGAGAGGTGAAGGAGAGACAAGTTTAAAAAAAAAAAAAGTATTTGGTTAAAAAAATGCAGGGAGGCAAAAATGAAACACCTGTGCCTTAGTCCAGAATTGTTTATTACTCTGGAAATGTCTCTCATTTTCAAAGTTCTCAACTCCCAATATATTTCCACCATATCTGAAGCTCTAGAAATCCTATATTATTTTTCTTTGATATTTTTAATTGCCCACAGCATCTTTTTTATAAACTCTAATCCATACTCTCATAACTGTAGACACCTGTTGGTTGTCCTATTTGCATTTTTCCTTTTTTTAAAACTAGTTCATGTAATTAATTTATGTCATGAAAGGAAGATTAAAAAGGCTGAATGTATTTGAGCTTGATATAAAGACTTCTTCACTCAAATGACTAAACACTGACTTATTTAACTTTTTCCTTTTCTATCCATTTTAAACTCTCTTCCATTACCTTTGAAAATATTCATAATCAGTCTTCCTTTATGNAGTCTTCTTTTATGGAAAAAAATCTATATGTTCTATTTGTGCTTCGGTTTAATGTTTTAATTTCAAAGTATCTTTGTGGAACATACATACTTCTATATGTGTATTTCTCATGTGGACGGTCCTTGAAAGCGATAACAGGGTAGAATACAGCTCCATAAGTTCAGTTCAGTTCAGTTCAGTCACTCAGTCGTGTCCGACTCTTTGCGACCCCATGAATCACAGCACGCCAGGCCTCCTTGTCCATCACCAACTCCCGGAGTTCACTCAAACTCACATCCATCAAGTTAGTGATGCCATCCAGCCATCTCATCCTCTGCCGTCCTCTTTTCCTCCTTCCCCCAATCCCTCCCAGCATCAAAGTCTTTTCCAATGAGTCAACTCTTCGCATGAGGTGGCCAAAGTACTGGAGTTTCAGCTTTAGCATCATTCCTTCCAAAGAACACCCAGGGCCGATCTCCTTCAAAATGGACTGGTTAGATCTCCTTGCAGTCCAAGGGATTCTCAAGAGTCTTCGCCAACAACACAATTCAAAAGCATCAATTCTTCAGCGCTCAGCTTTCTTCACAGTCCAACTCACATCCATGCATGACCACTGGAAAAACCACAGCCTTGACTAGATGGACCTTTGTTGGCAAAGTAATCTCTCTGCCTTTCAATATGCTATCTAGGTTTGTCATAACTTTCATTCCAAGGAGTAAGCATCTTTTAATTTCATGGCTGCAGTCACCATCTGCAGTGATTTTGGAGCCCAAAAAAATAAAGTCTGATGCTGTTTCCACTGTTTCCCCATCTATTGCCCATGAAGTGATGGGACAAGATGCCATGATCTTCGTTTTCTGAATGTTGAGATTTAAGCCAACTTTTTCACTCTCCTCTTTCACTTTCATCTATAGCTCCATAAGACATCTTGAATAAAACCAGTTGAAATTATGTTTCTCATCAATGTTATGAAGATACACAAGAATAAGTCGTATTATAAAGCAGTCAATATTTACTTCTCTTGTCCATTAAGGCAGAAAATGTGAATTGAAAAACCACTGCTAAACATATTAATGGTTGTAATTGAAGTAAATTTATGGGCTATATTATTGGAAGGCTTATATATTTAGTAATGATTTTCATCCTTTGCTCATTATATAAAATTTTAAATGATAAATGGCCCTGAGATAGTTTTACTATTAAGTTGATACTGAGAAAGCAATGAAAATGAGATAGCTGATATCTGGGGGCTATAATATTATGAAGGAATATTGTGGAAAGAAGCATAAGCATTAGAAGTATAAGGCAATTTAAATCCTGAATTACTGAATTTAACCTTCAGGAGCATGTATTAAAACCAGAGGCCCAACTAATAAAGGCATAGGATAGATTTGCATTGGGCATGGAGTCGGGTACAAGGAAAGGAGAGCAATGTTATTTGTGTAAGATTTTTGTTGAAAATGATATGCCTGGGACTCATGACCTAGAAAGAAATCACTCTTGATGGTGAGGGCAGACATCGGTAATATTCATTATCTTGAAATGGGGGCTGTTTTTTTCTAAATATTTAGTATCAACCAGTGTCATTGAAGTAACTTAGCTTTTCCCAGCCACACTTTATTAGATATTTGAAATCCAAATGTTCTTCAGTCCCATTCAAACCTATTTTTATCTCAACTGATGTCACAATTTTGTTCTTATAGACTTGTCAAAGACAATTTTTTATGGTTGCAGCATAATTTCAAGCCTTTTGTGTTATTTCTTATCCAACAAATATTTTCAAGATGAGTTGTATACTTTAACTGCATGCCATATATGTGCTTTTTAGAAGTTAGAACATCAGTCTTCTATTTATTCTGCTTCTGTGTTAACTTTACCCAAGTCATGATGTAACTTTCTTTTTGTGTGTGTTTATAATGAAATACATGTGCACATGGTAAATGGTCTGTCAGACACATCCCATCAAGTCACTGGAATAATTTGTATTCTCTTGTTATTGCTAAACTAAGAACATCTGGTAAAAGCAGATATATTTGGGGAAAAGCAGATTTTCCTTATTCATTGATAGGATTCACCCAGTGTATTGGCTTTCTCAAGAAAAATGACATATTGTCAACTGTTCTTCCCATTCCCCACAACTACTTTTCCAAATTTTCTTTCTTCCATTATTCAGCATCTGTTGCAGGTTGAAGTGTGCACAAATCCTTATGTTGAAGCTCTAAAACCCAGTACCTCAGAAGGTGAACTTATTTGGAAATAGTTGTTGCTGATGTAATTGACTAAGTATGATGTCATACTGGTACATGGAGGACCCTTAATTAAATATAACAGTATCCTTCAAAAAGAATGCCATGTGAAGAGACAGGCAGGCCCACAGGAAGAATGCCTTGTGAAGATTGGAATTGCCCTACCACAAGCGAAGGAACTGCTAGATATCAGGAGGAACTTGGAATAAGGAAACTTGCTAGAACTTTCCCTAGAACTGCTAGAAGGCACATGAGCCTGCCAACACCTTGATCTTGGACTACTAGCCACCGAGCTATGGGAAGAAATTTCTGTTGTTTAAGCCACTCGGTGTATGGTACTTTGTTAACAGCATGCATATCAAACTAACTGAGCATTTAACCAAGATGCTGACAGAACTCAGTTGTTAGGAACCAATTCATCCATTTCCTTCCTGCCTGCCTACTGTATCATCTGTAGCTTGACCTGCTCTATTTTCTGTTTGGATGCAGGTGTTAATCACCACGACTACTCATTATCTCATCCTTTCCCGTCAGTTCTGGGGGCTTCCCTGGTGGCTCAGCAGCAAAGAATCCACCTGCTAATGCAAGAGATGAGAATTTGATTCCTGAGTTAGGAAAATACCCTGGAGGAGGGCATGGCAACCCACTCCGGTATTTTTGCCTAGGAAGTCCCACGAACAGAGGAGCCTGGCGGGCTATAGTCCATGGGATTGCAAAAGAGTCAGACATGACTTAGCAACTAAACAACAACAACAAATCCATCAATTCATTTATTCTTTCTGAATTATATATCACCAGTCTCTGAATCTCAGCTAACTCCTGTCCCTAGCCCAAAACTACGGTCAAGTGTTTTCCTATTTAACAGCTGGAGAGAGTGACCACGCTTGCTGCTGCTTCTTTCTTAGCATTGTATGAAATATATGGTCTTCAGCCTTCTTACTTTGGAAATTATTACCATGTGTAATTATTTAGCACAAAATATTTTAACTACCTTATTATCCTTTTTCCGTATTTTTCAACCCAAAATATATATTTAGGTGATTTTTTTCTTCCTTCCTTTTATTTTTTATATGTTACAGAAATCACATCTACCCCTAAAGGGCTTTGAGCCTTACGTCCTGTGCTGTGCTGTGCTAAGTCACTTCGTTCATGTCTGACTCTGTGTGGTCCTATGGACCGTAGCCTGACAGGCTCCTGTCCATGGGATTCTCCAGCCAAGAACACTGGAGGTGCCATGCCCTCCTCCAGAGGATCTTCCCAACCCAAGGACTGAACCCATGTCTCTCAGGTCTCCTGCATTGTCAGGCAGGTACTTTGTCACTAGCACCACCTGGGAAGCCAAGACTCTCCTTTGTGGAGAATACTGAGGCTTTCTGGTGAAGAACACATCCTGGGCCCACTCTCTTCAGCTCAATGTGGCTAAGATACAGGCTGAAGACACAGGCAACAGAGGACTGGAGACAGCATGCCATGCTCTTTCTTTCTCATTCTCTCAGGTGCTGGCTAACTCATAATGAGCCTCTTAAATCCTGACACTATTCTGCGTATGGTTCTGTCTGCCATTCTTCTTTAAGGAATATTTTCTTATCTGTCTCCCATAATATTGATACTGTGTGCATTTGTGCTCAGTTGCATCTGACTCTTTTGATCCCATGGACTATAGCCCACAGGGCTCCTCTGTCCATGGAATTTCCCAGGCAAGAATACTGGAGTTGGTTGCCATTTCCGACTCCAGGGGATCTTCCTGATCCAGGGATTGAACCTAAGTCTCTTGTGTCTCCAGCATTGGCAGACAGATTCTTTACCACTGCTCCACTATTTGCCCAGAATTCTCTCCCCACTTTTAAATTATTTTTTCTGTCCTTCCTCGTTACATCAATGTTTCTCAATCTTAAATGAATATAAAAATCTCTCAGTTCCCTCCAGCTATGAGATCCAGCCACTATCCTTGGCTTACTGAGAATCATTATCCCCAGATGCCAAGATGTTACTGACTTAAAATTCCTATAATTTGTGTGACATTTAAAAATTTTTGACATATAACAGTTTACAATATTTAATAGGATCTTTTAAACTATACTCCTCCAGAAGTTGTATATTTTCCTGATTCCACACCCCACACTTCTATCTTAAAAATGTCAGTCCTTTTAGTATTATGTTTGAACATCTTACTGTTCTTATGTTACTTTCTCTATGGTCCGTTACTTCTGTTTCCATACACATTATTCTGGATTTCATTATTCCATGCAACCATTATGGATAGATATCCGTGTATCCATATATGCCTATAGCTTTTTTTGAGTACACTGTTTTCTCCTAGAATTCATTCCTTCCTACCTCCCTATCTCCACACATTTTCTCTTTCCTGTCAAAGTCGAGATTGGTTATGATGTTAGCCTCATCCAAGCAATTAAATGGCCACAAAAGGTTCACTTAATCCCAGCTCCTTAGGTGCAGTATAACTAAACCAATCTTGGTTGTTTCCTTCTTTCCATAAACTTGTTTAGGTTGGGGCCTGTATCCCTGTCATGACAGTGAGATGAGATGTACTCTTTGAAGAAAGTAAAGAAGGTTCCCACTGATAAAGTCAAATGGCAAAGTGGGATTACAGGAAGGTCAGATAAGGAATTGTCAGGTTCCCAAACTTAAAATGCCTTGTTCTATAATAATTACTCCTTTTATTGTTAAAACTATTTTATCTGGTTATCTATCACAAGTAGCCAAAAAGATAGCCCTCAACCAGGGTTCCTTCACCTGAGTTCTAGACTCATATCAAATATTCCTTTTCTAGTTTGATCCAGATATATCACATGTATCAAATACAAACACTGTTTAATAGGTGGCGCTAGTGGTAAACAACCTGCCTGCCACAGCAGGATGCACCAGAGATGCCAGTTTGATCCCTGGGTCAGGAAGATCCCCTAAATTGGAAATGGCAACCCGCTTCAGTATTCTTTCCAGGAGAGTCCCATGGACAGAGGGGCCTGTCAGGCTCCAGGCCATGGGGTCACAAAGAATCAGACACAACCGAAGCAACTTAGCACAGTACAGCACATAACACATTGTTCAAAAGAGAATTCATTTTTTCCATCAACTCTGCCCGAATGTGGTTTGTGTGTTTGTCTTGAAATTATAGTCATTAATGTCCCCAAATCCACGCATTCTATTGCATTTCCTAGGTGGCCACTGAGTCCTGATGATTCTACTCGCAAAATCTCTTGAATGCCCATCAGCAGATGAATGGATAAGAAAGCTGTGGTACATATACACAATGGAGTATTACTCAGCCATTAAAAAGAATACATTTGAATCAGTTCTAAGGAGATGGATGGAGCTGGAACCGATTATACAGAGTGAAGTAAGCCAGAAAGAAAAACACCAATACAGTATACTAACGCATATATATGGAATTTAGAAAGATAGGGATGATGACCCTGTATGCGAGACAACAAAAGAGACTCAGATCTATAGAGTGAACTGTTGGACTCTGGTGGAGGGAGGGAGGGAGAGGGTGGGATGAGATGGGAGAATGGCATTGAAACATGTATACTATCATGTAAGAAACGAATCGCCAGTCAATGTCCAATGCAGGATGCAGGATGCTTGGGACTGGTGCAAGGAGAGGACCCAGAGGGATGGTATGGGGTGGGAGATGGGAGGGGATTCGTGTTTGGGAACGCATGTACACTCGTGGTGAATTAATGTCAATGTTTGGCAAAACCAATACAGTAATGTAAAGTAAACCAAAGTAAAAATAAAAATTATAAAAAAAAAATAATAAATAAAAAAATCTCTTGAATCGACCCTCCTTTTTTACAGTTTTACCTGGAATATTTGTGTTTTCTTGCCACCTAGTTTTTGCTTATCTAATTAGATCTATGCACGGCTTTCACAGTTACACTTCTCAAACATTGATAGCTTTAAAAAAATCTTTACGCAAAGTATTATCACCAGTTCCTTTTTCCCTGTTGCCTTTTGAAATGAACTATTAATACTGAAATATCCAATTTGTTTATGAGCCTGCCATCTTGCTCAATCTCTAAGTGTATTCACATATACTCCAGCTATAGCTGTTTACTAATCATCCCCTAAATATGTTGTGGGAACAAATATGATTTTATTTTACAGTTCTCTTTGCACATAAATCCTTCCTTTTCTTTGAGCTGACAAAATCCGTTTTAAGTGGTGCCTCCTGTGCAAACATTTTGGAACAGACTCCCTAAAAGTGAAATGAATAACTCTTCAGGGAAATATCATTTCATTCTTTCTACAAGTGTATTATGTGTCATTTGTAGTTTTTAAATCTTAAGTGACTAACCATTGTATTTTAAATGTTTTTGGATTAAACAATTTTGTTGATAACCCCTCAACAGATAGTAGGACCCTTATTATTCAAATATAAAATGATTAAATTTTACATTAAAAGATTTAGGAGACCATATGTGAACCTTGTTGCTGTTCAGTTGCAGAGTCATGCCCGATGCTTTGCAACCCATTGCAACAAAGCACGCCAGGCTTCCCTGTGCTTCACTATCTCCGGGAGCTTGTTCAAATTCATGCCCAGTGAGTCAATGATGCCATCTAACCATCTCACCCTCTGTCATTCCCTTCTCCTCCTGCCTTCAGTCTTTCCCAGTATCACGGTCTTTTCTAATGAGTCAGCTCTTCCCAACAGGTGGCTAAAGTATTGGAGCTTCAGCTTCAGCATCAGTCCTTCTAATGAATATTCAGGATTGAATTTCTTTAGGATTGACTAATTTGATCTCCTTGCAAACCAAGGGACTCTCAAGAGTCTTCTCCAGCACCACACCTCAAAAGCATCATAATTCATAGAGCATAACATGGAAACTTATATTACCATATGTAAAATAGATAGCCAATGGGAATTTGCTGAATGACTCCAGAAACTCAAACAGTTCTTTGATAATTCATAATTATCAAAATATGCCACCTTTTCTTAATATCCTCTGCTTTTGTTAAGTCCTTACTGTTTCTGTCCTTTATTGTGCTCATGTTTGTATGAAATGTTCCCTTGGTATCTCTAATCTTCTTGAAGAGATCTCTAGTGTTTCTCATTCTATTGTTTTCCTATATTTATTTGCATTGTTCACTTAGGAAAGCTTTCTTATCTCTCCTTGCTATTCTTTGGAAATCTGTATTCGATGGATATATCTTTCCTTTTCTCCTTTGCTTTTCACTTCTCTTCTTTCTCAGCTATTTGTAAGGCCTCCTCAGATAGCCATTTTGCCTTTTTGCATTTCTTTTTCTTGGGGATCCTTTTGATCACCACTTCCTGTACAATGTTATAAACCTCTGTCCATACTTCTTCAGATCTATGAAGATATACTCTATCAGATTTAATCCCTTGAATCTATTTGTCACTTCCACTGTATGATCATGATCATAAGGGAATTGTTTTAGGTCATACTTTAATGGCCTATTGGTTTTCCCTACTTTTTTCCATTTAAGCCTGAATTTTGCAATAAGGATTTCATGATCTAAGCCACAGTTAGCTCCCTGTCTTATTTTTGGTGACTGTATAGAGCTTCTCCATTTTTGACTGCAAAGAATATAATCAATCTTATTTTGGTATTGACCATCTGGTGAAGTCCATGTATAGACTTGCCTTTTGTGTGAACTTGCTATATTAATCAACAATATTTATAATGCATGGCCACCCATACTATAGTAATAGTAGACTAGGGAATGTGTCATAAAATTACAGTAACTACAAGCTTAGCAGTGTTTATCAAACAGTAGCTTTTCAATCATTGTTTTTAATGAATTCTTTTAGATCTACATGTTAAATACACTGCATTTTGAAAAGCTCCAAATTATTAAGAAAATAAATTGTTGGTAGAATAAGAATATTTGATACAGAAACACAAATAATCAAGGACAATTCAGGATGTTAAATTCATTTTATTCATTCAACAATCATTTAAAGTGGGAAGTGTCTATGGTAATATTCCTTTTCAGTGATATGGCACAGTGGTAAAGAATCTGCCTGCCAATGCAGAAGACTCAAGAGACACCAGTTAGATCCCCAGCTTGGGAAGATCCCCTGGAGAAGGAAATGGCAACTCACTCCAGTATTCCTGTCTGGAAAATTTCATGGAGAGAGGAACTTAGTAGGCTACAGTCCATGGGGTCCCAAAGAGGCAGACAAAACTGAGCAACTGAGCATGCACGCACAAAAACCAACAACAAGGGGCAAGTAATATTCAGCATTTTCTTCAGTTTGATTTGTTTTCCAAAGAAAAACATGCCAGTTACATATTAGTCACAAGAACTTTGATTCTGAAGTGAATTAGCTTCTCCATACAGCATGGCAGGACACCTATAATGGCTTCCTCTCCACTTTGGGTAATTTTGCAGGTGCTATATTGATAACCACTGTGGCAATACTCCAGCCACTTCAAGGAATTTTTCTAGCCCAGGTGGTTCTTAAATTTGGCTGCTCATCAAAATCACCAGTGGAGAGCTAAAGAAATACAGGTGCAGGGGCCCCAATTATCAAGAGAAGTTGATTTTTCGTATTCCTGAGTAATAGAGCCCAATCATTTGTAGCGTTAAAACCTCCACAGAGGCTTCTAATATGTAGCTTGCATTGAAAACCACTGTAACATTTCACCTTGACATCCCAGACTTCCTTTTGAAGTATCCTTTCTTTATCATAATATGTGGTCAGGGTCACCCATTGCTTATAGGCTTTGTTTCTGTAATTCATAGTTAAGATTAAACTGTTTGGATGACAGTTTCATCTGTGAATTTTGTCTTTCAAATCTCCTTTAATATTTTGCTCTGTAATCCACAATCCAATTGCATCTTTTTCCCAAATCAATTCCCAAATAACAAAATATCACCCAAGGAACACAGCCTTAGACCATCCCTTGATAATATTTCCTTTCTAGTCTGCCCTCATTAGAAGCAAATGTGGTGAGCTTATAAACTCTCAAAATTTGTTATTCTCTGCTCAGGGACTATATAGGTGAACTGTCAGGGAGAAGCCCAAGCATTTCAAGGCCAATTTAAGAATGAGAATTATGTGTCAACCATGACATTTTAAAACATAACTCTCAGTTAATAAAGATAGAGCTAGTCTAGAGGCTCGATCTTATAAAAAATATTTTTGAAGAACTGCATTTATTTTCTGTTCCTCTATGGATACTTAATCTCTTATTACTATATTTATTAGTTCCTCTTTACCCCCTATTTAGAATGTCTAAGTTCCTATTATTATTTATACTCAGTTGCAAAATGGTATGAAGTCTAAAGGGATCCTGAGGTGGTGCTAGTGGTAAAGAACCTGCCTGCCAGAGAAGTAAGAGACACGGGTTTGATCCCTGGGTCAGGAAGATCCCCAGGAGGAGAGCACAGCAACCCACTCTAGTATTCTTGCCTGGAAAAATCCTATGGATGAGGGAGCCTGACAGGCTACAGTCCATGGGGTCACAAAGAGTCGGACACGACTGAAGAGACCTAGCACACACACACATAAAGTCTAAAAGATGCAAAAACTCATTTCGTATTAAAATTCTCACTAGCCCAAAAAATGCTGGAAGACTAACAGCTTCCTTATAATCTTCTTATAAATTAAAATCAGTTTCACAATTCACATATTACATTTTCTTTTGCTAACATAATAGCAGCTGTATTTAAAATGCATGCCACTCTTTTCATGGGTTAATTGTGCAGTTTGTAAATTTTCACAGAAACAACATACACATAACAACTACCTTGGCAAAATCTTTGATACCTCTGTTTTAATCATGTATATTCAAACTGCTGAATTCACTAAGTATTATGTACAGTCATGTTTCCCTAATTAAAAAAAAAACACAAAGATAAAGATTCCTAACCTGTTGTGATACTTCTATTGTACATTCTGTAATACAAATTGGCACAACATAGATGCATGGATTTCTTACTGATAAACTATGTTTGCTAGCTTGGCACAGATGTTAGGTCACACAGATTACTGTATGTAACTATGACCCAGGTGGAAAAAAGAGATCCATTAGTGCTGATAGGCATCAGATTTTTCCTCTTAAGCCTTTGTTCATGTTCACAAGTGTCTGAAGTGGGGGGATGTTCAAACACAGAAACAAAAACCACAGGGCTATTTCAAATTCTGTATTCCTAGAGAAAAACAGTTCACTTCCATATTGCTCTCTCTTTCAGAAAGCCCGGCCTTCCAAGTTCATCTAGCTTAGTGGTTTTGGCCACTCACATATCCTTCAGGGAATATTGGGGAATGAGTTACAAAGACCAAGCACCCTGCACATTGTGCTGTTTATAAGTCTGGTTGAGAACTAAATAAGGATGGGGCACAGCTGCAGACACACAGCAGGTAGAGAATCACTTAGATAATGAAAAGTAGCAGAATAACAAGTTTAGAAGGATAAAAAAAGTTCAGAACTGAGATCCTGGAGTGACAACAAAGACTGGAAGAGGAAAAGAATCACAATATTTAAATTCTAACGTGAAATCCCCAATCTGGAACAAGCAAGATTTGTAGGATATAAATTATAATTAAAAGATAGTGAACTCTGGTGCAGGGGAAATAACACTGCATTTGTGAACACAGGTATCTGAATTCTGGTTCTAGCCCAGTCACTGACTTACCTGTAACTTGAAGGAAATTATTTAACCTCTTTTGGGCCTATCCTTAAAATGACAGTGGCGGATTAGAAGTTTCAATTAAATATTTTCTACACTTCTAAAAATTAAAAAAAAATTCATATGAACATTTTTAAAGATCCCTACAGAGTATACAGGGCTGGACTGGTGGCTCAGCGGCAAAGACCCTGCCTGCCAATGCAGGAGATGCAGGTTTGATCCCTGGGTCAGGAAGATCCCCTGGAGAAGGAAATGGCAACCCACTCCCATATTCTTGTCTGGAAAATCCCATGGACAGAGAAGCCTGGCAGGCTACAGTTAATGGGGTCTTTAAGAGTTAGACACGACTTAGCCACTAAACAACAATGACAACAGAACATATCATGTATCAGATAATATCCACAAGATTATAGCAGAAACTTGTAGTGGCCACATAAATTTCCTGTGCAGCATTGCTGGATGTTGGTGTTAGTGCTCTGATTGTTCAGCACCAGTGATTCTGCACCTGGTGGGCTCTTAGGTTTAAGTGATATTCATCTAATCGTTTTTACCCCTGGATCCAGTCCCTTACTCAAACTAATATAAAATAAGTAAATTTTCTCTAAAGACTAAAAGCAGCATTTTTATCTCTTTTTGTTTTATCTTCTTTAGGCTATGAACATTCCTGTTTCTATCAGCTGTTGCTCATTTACATGATGTCAAAATTTGAGAAGAAAAAAGAACTGCTGACTTATAAACCAGTTCAAGTTGTTGGAATCTGTTTTAAACGGTGATACCCTGAATGCAATGAATGAGACAGACATTCCCCAATTTTAAATAATTTCATGTGCTTAACATCAAGGATGGCACAAGAAATTTCAGCTTCTAAGTACAGCTGCTAGCAAATTCAGACAAAGAAAAGTATATGAAATTGAAATGACATTAATTGCTGATATATGATGAGCAAAGTCTCAAGAGTTAGCAGTGATTATCCCCCCAAAAAGGCACTAGCAAAATTCAATAGAGTCAGACACTGTACTGAGTCCTTTACATTTCTTGTCATTTAATGGAAACTGGCTATTTGATAAATTAGGTTATCCACATGTGCCATGGAAGTGTGGCTCAGGGCAGCATGATCTGCAAAGTGAAAGTCACTCAATCATGTCTGACTCTGCAATGCCATGGACTGTGACCATCAGGATCCTCTGTCCATAGAATTCTTCAGTCACGAAGACTGGAGTGGGTTGTCATTCCTTCTCTTCAAATCTGGAGTTAAATTTACATTTGACAGCATTTCTTCCTCTACTGTCTACAGCTCTCGGCTTATCAAAAACATCTACCTTTGTGCTCTCCTGCATTAGATAAAACCACCAGTGATGTACCATTTCTTCTTACCTGTACATATTTCCTCTCTCAGTCAGTTCAGTTCAGTCGTTCAGTCATGTCTGACTCTTTGCAACCCCATGAACCACAGCACACCAAGCCTCCCTGTCCATCACCAACTCCTGGAGTCCATCCAAATCCATGTCCATTGAGTTGGTGATGCCATCCAACCATCTCATCCTCTGTCGTCCCCTTCTCCCCCTGCCCTCAATCTTTCCCAGCATCATGGTTTTTTCAAATGAATCAGCTCTTTGCATCAGGTGGCCAAAGTATTGGAGTTTCAGCTTCAGCCTCAGTCCTTCCAATGAACACCCAGGACTGGTCTCCTTTAGGATGGACTGGTTGGATTTCCTTGCAATCCAAGGGACTCTCAAGAGTCTTCTCCAGCACCACAGTTCAACAGCATCAATTCTTCGGCACTCAGCTTTCTTTATAGTCTGGACATCCATACATGACTACTGGAAAAACCATGAATAGATGGACCTTTGTTGACAAAGTAATGTCTCTGCTTTTTAACATGCTATCTAGGTTGGTTATACCTTTCCTTCCAAGGAGTAAGTGTCTTTTAATTTCATGGCTGCAGTCACCATCTGCAGTGATTTTGGAGCCCCCCAAAATAAAGTCAGCCATTGTTTCCACTGTTTCCCCATCTATTTCCCATGAAGTGATGGGACCGGATGCCGTGATCTTAGTTTTCTGATTGTTGAGCTTTAAGTCAATTTTCTCACTCTCATATTTCACTCTCAACAAGAGGCTCTTTAGTTCTTCTTTGCTTTCTGCCATAAGGGTGGTGTCATCTGCATTTCTGAAATTATTGATATTTCTCCAGGCAATCTTGATTCCAGCTTGCGCTTCAACCAGACCAGCATTTCTCATGATGTACTCTGCATATAAATTAAATAAGCAGGGTGACAATATACAGCCTTGACATACTCCTTTACCTCCTTGGAAGCAGTCTGTTGTTCCATGTCCAGTTCTAACTGTTGCTTCATGACCTGCATATAGGTTTCTCAAGAGGCAGGTCAGGTGGTCTGGTATTCCCATCTCTCTCAGAATTTTCCACAGTTTATTATGATCCACACAGTCAAAGGCTTTGGCATAGTCAATAAGACAAAGTCAATAAATTTTCTCTCTAACTTTCCCTTAAGTGAGATACAGCATTTTTTTTTCTATGTTAGAATTCATCTCACATGAGACTTCCCAGTTATCTCAGTGGTAAAGATTCAGCCTGCCAGTGCAGGAAGCACAGGAGATACGGGTTTGATCCCTCAATTGGGAATATCTCCTAGAGAAGGAAATGGTAACTTGTTCTAGTATACTTGCCTGGAGAATCCCATGGACAGAGGAGCCTGGGAGGCTACAGATCATGGGGTTGCAGAGTCAGACATAACTGAGCATGCACACACACACACAAATATATACATGCTAGACAGCAGAAAAGACTCAAGTATAGCCTTAATACTAAAATGTTAATAAAGTCTAATTCAATTGCTGTCTTTTCCTTGCTCATGTATATCAGTTTTATGTCAGAATATACCAAGAGCCCTCAAGAAGAGATGATTGTATCTCATGATTTCTACGCACCAACATTTCAGACACAGCTTATTGTGAAAAGTGGGTTTTCATCATGGCAGGATAAATTTTAACTAGAAATCATTTTAAAATATATAATCTTTGGATGTTTTTCTATGTTATATAACCTTGTTCAAAATGTACCTCAGACAGCCAGGCTGCAGACAGCTATAGATGCCTCCGGTACATTGTGAATCATCATTATAATGAAACCACCATTTATCTTAGCTTGGGACTTGAACCCACATGCTGGGACTTGAACCCAGCCTAAGCCCAGTTTGGGACCCTAACCCAGGTAAAAGTCTTCCAACTGAGATCAGAGACCTGGTTCCAGGGCCTAGTGAAGCTTAGGTTCTTGATGGCTCCTTGCAGAAAGAATTCAGTGAGAGACATAGTGATAGGTAAGAAGTGGCTTTATTCAGAGAAAAACACTCCACAGAGTGTGGGCCATGACGGAGGACTAGCACAGTGGTGAAATGTGGCAATTCGTTTTCATGACCTGGATAATTTCCTAAGCTAATGAGTGGGAGGATTATCCCAACTATTTTGGGGAAGGGGTGGTGATTTCCAGGAATTGGACCACCATCCACGTTTTGGTCTTTTGGTGGTGTCTTGAAACTGTCAAGGCACCTCTGGGTGTGTCATTTAGCTTGTTGATTAAGGATCAAGGTCTAGTTGATGTTGATTTGTTTGCCATCTTGGATCCTTTTGATTCTAATTGGTTTATGTTGTATCTTCAAGCTATGTCATTCTTTCAAAAGTTGTGCCCTGCCCCCTTCCTTCCTGTTTCAATAATACCAGTAAAATCCCTCCAAATCCTGTAATCTTATAAACCACATCATTCTCTGTCATCTTTGTATTTTTCTAGAACCCCATAGAAATACTGTGATGCGTGTGGGTGACAGATCAGGGGTACTGGAGACAGCAGATAGGTTTTGATCATAAAAAAAGAGGAAGAATGTTAGGGTGTTAGGGAATGATGTCTGTCTTTTAATGCCCAGATTAAAATAATGGTAGTAAGCAAAACCCTTACCAAACACAAACCAGATAGAATTCCTGGGGCAGTGAGGAGCTGGTGTGTATGTGTGGTGAAGCATGTCTTACTGCATATATCAGAATATCTGGATGAGGTGATGACTAAATGGGTCAGGAAAAAGTGGAGGTGATGATATGAAAATGTACTTTTATAAGTTTAAATTTAGCTATGTTATATTTGACTTTGCTTCCTTCTGTCACTTATCATATTCACTATTCCTCATTGCTTTATAATAATCTAGAAATGTCATTTTTCTTTTAAGTCATCACTAAGATTTTTGAAAATGCTTGAGTAAAGCAGAGGATACAGGAGGATCCTATAGATTTTCATCAATCAATTAAGCAGCACTTTTTCAAGTAACTTGCTATTCAACCAGTTATAAAATGCAGCTAATTTCATCTTTCATAATTTCCCCTTTTGGGCTATTAGGATCCATTATATTAATTGCTTATATGAAAATAATAAAATTGATATACATATCTTCATGATTCTTCTACCCGGAGTAATAGTATAAAAAATAAAATGAGATTGGATTAGAATGTATTATTATTTATTTATACTTTGGTGAATGCAATTTGTNAATGAGATTGGATTAGGATGTATTATTATTTATTTATACTTTGGTGAATGCAATTTGTTCTTCAATAATAGACTTTTTCTTATAATCCCACAATTATTTACTTAATAGTCTATAGGCTTGCCTAGCAATAATCCTGAATCCTGAAGATCCTGAAGTTGCTCAGTCGTGTCCGACTCTTTGCGACC
>SJYQ01005082.1:96946-118084 GCA_006410935.1 Redunca redunca
GTCAGTGTACTGTAAAACTGTAGACAGGAGTAATAATGACCTCTAAAATGTTTGTGTTCATTGGTGGAGGCTGAGTTAATTAGGACAGAAAGTTTAAATAATTTCTTTTCTGAATGTTCTAAGTAGAATGGCCTGAAATAAACATAAGTTAGTGCAGAAGTTATAATCTCTTAAAGTGGTAATATATCCAATGATTCCCTATTTATGTCTATATACCATTTGACCTTGACAGTCTCAAGTGGCTCTATACTATGCCTTTTTTGATATAAGTGTCTATAGACTAGCAAGAACAGAAATTGGGCAATGTTTCTTCAACAGTCTTGGCAAGGCTTACCTTATCTGTATATACTAGGTCCAGAAAAGTCCTTTTCAATCAATATGTTAAAAAAAAGTCACCTAGTAAAAGCAATGAAATATGTTGGTCTAACCACCTGAATCCTACCCTAACTCCCATGAGTTGGAATTAGTCATATGGGAACGAATCCAGGGAAGGAAAACTCAAGTTCCTTTTTCCTTTTCATGTAATCACAAAGAGTGATGTATCTTTTATTGCTGTTATTGAATGATGTATTAACCAAACTGAGTGCCTTCTTTTCAGAAATCCTCATTTATTTCTTTATGAAATGTGACGTTTCAAGGGGGAACTGACATAAATGAACACATGTACTGACTAGTTTTATCACCTTTCATGTTATTGACTCTAGGAGAAGGAAATGGCAACCCACTCCAGTACTCTTGCTTGGAAAATCCCATGGACAGAGAAGCCTGGTACGCTGCCGTTCCATGGGGTTGCTAAGAGTTGGACATGACTGAGTGACTTCACTTAATTTTTAACTTTCATGCATTGGAGAAGGAAATGGCAACCCACTCCAGTGTTCTTGCCTGGAGAATCCCAAGAACAGGGGAGCCTGGTGGGCTGCCGTCTATGCGGTCTATGGGGTCGCACAGAGTTAGACACGACTGAAACGACTTAGCAGCAGCAGCAGTAGCAGGGCACTATTATTCCAGGGAACCAACTTTAGGAAACATTGTCCTAGTTATAATATGATTTTTGCTTATCTTTGCTTCATCTTAATCTGCTCAAGATCTCTTACCTTAAATATTACCAGATGCTCACTAATCTAGGTTAACTGGGCTTAACTGGAATGACAGCTTTTAACTCAACAATAGAACTGATTTGGGGTGGGGGGAGCCATATATTGAAACACACACAATGTGTTTTTTTTTCATTGCTTTCAAATTCTTAATTCACAGGATAATTCGCACTTATTTTTAAAGTCCACCATTATTAAGACCAATTCCTTAGATTTCCTATTAGATAGGAGTGACCATAGACAACCATTAATAATCTTTTAGAAATAAATGACAATTTGAAGCTTTATTCAAAGCTGATATCCAGTTTTACATAGACAACAACAACAAAATCTTCCTTTTTTAAGATACCAGGACAGATCTGAAGAATTTAAATCAGGAAAACTAAGTAATTTTATATAGCATTTAAACCGGGAAGTTACTAAACACCAAGCAAAAATAAAAGAGAAAATCTATTATCAGTTTATTGGGCAGAGATGACAACAAAAATTATTAACTGTTTTATTGATCAACTATATTTTCCTTTACTCTAAAAATGAGATGTAAATCCATTTTTCAACAGATAAGTGACTTTGAGTCTTTTCTACAGAAGGTTAGAAATATCATACAGGTGCACAGCTATTCACTAGCTGAGGTGCTTTTGTTAAAAAAATTAGCCTTTTCATTCGTTTAAGTCTTCCCTAATACTGACAACCAAATAAAGACAAGAAGTAATTTTACCATTCAGCCATATGTAAAAAGAAAGAAAGCAGTTAAGACTAAAATGGCCTGGACCACAGATACTAAATAAATATTTTTAATAAATGTAGACTTCTGCAATCAGGAAAAATGAGACTTAACCAGCCCACTAGTAGCTTTAAAATACCCCACAAACATGCATCATTCTCTAAGCTATATTTTCAATCTTCAATATATTTATCTGGCATATTTTCTATGTGTCTAACCCAATTTTGCTTTTTCACTATTAAAATAAAGAGTTAAATATGATTTTAATTATAATTTTATACTGTAACCAATTATTTAGAACTTTTTTTGCTGGTACAATAATGTAGTAACCCATTCTATTATATGTGTGTGAAAGGAAAATGGAGTCAAATTCTTCCATCTATGATGGCTGGATGGCATCACCAACTCGATGGACATGAGTTTAGGTGAACTCCGGGAGTTGGTGATGGACAGGGAGGCCTGGCGTGCTGCGGTTCATGGGGTCGCAGAGAGTCAGACACAATTGAGTGACTGAACTGAACTGAACTGATGAGTAAATTTCCACATGACTAACTCCAAATCATAGGTCAGGAACTGTGCAATATAATTAGTTCACTTAGCAAAGTAAAATGTGAGTTGGCCCATGTAGCATCACGCAGAAGAAGAATTGAGTTTAGGCCAGTCACTCAGTCATGTCCCACTCTTTGTGACCCCGTGGACCGCTGGATGCCAGGCTTCCCTGTCCATCACCAACTCCTGGAGATTACTCAAATTCATATCCATCAAGTCAGTGGTGATGCCATCCAACCATCTCATCCTCCCTTCTTCTCCTGCCCTCAATCTTTCCCAGCATGAGGATCTTTTCAAATGAGTCAGTTCTTTGCATCAGGTGGCCAAATATTGGGAGTTTCAGTTTCAGCTTCCAGAAGTACACTGGCTACTAACTGTTTCTCTAGGAAGCTGATCACCCATATAATTCAGTATAGCAATCTATGTCAGAGCTTGAACTGACCTTTGTATATTCTTCCTCCATGCACACAGTAGGCTCTGAGAAAAGGTTTGAGAATGATAAACCACTTACATGTACTGTCACTCTATGATAACATGTATTCCAACAATTTCAATTTTTTATATAAGATAAACCCAAATTTAAGAGAGTAATTTTCAACCAGCAAGTTTTTTTTTATTTGTGATTTTATTTCCAGACTACAAAATGGGATATTCATCAACTCTATCTTTTATCTTTGTAACTATTTTCTACTATAACTTAAATCATGAAAAGACATTAAGGGTCATCCTGATACAGACACACTCATAATTATTATGAACATGTAACAGTTAAGAGAAAGAAGAGTTAGAATTGATAAAAAAAATCTTTTAGGTTTGACCCATTTTACTTCTTTCTTGGGCATACAGACACAGGCTAATATTCACATCTGTGCTAAATATAAAAATACCTGAGAGTTACTGGATAAAATCCAATTTTTTATAGGCAGTCTTTTAGTTACTCCATCTTTATATGCATTGACTTATATGAAAACTAAGACAAAGTTAAATGAGTTCTCTTTAAAATAATTTCCTTTTTGAAACTATGCATATATGTCTATGTATTCGAGTTTTGAAGATTACAGACATTCTGTAAATGCATATATGCAGTTTCTTCATTGCATATATACATATTACCCAACAGAAAAAACAAAAACAAAAAAAGAAGTGCCTGGGGAGGAGTAAGCAGGAATAGAACTAGTATTGTACCATCCCTAGAATGCTTTAGGATTATATTTTAAATTTCCATATCTAAATCACTTCTATTCTTATCACATTGCATAAAGCTGGGTGATAATTTGAATTTTAATTTCCTCATTAAAAAATTAGTCTACCCTATCATCACCAATGCTTGCTTTTCAAAGAAAGAAGTTTCATTCAAGTTGCAAATGTTTTGACAAAACAATGCATATATTTTTATCAATCTGGATTATAATTTTATTCTTAAACTAGCATTAACTAGCATCTATAGTTAATGTTTCTCCTTTATTTTGTATGCCTTGTTAAAGGAGAAAGTGATCAACTGAGTTGTGTGTTATATTTGTTTGATTATTTGGTCAATGTATGAATCAAGTAATTTTATTATTTGCTTTGAAATCATTATAATTCTGAGAAAAATAATATTAATGATCTAATAGATCAAATAATACAAATCTTTCTTAGTACATGTCTTTTAACTTTTAAACAACTCTGAAAGTACAATCCAATTACTTCCTTTCTGCAAAAGAATTAACAGGTTTTCAAAGTTATTCCGTCACTTGCCCAAAGCCCCATAGTCAGTAAACATCGCTCTGTTATCTAAGCCACTATCTCTTTGACAACAAAGAGGAAAGGAAATTACAAGTATGGAACACATGTTGACATTCATTATATGAAGACTAATCTGTTTTGAGGATACTCAAAGTGAAATATATATAAAATAGAAGGCCACTGTTTAGGATACTGATGGAACAATTTGCTTCAATTTCACAAATTATTTCTTAAATAAGTTGTAAAGTGGAATAATTGATAGAAATAGGAGAGACAAAAGAGCAGGTACAAAATGACTTCTGATCTCACTTTCTTCTGCATCTCTCTGCCTCTTCAGTCACTGCTAAGAAATGATAGTATGTTTAGATATTGACTGAGTTTGTTTATCTTTTTCAAGGTTGGGGGCAGTTTCTGCAATACAGACAAATTAAATAAAGTATATGGTCATAATGAAGAATTGATGCTTTTGAACTGTGGTGTTGAAGAAGACTCATGAGAGTCCCATGGACTGCAAGGAGATCCAACCAGGCCATCCTAAAGGAGATCAGTCCTGGGTGTTCATTGGAAGGACTGATGTTGAAGCTGAAACTCCAGTACTTTGGCCACCTCATGCGAAGAGTTAACTCATTGGAAAAGATCCTGATGCTGGGAGGGATTGGGGGCAGGAGGAGAAGGGGACGACAGAGGATGAGATGGCTGGATGGCATCACCGACTTGATGGACATGAGTTTGGGTAAACTCTGGGAGTTGGTGATGGACAGGGAGGCCTGGTGTGCTGCAATTCATGGGGTTGCAAAGAGTCGGACACAACTGAGCGAATGAACTGAGCTGATCCACATAATAACAGAAGAGTAAAAATACTAATCAACTCTAGGTCAGTCCAGTTCTAGCATTTGGGCTACATTGGATGACTTCAGCATTGTAAAAAAACCACTAAAGCTTTAGGTCTAGGACACACTGCTATGGAAAGTGGTTGCAAATGGCAATGGACACGGTCTAGTGAGCTCCTTTTGAGAGAGTCACCATGTCCACATATGGGCGTGAAGCTTGTTAGTCTACACAGACTGACGCTCTTTCCACTCTAAATAAAACTAAATTTGAGATAAAGAAGAGTAAACAATGCAGTGGTTATATACAGTTATCTGAGTAAGCAAAAATGGTAAAAACATAAAAGTGCCCTAAACATTTCTAGCACATTATGGCACGCAAATCATTTTGACCATTGGACTAAAAAATCAAACATGATAATGTAGGGGGTGTGTGTGTGTGTGCGTGTTTGGTCTATATTTCATGTTTATCAGTTTCCAATAGTTAAGAAATTTTGATGTTCTACCAGAACTGATATCAGCTTTCCTCTGCATTTCTCTTACGAAATTAGGCATTGTTTAGAGTTTTGTCTTATCTTTTTCTGGCTTGTTGGAAACATGAATTTGTCAATTATTGAATGTCACATTAATTTTCAGTCATTGAGAGCATGCCACTTTATACATCCCCACAGATTAAAAAAGTGAAGCTATTGTGAGTTAAGATGCTCAATATCAAGTTACTAATTAGCATCACCGACTCAATGGATGTGAGTCTCAGTGAACTCCGGGGGTTGGTGATGGACAGGGAGGCCTGGTGTGCTGCGATTCATGGGGTCGCAAAGAGTCGGACACGACTGAGTGACTGAACTGAACTGAATTAGCATGCTGGGCTTCCCAGGTGGTTCCATGGTAAAGAATCTGCCTGCCAATGCAAGAGATGCAAGAGGCATGGGTTTCATCCCCGGGTTGGGATGAGCCCCTGGAGAAGGAAATGGCCTGTCCAGTATTTTTGCCTGGAAAACTCCCACAGACAAAGGAGTCTGGAGAGCTAGAGTCCGGGGCATTGCAAAGAGTCAGACATGACTGAGTGCACATGCATGTGCATGTAAACACACACACACACAATTAGGGATTCAAACTCAAATGTCTTATGCTGAAGTAAAGACTCTTGTCACTATCTTCAACACCTTAAATACTAACTTGGCTTGGCGATGGATCCTTTTCAGTCCAAATCTTAATTGCACATATTATTATATTTAGCTTGCTGCTACTACTGCTGCTAAGCTGCTTCAGTCGTGTCCGACTCTGTGCAACCCCATAGACAGCAGCCCATCAGGCTCCCCATCCCTGGGATTCTCCAGACCAAGAATACTGGAATGGGTTACCTTTTCCTTCTCCAATGTATGAAAATGAAAAGTGCAAGTGAAGTCGCTCAGTCGTGCCTGACTCTTAGCGACCCCCTGGACTGCAGCCCACCAGGCTCCTCCATCCATGGGATTTTCCAGGCAAGAGTCCTGGAGTGGGGTGCCATTGCCAAGCTGCCTTATAGCTAGGAGGCTGTGCAGGACCCAACCCTAAGGAGGTGCCACTTATACTGTAGTCTATGGAAATGGGCTCCCTAGAGTTGCACATGGAAGATCCAATTTTAGAACTGCCACTGTGTCAACAAACTCTATTCTTGTTTTCCAAGTTGTCACATAAAATAAACTCAAAATTCTACTATAGAAGATAGCAGCCCACAGACTTCAATGGATAAAACATTAAAGCTTCTTCAATGGAGAAAAGACTCATTCAGAAGATCTGTGGTAGTTCCTAGCTTGTGTTAAATTTTGATCAAGTTCTTGGAGTATAATAAAGAATGGCAACCCACTCCAGTACTCTTGCCTGGAAAATCCCATGGACGGAGGAGCCTGGTAGGCTGCAGTCCATGCGGTCACAAAGAGTCAGACACGACTAAGCGACTTCACTTTCACTTTTCATTTTCATGCATTGCAGAAGGAAATGGCAACCCACTCCAGTGTTCTTGCCTGGAGAATCCCAGGGACAGCGGAGCCTGGTGGGCTGCTGTCTATGGGGTCACACAGAGTTGGACACGACTGAAGTGACTTAGCAGTAGCAGCAGCAACAGGCAGAGTTTTTCCAGATCCAGTGACATGGAATAAACTTATAAACCATAATGTGCTGTGACAGACAGGCAAAATATTCATGAACTATTCCCCCTCTATTCTGAGCAGAAATATACACTACATCTCCCAGATTTACCTATAGTTAGGTGTGTTGATCTGAATGAATTCTGGCTTATGGATTGTGGGTAGATGTGAAGGTCATCTATAAAGTACCCATAAAAACATACTGTGAAATGCTCTTTTCTGCATCTTTCCTTACCTTCTGTAGAGACCCTAGGACAACATACGATCTACAGGAGAGAACAGAGTCAACAGGAGCCCCTGGTACCCCAGGGTAGGCACTGGACTGATTGAACAATAAATAGATAAATATTTGTTGGGTCAAGCTACTGAAATGCTGGGGTTCTTTGTTAAAGCAAATTCTCCTGATCTGAATAATGGAAGGCTTATTGAAGGGTGTATTACTAGTAATTATTATTAGCACAGTAGCCCAAATCCAGACTTTCTACTATACCAATATTCTACTGTCAGTTTATATAGTGTTGCTGTTTTAAAAGTATTTCTTAAGGTTTTCCATATCTGCTGTAGCACCCCAATTCCACTCACAAGGATTGAATTGCAAATGACTAACTGATCTTAACTTAGCCTACTTGTGCAGCTTCAGCAACTCCCAAAAACGGTTCTTTTCTAAGCATTCTTCCTAAAAAAAAAAAGAAACTCTTTCTGCTATGTACATGACTTCTGAGCACCTTAAATAGTACTAGATAAAGGCAATAGTTTTGAACATTTCCAATATATTTTGTAACAAAGAAACAGATAAAAGTTCACATTATTTACATTTGATAGCAATCCGAAGCATGCGTCATTGCTATTTGTAGTACATTTGAAAATTGCACTTCATACTAATGATTGCTATTGCCTCTTCAACAGTCTCTATTTTCAAGGCAGATGATGGGACACTGAAGTTGATGACGGAGAAGCTTATGGTCTCAGCGGAGTCAATATTGGGCAATGAAAACAACATATTCAGAGAGATAGATACTGTATGATATCGCTTATATTTAGAATCTAAAATAATAAAACAAACTAGTGAATATAAAAAAAAAAAGAAAAGGGCTCACAGATATAGAGAACAAACTAGTGGTTACCAGTGGGTTGAGGAAAGGGAGGTGGGGAAAAAGACGGGTAGGGGATTAAAAGGTACAAACTACTATGTATAAAATAAATAAGGATATATTGTACAGCACAGGAAAATATAATCATTATCTTATAATAACATTAAATAGAGTAAAATCTATAAAAATACTGAATCACTCTGTTTTACATCTGAAACTAATATCGTAAATCAACTATATCTTAATTTAAAAAAAAAAAACACTCAAAAGATAAGCATATGTGCAATGGACCATTAAAGAAAAGATTCACTGGCTTTATTGAAAAACCTAAAACTATAAATTATCTGACCTAAAGTGGGGGCAGGAGGAGAAGAGGACGACAGAGGATGAGATGGCTTGATGGCATCACTGATTAGATGGACGTGAGTTTGAGTGAACTCCGGGAGTTGGTGATGGACAGGGAGGCCTGGTGTGCTGCAATTAATGGGGTCACAAAGATTCGGACACAACTGAGCGACTAAACTGAGCTGAACTGAGGAAGTACTTGCTAAAATAAAAAATATTTAATTTAACTAACTAATTCTCCAGTCTACTAAATGTGGAAATGATCTAAGGTAGGAACAATTTATTTGAAACAGTAGTTTCTAAATACATCAAAGCACTGGTCTAATTCTAACAGCATGTACTTGACCAAAGATTATTTTCATTAAACTTCCTAACCTACTATATTAGAGAAATCCAGGAATACTAAATGAAACAATCTCCCTTTTCTAAGAAATGTCTCAGTACTACATGCATAACCAATCAGGAAAAGACTGGAAACAATAAAGCAGTGATCAGAAAATCTAACTCTTTCTCAAGTGTTATTATATGCAATTAATAAACTTTTCTTAATAGCTCAGATTTTTTTAATGGAAACCCACATATTTTTCTCCAAATGTTTGCCCTTTCTCTTTCTTACACTATTCTCAGGTTTAGCTTTCATCCACCCCTCCTATCATAGCTTTGTCCCAACTTTTATAAAGTACTAAGGAACTGCCATAGAAACCACTTCAGGAAAGAATTCAGAGTCAAGGTAAAATATGACAGCAACAAGGGTCATAAACACTGTATGAACTATGCCCCATCAGATGACATTAACATCAGTTTCACTCTGTCAGTGGTTGGTAATCCTTTCTCCTGACAATCCCTCTTCATCCACTCAATCGCAACACCTCGAAATTCTTGTGATTGACATATCACCCTGAAAAGAACCTCCCTTCTGGTCTGAAAGAGATGTCTCTCCTTATCCATTCCATTTACACCAACACTCAAAAGACAGACAACAAACAGGAATTTATTGAAACAAATGCAAGTAGGTCCAAAATCATTTAAATCTTCAATCAACCAAGAGTAGGTAATACTCACAGCAACTTTGCCTTATTGCTTCATTAGTACAGAAACAAAAATAAAGAGACACACAATTGGCATTCTGAAATCTTCTGGTCATGGATTAAAGGTTTTACATGCTAAAAGTCAATAAGCCCACCTAACACATGGCTGACAATGGCAGTTCTGCCACTAAAGTTTACGAGTGAGGAAACAGAAAATTTCAAAAGTAGTAATCAACATGGTTGATGAGGAGCATTTAATTTCCTTTCAAATTGGACACCAAAGCTTTCAGCATAGTTAGTTGTTTGATAGAACTGCTTATGCTTATCAATGTAATGATAGCTCTTTCCTATTGAACCATGTAATTAAGTATGCTCTCTCTAACACATTCATGTGCAGCTAATAAAAGGGCAATGAATGGTGTACTTCTCAATAGTTTTATTTTTTATTAATTAATTAGTGAGGCCTTAAAAATAGCTGTGAAAAGAAGAGAAGTGAAAAGCAAAGGAAAAAAGAAAAGATATAAGCATCCGAATGCANGCCTTCTTCAGCGGTCAATGCAAAGAAATAGAGGAAAACAATAGAATGGGAAAGACTAGAGATCTCTTCAAGAAAATTAGAGATACCAAGGGAACATTTCATAAAAAGATGGGCTCTATAAAGGACAGAAATGGTATGGGCCTAACAGAAGCAGAAGATATTAAGAAGAGTTGGCAAGAATACACAGAAGAACTGTACAAAAAAGAGCTTCACAACCCAGATAATCATGATGGTGTGATCACTCACCTAGAGCCAGACATCCTGGAATGTGAAGTCAAGTGGGCCTTAGAAAGCATCACTACAAACAAAGCTAGTGGAGGTGATGGAATTCCAGTTGAGCTATTTCAAATCCTGAAAGATGATGCTGTGAAAGTACTGCACTCAATATGCCAGCAAATTTGGAAAACTCAGCAGTGGCCACAGGACTGGAAAAGGTCAGTTTTCATTCCAATCCCAAAGAAGGGCAATGACAAAGAATGCTCAAACTACTGCACAATTACACTCATCTCACAGGCTAATAAAGTAATGCTCAAAATTCTCCAAGACAGGCTTCAGCAATATGTGAACTGTGAACTTAGAGGTATTCAAGCTAGTTTTAGAAAAGGCAGAGGAACCAGAGATCAAATTGCCAACATCTGCTGGATCATCAAAAAAGCAAGAGAGTTCCAGAAAAACATCTATTTCTGCTTTATTGACTATGCCAAAGCCTTTGACTGTGTGGATCACAATAAACTGTGGAAAATTCTGAAAGAGATGGGAATACCAGACCACCTGACCTGCCTCTTGAGAAACCTATATGCAGGTCAGGAAGCAACAGTTAGAACTGGACATGGAACAACAGACTGGTTCCAAATAGGAAAAGGAGTACATCAAGGCCCAATGTTGCCACCCTGCTTATTTAACTTCTATGCAGAGTACATCATGAGAAACGCTGGACTGGAAGAAGCACGAGCTGGAATCAAGATTGCTGGGAGAAATATCAATAACCTCAGATATGCAGATGACACCACCCTTAATCCAGAAATTGAAGAGGAACGAAAAAGCCTGTTGATGAAAGTGAAAGAGCAGAGTGAAACAGTTGGCTTAAAGCTCCACATTCAGAAAACAAAGATCATGGCATCTAGTCCCATCACTTTATGGGAAATAGATGGGGAAACCGTGTTAACAGTGTCAGCCTTTATTTTTTTTAGGCTCCAAAATCACTGCAGATGGTGACTGCAGCCATGAAATTAAAAGATGCTTACTCCTTGGAAGGAAAGTTATGAACAACCTAGATAGCATATTCAAAAGCAGAGACATTACTTTGCCAACAAAGGTCCGTCTAGTCAAGGCTATGGTTTTTCCAGTCGTCATGTATGGATGTGAGAGTTGGACTGTGAAGAAAGCTAAACACTGAAGAACTGATGCTTTTGAACTGTGGTGTTGGAGAAGACTCTTGAGAATCCCATGGACTGCAAGGAGATCCAATCAGTCCATTCTAAAGGAGATCAGTCCTGGGTGTTCTTTGGAAGGACTGATGCTAAAGCTGAAACTCCAGTACTTTGGCCTTCTCATGTGAAGAGCTGACTCATTGGAAAAGACCCTAATGCTGGGAGAGATTGGGAGCAGGAGAAGTGGACGACAGAGGATGAGATGGCTGGATGGCATCACCGACTCGATGGACATGCGTTTCTGTAAACTCCGGGGGTTGGTGATGGACGGGGAGGCCTGGTGTGCTGCAATTCATGGGGTCACCAAGAGTCGGACACGACTGAGTGACTGAACTGAACTGAAATGAACTGAATTTATTTTTGGCTGTGCTTAGTCTTTGTTGCTGCTCTAGGGTTTTCTCTAGTTGTGGTGCGTGGGCTTCTCGTTGCTGTGGCTTCCCTTGTGGCCAAGCACAGGCTCTAGGGCACATGGGCTTCAGTAGGTGCAGCACATGGGCTCAGAATTTGCAGCTGAAAGGCTCCAGAGTTCAGGTTCAGTAGCTGTGGTGCATGAGGCTTAGTTGCCCTGGGGCATGTGGGACCTTCTAGACCTGGGATCAAACCAGTGTCCCTGGCATTGGCCTGCAGATTCTTAACCAGTGGAGCACCAGGGAAACCTTTTCACCAGTTTTAAGTAATAATAAAAAATCCTAGTACTGTAACAAGTATATTATCAATCAAAACTTTAATTCCAATCTAGGGACACAATCCTAAATTCCAGCTTGCATGTCGGTCACATAAATTACTGAAACAGTAGGAAAATGTTACTTTGATAGCTGCCATAATGCAATAAAGTTCTATTTCGGAACAGAAGATAACAATTGCCAATCTGAGGCAGTGATGAGGGGAGAGAATCAAAATATTCGAATCACCTACATTCTATCTTTGCTTAAAACAAACAAATAAAATGTCTGTGCCAAAGTAAAAATTTGCCACTTTATTTCCATTAGAAATTTATGTTGAATTAAAGAGAATATTTTAAATGACTCAGTTTGCTTGATTACATGATCCTAATTTTTATCAACTGGGTAAAAAATTATTGATCAAGTTAGCCCATCCATTACAAAGGCACTTTCTATGCCCCAAACATAAACATACCTCATTGAGGATAGTGGTTACCCCTTGCTTTGAGGCACTCATGTACCCATGAACTCTTCCCAAATACAGTTTTATGTTAGGAATTAGGAGACACCTCAAAATTTCACCTCATACTAAATATTTTTCAGCATGATATGTGTGTCTTCCAAATAAATAACTATGTGCCCCAGAATATATATGACATTATGCTGAAGTCAAGAGTCCCAGGAAAAAGAATAGAACTAACATCAAAGTTATGGCCCTAAGAAATGTTATGTGAGAAAACCATCAGCATGAAAACTGTCCAGGTAGGTGTGCAGGAGGTGAAAAATAACAACACATGAATGGGAAGAAGAGTTAAGTTCAGCCTCTGGGATAAGAACAAGAATGAGGAGGTTAATCTGCAGGGAGCCTGGTTAGTGAAGCAGACAGCATGAAGTAGTGATTTCCAAACAGTCCAAGTATGAAGACTTCTTTCTGACAAGCATAGTGGTGGTGAGGATGTGGGGAAAAGGACATTTGTTTATGATATTGGTATATTTACATATAGATACAGTATTTTTCAAGGACAATTTGGTAAGACTTACCAAATTTTAAAATACTAAATCTCTCTAACCTGCGAGTTACACTTTTAGAAATCTAGAGTACAAAAACACCCATGTACTCAAATGGGTGTACAAACACCCATATACTATCTGCAGTTTTGTATTATATTCACTACAGATTTGCTTGCTGCTAAGCTGCTTCAGTGGTGTCTGACTCTGTGCGACCCCATAGACGGCAGCCCACCAGGCTCCCCCATCCTTGGGATTCTCTAGGCAAGAACACTGGAGTGGGTTGCCATTTCCTTCTCCAATGCATTTAAGTGAAAAGTGAAAGTAAAGTCGCTCAGTTGTGTCCAACTCTTCGAGACCCCATGTACTGCAGCCCACCAGCTTCCTCCGCCCATGGGATTTTCCAGGCAAGGGTACTGGAGTTACTTAAACATGTACAATGATGGAGAAAATCTAATGGGCAATAAATACAGAAATAATCAATATGTATTCATATTTTAGAATACCATATATCCCTCAAAAATGCATGTTCAATCTCTGGATTTAGATAGAATATCAAGCATATTGTTGAAAGAAAAAATTAACTTGTAGAATACTATATGTAGTATGATGCAGATCATATTCATATATGTAAGATTACATTCGTATGTGCTGCTGCTGCTGCTGCTGCGGCTAAGTCACTTCAATCGTGTCCGACTCTGTGCAACCCCATAGACGGCAGCCAACCAGACTCCCCGTCCCCAGGATTCTCCAGGCAAGAACACTGGAGTGGGTTGCCATGTCCTTCTCCAAGGCATGAAAGTGAAAAGTGAAAGTGAAGTAGTTCAGTCGTGTCCGACTCCTAGTGACCCCATGGACTGCCACCCACCAGGCTCCTCCATCCATGGGATTTTCCAGGCAAGAGTACTGGAGTGGGGTGCCATGGCCTTCTCTATTTGTATGTGCAGAAGCAAACAAAAGAAAAAGCACAAGCTTAGCACTGTTTATTAATACAGTTCTATTTTTGTTAGAGGTTTGTTAATAACAAAATCAATGCTAGTTTAATATAAAAGTAATAACATTGGGTGGGGGAAACTATTACTTTTAAGTCCAAGATAAGACAGAATGAGAAATCTGGAGTTTCATCCAATTTAAACTTGAGGATTTGTGAAGAGCAGACACGACACTCAGGCTTATATCACTTCTTTGGCAGAGCTACCAGATCTAGAAATATTTTAAGACCAAATGGATTGATGTTATATGTTCTGCATAATGTTACTTTGGTAACAAAGTAGACAAAACTTAATGGAAATAGAAGTGCTTGTGGAAACCATATTATATTGCAAACATGCTGGCAAACAGTTAAATAATGATGGAGCTGTGACAATAAATGTGTGTTTTTTATGTCCTTACAGTAGAGCGAATCACCAGTGTGATAAACTTTTTGCTTCTCTCAAGGCGGTAAAATATTGGACCTATGGAGATGATCAAGAATCTTAAGTTTTGTGAGAACTGCTTTCCCTCATTTTTAAACATTTTCATAAATAAAATAAAAACCTAAGTAATTAAAAATAAAGTCTCTTGAGGAACTAGACATTTTTGACCCCACGGACTGTAGCCCACCAGGCTCCTCTGTCCATGGAAATCTCCAGGCAAGGATACTGGAGTGGGTTGCCATTTCCTACTCCATGGGATCTTCCCTGCCCTGGGAATGAACCTGGGTCTCCTGCAGTTCAGACAGATTCTTTATTGCCTGCACCAGGGAAGTTCTAATTAAAAATAAAGTTTCTTGAATAACTATATATACATATTTTAAATCTTAGGGTAAATAAACCCCCCAAAGTTTAACCTGACTATAAGTCGAAATAAAATAATAAATGACAAAAACTCAATTATTAGTTCTCTGAAAACATTTCCCCTTGTGTTCCCAGAGGCATGGCACATTTGGACAAAACCTGGCAGACTCTTCACTCACACTGCAGTGGAAAGAAGGCCAATTTGGGTACAGGAGGAACACTGTGCAGGGAAAGCTGAGGAGTCAGCCTCCACCCCTTATCATTGACCCCAGAGGGTCTGATGGGTAGCCCAGAGTCTGATGGGTGACCAGTTGTTCCTCTGTGAACAATAATTCTGTGTATTCACTGCAGCTATCCCTACAGAGTTCCAGTAATCTGTGAACATTATATTTTTTTATATATTTTAACACTTCAGATACAGTCCAGCCAATAAATCCTTTCTTAAGCTTTCTTCAGCTAAGTTTTCAGTTGTTCAGTCGTGTCCTACTCTGCGACCCCATGAACCTCAGCACGCCAGGCCTCCCTGTCCATCACCAACTCCTGGAGTTTATTCAAACTCATGTCCATTGAGTCAGTCATGCCATCCAAACATCTCATTTTTGTCATCCCCTTCTCCTCCCACCTTCAACCTTTTCCAGCTTCAAGGTCTTTTCCATTGAGTCAGTTCTTCCATCAGGTGGCCAAAGTATTGGAGTTTCAGCTTCATCATCATTCCTTCCAGTGAGTATTCAGGACTGATTTCCTTGAGGATGGACTTGTTGGATCTCCTTGCAGTCCAAGGGCCTCTCAAGAGTCTTCTCCAACACCACAGTTCAAAAGCATCCATTATTCAGTGCTCAGCTTTCTTTATAGTCCAACTCTCACATCCACACATGACTACTGGAAAAACCATAGCTTTGACCAGATGGACCTTTGTTGGCAAAGTAATGTCTCTGCTTTTTAATATGCTGTCTAGCTTGGTCATAATCTTTCTTCCAAGGAGCAAGTGTCTTTTAATTCCATGGCTGCAGTCACCATCTGCAGTGATTCTGGAGCCCCCAAACGTAGTCTCTCACTGCTTCCATTGTTTTCCCATCTATTTCCCATAAAGTAATGGGACTGGATGCCATGATTTTAGTTTTCTGAATGTTGAATTTTAAGCCAACTTATTCACTCTCCACTTTCAGTTTCATCAAGAGGCTCTTTAGTTCGTCTTCACTTTCTGCCATAAAGGTCATGTCATCTGCATATCTGAGGTTATTTCTCCCGGCAATCTTGATTCCAGATTCTGCTTCATCCAGCCCAGCACTTTGCATGAGGTACTCTGCACATAAGTTCAATAAGCAGGGTGACAACATAATAGCCTTGACGTACTCCTTTTCTGACTTGGAACCAATTTGTTGTTCCATGTCCAGTTCTAACTGTTGCTTCCTGACCTGCATACAGATTTCTCAGAAGGCCCGTCAGGTGGTTTGGTATTCCCATCTCTTTCAGAATTTTCCATAGTTTGTTGTGATCCACAGAGTCAAAGGCTTCGGCATAGTCAATAAAGCAGAAATAGTTTTTCTGGAACTCTTGCTTTTTTGATGATCCAACAGATGTTAGCAATTTGATCTCTGGTTCCTCTGCCTTTTGTAACTCCAGCTTGAACATCTGGAAGTTCTCAATTAATCTACTGTTGAAGACTGGCTTGGAGAATTTTGAAAATTTCTTTGCTAACATTGTGAGATGAGAGAAATTGTGAGGTAGTTTGAGCATTCTTTGCCATTGCCTTTCTTTCAGATTGGAAAGAAAACTGACCATTTCCAGTCCTGTGACAACTGCTGAGTTTTCCAAATTTGCTGGCATATTGAGTGCAGAACTTTCATAGCTTCATCTTTTAGGATTTGAAATAGCTTAACTGGAATTCCATCACCTTCACTAGCTTTGTTAATAGTGATGCTTCCTAAGGCCCACTTGACTTTGTATTCCAGGATATGTGGCTCTTGTTAAGTGATCACACCATTGTGGTTATGAGGGTTATGAAGATCTGTTTTTGTGTAATTCTTCTGTGTATCCCTGACATCTCTTTTTAAAATGTTCTGCTTCTGTTAGGTCCACACCATTTCTGTCCTTTACTGTGCCCATCTTTGCATGAAGTATTCCCTAATTTTCTTGAAGAGATCTCCAGTCTTTCCCATTTTATTATTTTCCCCTAAGCTTTCTTAAGAACTACTGAAAAACAAAACAAAACAAAACACTCCTTATAAGGATTTATACCAGATGTCCAAGGGAGTTTAGGGTGTTGCTCTGATCCCTTACCTTTTTATGTCTCACTATCTTTTACTCTTTCCCTCTCTGTGTCTCCCCTGTGCTTCTCTTTATTCTTTTCAAGCTTCCTTAACATGTGTGAAGATCCATGGCTTATGCACAAGGATGGGAATTTGCCTGTGCCAAAAGCTGACTCTATCAGTGCATTTGTTGATGAGAATTTAAGGAGCAAAAAGGTAAGAACTCCACAGGGGTAGTGCTAATTGATTTTCTTTATAAACACATAAGCAATTATACAAGTGACCATCTGCTTTGTCGGCATGAAGTTAATGAATACACAAAAGGAATCAAATTTAGAGCTTACTTAAATCTTAAGTCCAACTGCCTAGATAGTTGCTTAGATGTGTCATAAGGCAAAAGGGAAAGTGCTCTAGTCTGAAGGATAAAGACCAACAAAAATAAATAGGTCCTTTGTTTCTTTCACTGAGCAGCAGTGAAAATAGAGTTATGTTGGTTGCAACGTCTGAAAGTACAGCCATCTGAGACTGATATATAATGGTATTTTCAAACAAGATTCTGATATTTATTTACCCAAATTGGGACTGTGGAATATAGAAAACCATTCAAGATAATATCACTGTGGCAATTAGCAATTTTCCTTTAAAAATCTGTTCATTTTGTTTGGCTCAACATTCTAGAAGCACACATAAGTATTTCCTGCAGATAATCATTAGGAATAAAAGAGCATAGCAGAGATTAATTCAAAGGACGACTGCTATGAAATACCATTCCTAGACGCTAATGTTAAAAAGCTAAAAAGTGGGGCTTCTTTTTTTAGTGTTTTATTTCAATGCACAATGATTATATATATAAAATATACATATACAATTGCATACTATATATGCACACACACACATAATTGCAGATCTGCATGCCACAGTCCTTTGATGCATGGAAACCTAATCATATTACTATCTGGAATATTTATAATCTGATTTAGTAATATCTCTAAAATTGCTAGGTTTTCCAGGTGGCTCAAGTGGTAAAGAATCATCTTGCCAATTCAGAAGACGTAGGAGATGCAGGTTCAATTCCTGGGCCAGGAAGATCCCCTGGAGAAGTAAATGCAACTCACTCCAGCACTCTTGTCTGGAAAATTCCATGGACAGTGGAACTTGGCAGGTTCATGTCCATGGGGTTCATGTCCAGGTTATAGTCCATGGGGTCACAAAAATGTTGGACACAACTGAGCGACTGAGCATGCATGTTTGCTCTTGCTAAAATTGTTAGGAAAAACCCATTGGTCACTCATTAATTCTGCAGATCATTGTTGACTTGTCTTTAGTTACACAGAATATATTATTTGCTGAATATACTGCATTGGCCAAGAAGTTCTGCTCTCTCGAGACTTAAAATTTAGTGAATGAGTCAGGATTTTTAAGTGCAATCACAGATACTACAAAGTATCTTAAAAGAGCAGAGATAAGAGCATACATAATTGGGAGTGCTGCTGGACAGTAAGTATACTAGGCAAGGGCAATCCAAGGAAATGACTTTGAGCTGATAATTGAAGGATGGCCAAGAGTTCAGGGAAGAAACATTGGATTATGGTTTCAGCTAATGATTGGAGCATTAGATATTTTCAATTCTATTTCATTATAGATTTTTAATAAAAATCATTATGTCTTCTAACACAGAAGATATTGAAGTTAAGGTCATTATCACATGAGAAATAATTTTCATGAGGAAATGACANAATTATTTAATTTTTCATCCTCAAAGAAAATAAAAAAAAAATAAAAAAATAAAAATAAAATACTGAGTGTTGTACAGAGTGGATTGAGTACTAGATTTAAATCCACAGAGGAACACCAGAATATTGAAAATTTAAGACTCTCCCCTAGGTTCTTTTATCCTGATTCTAATTTTTGTCAATACTTTGCTAAAAATGCCATAAGTTCTATGCAAACTCTTATACATGCCATCCTTTGAATATCTCTCACTCTTCCATATTTATATGTGCTATGGTCTTCTCTTTACCAATGTCTTTCTTACTCTATAAGGCCTATCTCCTAAGTGACTTTTTCTTATATCCTCAATCAAATGGTTATAGTTTTTCACATACACATTTCTGAGGACACAGTCAAATCCTAGTTTGCATTATATTATTATTATTATATATATATATATTTGTTTTAGTCATCAGATTCTCCCACTTGACTGGAAGTTTCTATAATTAATGCTCTTGGTTTTCTTTATCTTTCTATGTACTTCCCTGGTGGCTCAGACGGTAAAGCGTCTGTCTACAATGCAGGAGACCCGGGTTCGATCCCTGGGTTGGGAAGATCCCCTGGAGAAGGAAATGGCAATCCACTCCAGTACTACTGCCTGGAAAATCCCATGGACAGAGAAGCCTGGTAGGCTACAGTCCATGGAGTCGCAAAGAGTTGGATACGACTGAGCGACTTCACTCAAGCAATACAGACTCAGCATTTTATTTACTATTTGGAAGAAAAATGGATGAAATTGAATTGAATTAGTATGTAGCCTATAAAAGAGCTCCCCTGTCTAACTCAAATTTCATGTTTTGTGGCCATTTTTTTCCTTTGAAACTACTACACAAAAACAGTGTATGAATTTTTTTAAGCTCAGCTCTGCTTAAAATTTGGAAAATTTTACGTATCTTATTTTAGACATACTGTTTCACATCAGTGAATTTTACAAGTAACTCAAATCTTATCTCTATAGCTAGTAAGCCATAGAGAAAATCTCATTGTCAGTGGAAAACATAATTCATTCCATCTTTGCCTCACCAAATATACATTATACCACCCATGTGCATCAGTAAACATCCTAAGCACTAGTGATACACAAGCAAGAAGATGCAAGAGTTTCCATTATGGAGCTGAGAGTCTGGAGTCAAACAGAGAGAGAAATAAATAGACATCTTTACAAATAGCCATAAGTAATATAAAATAAACAAATGGGGCACTAACATAGAGAATAGCAGGCAGGGAGAAATTTGGAAAGAGGGTTAGGAAATATCCCTCTGTTATGGAAAAATTTAAACTGAAATCTGAAAAATTTTGCATTTTGAGGATAGCAGAAGCATCTAATAGTGTATCGAAGAGCTCATCATTTTGTTCATAGACATCATAAGACCATTTGTGGAGAAAAGATAATTATTGAGGAAAATTTAAAACCTGTCATGGAAGAAATAAAAGAATTAGCAGAAGAAATGGGAGCTTCTAGAGTTATAACTGAAGCTCAATTTTTAATTAATCCATATAAATATTTGAGCTTTATATATCACCTTGGTAAATACATTCTTCTAGTGCCTTCATTGATTACATGAGTGTTTCATATCTCAGGAACCTTCAAGAATTTCCTATGTTTGTATCACTGCAATGGAGCCTAAGAACAATTGTTACCATTCTCCCATTGTGGACCCTTATGACACATTAGTCACATCAGTATCCAAAATGTCCAGGAAGTTCTGAATTGGCCTCCCTCATATTTTATTACCCATTCATGGTTTGCTGGAAAATGACCACTCCTAAGGCTGCAAGCATATTCAAAAGCAGACATTACTTTGCCGACTAAGGTCTGTCTAGTCAAGGCTATGGTTTTTCCTGTAGTCATGTATGGATGTGAGAGTTGGACTGTGAAGAAGGCTGAGCGCTGAAGAATTGATGCTTTTGAACTGTGGTGTTGGAGAAGATTCTTGAGAGTCCCTTGGACTGCAAGGAGATCCAACCAGTCCATTCTGAAGGAGATCAGCCCTGGGATTTCTTTGGAAGGACTGATGCTAAAGCTGAAACTCCAGTACTTTGGCCACCTCATGCAAAGAGTTAACTCATTGGAAAAGACTCTGATGCTGGGAGGGATTGGGGGCAGGAGGAGAAGGGGACGACAGAGGATGAGACGGCTGGATGGGATCACTGACTCGATGGACGTGAGTCTGAGTGAACTCCGGGAGTTGGT